>CM053987.1:25061718-25585802 GCA_028641955.1 Protonibea diacanthus | reverse complement strand
ATATATATATATATATTTAAACAAAAAATAAGAAATGGACCTTTTTATGTTTTGTTCTAAAGTAGTTTTTATTTTATTTCAATTCACTTTTTTTTTTTTTTTCAATTTTCACATTTTTTTTTTCACACCAAGGTCGATCGATAATACCCTTGCAAATATAACGCCCATCAGTATCTGTTGTGCTTTGGGTACTTGTTCATTAATAATTAGCACTGTGAAAATATCACCTCTGATGACATATTTGATGAACAATTATAGATTTACTTCATAGTCTTTTATTCTCAGGAAATATTTTGCTGTATGGCACATGTGTGACTTGATAAAAGACTTTCCTGTTTCAGTTCAGTTAGCTGCACAGTAATGCCAATAACAAGCTAGAATGAAGTAAAAGCAGAGGGCGTGAAGAAAAATAGGATCTCAAAATATTTGTCTATTAGTAAACACTATTCAGCTTTTTTGGACTGGAAAAAAATCTAAAGCAAAGGTATTTTGTGAGGAAATGCTTACAGCAATATTCTATCCTATCATGTAACACTGTGGGGACATTGAGTTAGTACAACAGAACATAGAGGAAAATATGTTTGATCACTTGAACTGAATTAATTTTAGAGCAAGTAGTTTATCTTCTATGTTCTCTAATATTCAGGATAATGTGGGGATCTCTGTTTTTAGACTCTTCTAAAATCTTTACAAAGAATTACTGCTGGAAAGAACATGAGTTTTGTCTAGACGTGTGTGTGTGTGTAGGTGTGCATGTGTATGAAAAACAGGGAGATACAGCCATCACTACATCTTTCCATCCAATTTTTCATTCATTTCTCAGCTCATGACCCCACTTCACAATAACCCTCTTTCATAAAAAGAAAGTACATGTTTTATCTGATCTTCCAGTAAACAGTGGGGTGTCACTCCCCTCAGTGTACGTAGTCGTCATGCATCTTAAATTTAGACATTTAAACATTTAGTAGTTTGCTGTGAGCACTGTAACATTTAGATTAATTCTATGATGAGATAATAAATTAACATATGAAGACATATTACACATACTAACGCACAAATGATTCTTTTGTTCTTTCCTCACTTCTGAGTAAATGGACAGACAAAGCTGAAAACAAACAGGAACCCTCACTACCACTGAAGACTACCCTCAGGATCATGTGGGTCATAATCAGAGCAAGCAGTCAGATAGTATCGTGACTTGAAGATCAAGGTAGATTTACTTTTGCCTCTGTGGATTTTTTATTTAGTTATTAGGACATCACACATTAATCAAGTTCTTTAATTTGCCAAATTAACCAGCAGGCAAATTTTCATCTGCATTCCTTTGGTAAGTTGTTTGAAATCTTTACAGTGATAAAATTTACAGAGCAAGCAGCTGTAACAAAACAGAGACCCAACAATTCCACCGCTTGGTGATAGTGGCTAGGAAAAACATCCAAAACAACAAGCATAAATACACGCACACACACATGTTTTATATAGAAACAGTCAAAGAGAATGTTTTACCCATGTTAGTGTTACTGTCACATTCTAGTCTGGAGACACTGTCTGTTTATGTGAATGAAACATCAACGGCAAGCTATATCTACACATTTAAAACATCCTGCTGAACACTGTGAACTAAGTTTTTTATATATATATATATATATATATAAACTTGGTCAAGGTGGTACAATTTCTGCAGGAGTGTCACATAAGAGATCAATAAAATTTGCAGCCTCTTCAGTAGTAGGATAGCCCTTTCTAACAGTTTGTTCTGGAAGAAAAAAAATCATCAAAAGAAGATGTGAATTCTTTAAATGTAATGTATTAATACAAAAATCAGATTGATGGAGAGGCTTCCGTAAGGGTTGCCGGTCCATCTGTGTTAAAAACATACAGTCATTACTGTTATCTGGAATCAGGTCATTAATAAGAAATGTCTCATTTAAAAGTGATCATATTCAAAAGTGCCATATTCATGGTGAGTGACAAAGTTCTTGTAAAGGCATATAGTGGTGCAATTGTTGCATTGCTATCTCCTCACATCACCCTAACCATCCTTGTGTAAAGGAGAAACAACAGCTCTGTCTAGAGTCACTATTTAATTTATCTGTTCTGGGCTACTGTACTGTACTGTGAAAGAGGACCCGCTCTCACTGTATATATAAAAGGACAAATCTTACACACTGGACCTTTAAGAGGGGATTAGTGGATGGTGTGCAGGGAGTGCTGAGATTATTAAAGTTCATGTCATGAGTTTGATGTAGTTTTAAAAAGGAACTTTAAAGGAACTATTGAGTAAGAACTTGGGGTGTCACTATACTTACTGCAGGCTTAGGGAGAGCTAGTAGTACCATTAAGGGGAGTGGAGAGTCAGTACGTTTACATGCAGCAAGAAATTCGAATTTCTGATCGCATCAGACTTAGTTCGGACTTTTTAAAGTGCTCGTAAACACCTTAGTCTGATCTACTTCTGACCTATTTCGGACCACATCGGACAAGAACACCTAGATAATTTGTTCATAGTCGGATTTTTAACAGCATGTATACTTGTATACTCAGCAATCAGATCTGAAGCGGATTATGCATTCTGCACATGCGCGACATTTTCCGCTGGGGCCGTTGTTCTATTTATATGCATTATTAGGATGAAAATAATGCACGAAACGTACGCAGCTGTAGCATTGTCCATCTCCTCGTACCCCATCTTTGTTTGAATGCCGTCAGATAGTTTGTTGTTGCTGATAAGTAGTAAACCGAAAGTGGCTCTTTGTTGAGAGGGCTACAGCGCCACCTAGCTTAACGGAGTCAGCCATGCTCTGGCCGTTTATCTGATTCTCTGAACGGCATGTATACTCAGACAAGTGATCCGGTCTTATGCATGTCATTATCTGATATGATCAAAGACTTTTTTTAGTAACTTTTAGTATATTTTATATTTATATCTTGTATTTTTATTTTATATTTATTCTTTTTTATCTACATTTTATAGTATTGTGTTCATTCTTTTGTGTTCATTCTTTTGCTTTTATATATATTTTTTTATTCTTATGTGTAGTGCTGTTACATTATCATCTTGCACTACATGTACAAAGAGGACAGTCATGGTCCACAAAAATTAAGATGGATGCCATCATAATTCCATAGTGCTACTACTGTATAACAGATTGAAACTGTCAATCGAAACAGCCTGTGCTCCCAACAAACAGTTGAGAAACATGTGAACATTCAGCCCATGGGCGAGGCTGGGAACTGGTCCTGAGATGAAGATCTGGATTCTTTTAAAATGTTGAAGAGCTTGATAACATCATGTTTTAAATTCCAGACTGTTTGTGCCCACATGGACTACTACCATGTTCATAAATGGGTTAGTTTCCAGTACATCATAGAGTTTAGCTGAGATGTTGTTGACACTTGCAGAGATTTAGACAGTTTTGTTTTTTATGTTTTTGTGGACAGACACAGCTGGTGAGAAAAGTGGAGACATGGCCTCTTGAATTTGTGCTCAGCTTGTTTCTCTGATAACTTAAAATCCTGATGTCCAATTACTAACAGATATGGTGGACACAACTGGAATCTAACGAGTGTATTGAAAAATGAACGAAACCAATGAAATGGTTTAAACTCCATTTAAATGCCATTGAATGTCAAATGTCATGTTTCTCCACTTTCTAAACTGTCAGTCAACAATTGTGTAGACTGACAGACTTGATTATGATTTACAGTCTGTAAACAAGAGGTTCAGTTGAACCAACAAAAGGACTTACCTTTGAGTTGTGAGATTTTTTTTCTTGAAAATAGTTAATTGATTATTGACTGCTTGAACATAATTGCCGGGATGATAAGCTTATTTTTAGCAAAACCATAACTTTGCTCCCCCTAATTGAATAATTGGGACGCATTTGGTTGCTTGCTGCATTATGGGAGAAATCGGTGTTTTTCTTTTCAGGTGACCATCGAGGTAGTAGACAACACACAAATTCAGATGGAGGTGGAGATGGACCTGGCCAAAGAGGGTCAACGTAATGACTGGTCAGTGTCATCCTCAGAGTGGGCCAACAGCCACAAGAAACTGTTCTGGCCTCTGTTCTGGGAGTACCCAGATCAAGTGGATGATGAGCTTGAAAAAGCTAGTTCGCAGGATTACAACTATGACCCAAAGGAGCCCATCCTGAGTGAAGTGCTGGAAGACTGGGGTGGTTACTGGAACAAATACTGGGGTGCAAAGGATAACTACGGTAGGAATGCTCTCTCAAAATCAAAACCACAATATATAACAAATTTAAGTTCATATCACAATTAAATGTATGTATTGTAGGGCTCTAACTAACAATTATTTTAATAATCGATTAATTTGTTGATTATTTTTTCGATTAATCAATGAATCAGATAAAAAAAAACATTAATTTCCAACCCTTTATTCAAAAACAGAACTGACAGTACAAATTCACTGTGCAAAAAAGCTTCAAAAAGTGCACAAACAGGTTGCTCCTTGAACATCCCTGAGCTGTTAAAGTCACAAGTAACAAACAAAACAAATGGACTAACACACAAAACATACATGTGTTTGCTTTACATCTGCCAAATATATAAGCTTTTTTTTTTTTAAATAAAGTGCACAAAAAGTTTTATATTTTTGGAACTAAGCCATTTTCAGCTTGTTTTTACTTATTTAACATTTGGGTTAGAGTTGCATTAATTTTCTGCCAAGATCTTATATTGATGATGGGAGAGCTGAGTAAAATCTTCTCCAGCACATGCCAAAGACTCTCAATGGGGCTGAGGTCTAGACTATGTGGTGGTCAATGTTTGAAAAGGATGTCTCATTGTCCCTGAACCAACTCATTAACAATGAGCCCATGGCATGGATCCAGGCATGGTTATCTTGGAATATGCCCGTGCCATCAGGCAGGGATGAAAAACTCCACTGATGAAAGACCTGGTCATACACTATATTCAGGTAGTCAGCTGACCTCATTCTTTGATGACATAACATTGCTGAACCTAGACCTGACCAATGGCAGCAACCCCCAGGTCATAAAACCGGCCCCCACAGACTTGTACGGTGGGCATTAGGGATGATGGGTGCATCACTTCATCCGCCTCTCTTCTTACCCTGATGTGCCCAAGATGATGGTTCACCTATTCACCCATTCACACACATTCGTACACTGATGACATTGGCTGATGCAAGGTTCCAACTGCTCATCAGTTTTAGGGCTAACCATTCATACACATTCACACACTGATGGCACAGCCTTCAGGAGCAATTTGGGGTTCAGTATCTTGATCATCTGATTAGTGGACTACCCTCTCTACCTCCTGAGTCGCCAATATTATATTGAAATACTTTTTATATACTTTGATTTAACTTAAAAAAGAAATATGCATTCAACTCCCATTAGGCTACAAAATGTTGGAACTTAACTCAGTACCATTCCTTAAAGCTGAGTGAAGAGGTCCTAAGCCGTTGTTACCCAGCTCTGTTTGAAGCTCTTTAATTGCATATAACACATACACCAGCTGGGTGAGGAATTCACAAGGTTAACTTCAAGACCACTCTTAATATATTTCTCCATAGTTTTGCTTTTCTCCCCTTTGTGCTGTCTCCTATTCATACATTTTTCCCTCTATACTTTTCAGAGTACAAGGAGCAGTGGAGCAATTGGGCTCCCTGCAGTGTCACCTGTGGACACGGCATCCAGAAACGTACTCATTCCTGTGGCTACGCGTGCACAGTGACCGAGTCACGGACATGTGACCTGGAGAGCTGTTCTGGTAAGAGCAGAAGAAGCAACTCTATGATGGGGCAACAATGTAAAAATCTGATTTGTGTGTCCACCACAGTACAAAGTGTGGACTGGTAGGTGAGAGAACTGTTCTCACAGTTTTCACGCATAGGCCAAAAATACATCTGTATTTCAGAGACTAAAAATAAACTAAAATCAGATACAGTATTTCACATCATTTCTGTTGGGGTCATTGATGTGTGAGTAAAATGCCAGCATGTCTTCTCATATCTGTCAAGATATACTGTATTTTAGAAAAGTCACCCCTTTCTTTTCCCATCTGTCATATAGGTACTGTGATGTCATTGACTGAATCCATCCAGACAGCCAACAGCACAGACTACCTGGGTACAAGTATGTATGGAGTTATGTTACATTCAGTTGGTGGTTACTAATTCAATCACATTGTCTGTACCTGGTGTTGATATTCGGAACTTTCCCTTCTCAGCATGCTGAGAGCTCCTCTACTGAGTCTTTTGATGGAAAACTGACCCAGAAATGTTTGAATTGCTTTTTAGTTTTCATTTCATTGTTTAGTTGTTCTCTTGATGCTATACTGCTGTATTTAAACCAGAGAACATGACTGTTCTTCCCATTCTGGAATCATAACAAAGGATACAACAAAACTGGCACTCTTCTTTTTGGAAAGTTGTAGTTCTAGATCCAGGTAGCAAGTCTTTGGCGTTTCCTGAATGTGTTTTTTAAATTCTCAAAAGGATCATCAAAGCTGGAAACTTCAGATATGGCTGAAGCTGCCATTTTGATTCACTAGGATGGGACATTAATATCTTAATCTTGCTGGTTCAGTTGGTTTTGTATGGTTTTGTATGGCTCACACTTATGTGTTCAAATTAGAAGACCTAAACAAATACATTTAGATTATAACTAACATTAAACTAACATTAAAATAAAGATAATAAAAACAACTAAAATATCAATATTACAACATATTATATTACAACAACAACATTAAAAATAATGGAAGGGAGGAAAAGTATTTTGGTAAACCTTAAGGTAGATCATTCTTTTAATAATGTGATGTCAGGGAGAGAGGTAGAAAGGAAGCACAATATGGAAAATAGCAATAGCAAAGTATTAATTCAACAGTAAAAGTAATTATACAGCAAGACATGATATAACAAGTTATAAGCTGACAAAGTTCACAGTATTTTTGATCAAATGAGTATTAGTTATGTTAGTGCGCACATTCATTCTTTGAATCTTTCAACATTCAAACTCATCAAACCAAATCAGCCACCAGAGGTTACATTGTTATTCAGTCCAGTGTTAATTTTGTCACCCATTTTTCAATTTAGTTTTAGTCTTAGTCTTGTGTCAAAGTTCATTCTTAGTCTTAGTCACTTTTAGTCTTCACAAATCATTTTTGTTAGTCATATTTTAGTTGACTAAAAGGCTCAAAATTTTAGTCTAGTTTTAGTCAAACGTGAACACAGGGTATTTTAGTCCAGTTTTAGTCAAAACATTTTAATCTTTTTCTATTCTATTCTATTCTATATATTTTTTATTTATTTCATTTTTTGTTTATTAATTAAGCTAATAAACACATAATAATGTTGATAAAATATTCTCAAATATATGACAAATGTATGAAATTTTATTGCTATTAAGATGTGTTTTATTAATGATGTCCTCAGTTGTCTATGCTAACATCTTTGATGAAGCACACCAAAATGCCCCGTACAAAAACTGTTCAATACGAATACATGCATCGATAACACCCCTATATCTTATTGAGTGGCTACTTGCATGGATGCTAGCTGCTAGGATTAGCTTACCAATGCATTGAGATGCGTGCCAGACCAGTTAGCTTATCTTAATATTTGAGTGGCTGAGATTAATGGGCCTTTTCAGGTTGGTGGTATTTTTACCACCAATTTTCTTCCCGCACATATTCCCATCTGTCAAAACGAGGAATTGTGACTTTTTCTCTGCTTCTAAATAATGGAAATGGGACCACACGTCCAGTCTCTTTTTCCTTCAAGCATGATTACACTGTCCATACACTGTATTCCTCTTGCATGCTATTTGTTTTCAAACCACAGGATATCAAACGTGTGGCCGTGACATTGCCTACAGTAAAAGAACTGCTGGCACAAACATAAGACAGCAGGACTGGATGTTGCTTTTTTTCTTATATAGTACACAAAAACAAGGAGGACGTTTTTGTTTATTTTTTATTTCTTGCATGACATTTTCGTCTCGTTTTTATTCGTCAACAAAAACGCACATTGGCACATTTTTTGTCAGTGTTTTTAGAACATTGTATCGTCTCGTCATCGTCTCGTCTTAGTCAAGGGAAAAAGGCTCGTTGACGAACATATTTCATCTCGTCTCGTCTGACGAAATTAACACTGAATCAGTCTCCATGATTTTTAGAAACACCCACAGAGAGACTTTCACAAGATGCCATCAGTCTGCATGGGTGCCTTCAGTCATTTTATTTACTCAGCTTATTCAAAAACTGTGTACTGTCATACTTCCTGCATTAGACACTGGTATTTGAAACTCACTCACATGTATCAATTGATAGCGTCTAGGAAGCTAATCTAACAGGCTTGTGCAGAGGATCTGAGAGAAGCTAAACTTTCTGGAATACAGGGTTAACTCAGGGGAAGTTGTCAACCACTGGGACACGAAGTGACTATCACCCCCATAGCCTTTACTGTGAGTGTACAGATACACCATGCATGCAAATTTCAATAAATAGCACAAAGCTTACTAGGCTGCAGCCTCAACACTGTTTACTTCTTCTATTAATGGTCAGCAACCCTGCTTAGGTACACGCCACCAACACTAGTTTTCAATACAATCAGGAAATAACTTTTTTATTTCACTTTTATTAAACTGTCATTTAATTTCACTGTGTATTTTAAACTGACATGCTTTGCATTGCATAACTGGCTTAATGAATATGATATTATTTAACTGGGATTACATTGTAGATATTTCTGAAAGATTAACCAAATACATTTTTTCCTAGATGTAGACAGCTGTGAGAAGTGGCTAAGCTGCAAAAATGACTTCCTTGAAAAGTACTTGCACCAAGTGCTTACAGAGCTCCCCAGCTGCCCCTGCTTCTTCCCCTCTGAGGCTGTTTACAGTGCTGTCAACATCAAGGACACCATACATCACAAGGTATACCGTTGGATGGATGCAAGTGGACCCAAAGAGCGCCTAGACATCTACAAACCTTCAGCCAGATTCTGCATCCGCTCAATGCTCTCATATGAGAGCACAACACTAGCAGCACAGCACTGCTGCTACGATGATCAGATGAGACTGATAACGCGAGGGAAAGGGGCAGGAGTGCCAAATTTAATAAGTACAGAGTTCTCCCCAGAGCTGCATTACAAGGTTGATGTACTGCCTTGGATCTTGTGCAAGGGGGACTGGAGTCGGTTTCACTCAGTAAGGCCGCCCAATAATGGACTGGACTGTGTAGATAACCCCCCTGAACAAGTGTTTCAGATTCAACTTAAAGAGTCGAGAGAGTACTGATACTGTTAGGCTGTAAGGTCACAACAAGACAGAAAAACAATGTTGATAGTTCATATCACATTTTTTACTATCACACCATCCTTTGCACAAGCACAGAAAAAGGGAACTACAATGTTAATGCATCATTTCTATGTCTTATGGACTTCTGCAGTGATACACACTGGATGATGCAGAGATTTTTTAAAAAGATTTTTACATTTTTAGATGAAAATATGAACAGAAGACTTACACAAACAGTACTAGTGAAGCTTTTTATACTTTTCTGTAGACTGATCACAACAACAAAAAACTGGTGTTGGAACTATTGACAGCTAATCCCTGTTCCAGTTTGTTGCTGCTCCCCTTTTTGGATGTGCTGAACTGATTTGAATGTCTCAGATTGCAGTGGCTCATGTTTATGGTCTGTGTAATAGTGTGTGTTTGGAAGATGAACTTATTTATTGACCCTAACTATTTTAATCAGATCTAGTTTCCCACGAAAAGAATTTCTGTCAATCTGCAAAATAGGGAATAAAGTCAAATTGATCTTTGGACAATAAATTGTCTAAATCTTTACAATAAAATCTGACTTTTTGCCAGAATTGCCAGAATTTGAACCACAAAATCTGCCATGTCTGGATTTGCTAGACATTTCATGCCCAGACAAAAGGAAATGGACAATATGCTATAATTATATTTATACCCAAATGTATGTTCCATAAAATGCAGTGCATGCAGCAGTGTAGAGCAGGGTGGAAACCTCCAGGACAATTATACTATATAACTTATACCATACCATGAAAATGACTGCATGAGAAAAGATAGAAGAAGTTTCACTGGAATTTCCAGGTTCTGATCTCTATTTGGTACATAACCATACTAACATGACACATTTGAGAGGATGAAAGGATCGGGAATGGAGTAGCTGGGTAAGCTAATGTCGCCACAGTAGTTAAACGAGAGAAATAGAGGAGGCATATGATGCATATTTGTGTTGATATAATTGTCAGTTTTTGATAATAATATGTTTTATGATAATTATTATGTACATAAGGTGTTATATTGCATTGTAGTTGTTTAAATACTGTTCATTTACAGATAAAAAGAGTTAAAAAGAGAAATATGCTGCAGTTAAAAAGATAAATAGTGATTAAAGGAGCTGTTAATAAGTGCATTTATGTTAAAGTTCATGTTCATAATGAGTTCATGATAAATAATTGTCATGGTAAAAATACAGTACAGTACTGTAAATGTATACAGACTCATTTGAATGCTTGAATGCTGTGTGTCCTGCATTTGGGTATAGATATGGGTATAGATATGGAAGATATTTAGATATTTAGAGTGAAAAGTGGAAGTGGGATGATATGATGTGATTGAATAGAGAGTAATGGTTATGTTTTCTGCACTTTATGTGTAGATTTTTTTTTCTTTTTTGTATGTTGGATTAGGAGTTGATCCACGGATGAGCGATTCAGACGGAATGGTGTGGCCAGCCGTGGTATCCATTCTGGAAAACCCAGAAACCTCACATCACCTCACATGTGTATCTCAGATACAGATAAGAAAAGAACACAAAAATCTACCCAGGTATTAAGTCATATGATAGAACATTATATACTTACACGACAGAACTTGAACTCTTGAATTGAACTCTTGACTTCTGATAAGAAGAAGGGACACTTTTATTTGAACTTTTCCATTTTATTTTATTTTTTATATTAAAGAGCTCTATTTGTTTTGTATTTTTTATTTTTCATATACTGCCAAAGTATTGTTTTGTGAAGAAATAAATTGTCAACTTCTCAACTTCATGCTCCCCCATTTGAGTGATTTATGGGTTCAGCGAGTTGTAAGTGTCTATAGTGTGTTCTTCCAGTTAGGCTAAAGGGTGCTACATAAAACTGAAGAGGGAGGTAATAGAGAAAACACCCAACCCAATTTCCTAAACATTCTCTTTTAACATTACCTACATTAAACACAACCAATATCAAAGTCTCCAAGACTCGGAGGGGAGAAGACCATAAATGCTGATTAAAGTAATGTGTCTGTGTGTGTGTGAAACTGCTGACACCCCCAACCCCATTTCCAGAACATTCTCTTAACTTCCCTTATCTCATCCTGCACTTGTCACGTGAAATCGGGGAAGTGGCCCCCCTCATTAGGTCAAAGGTCAAAGTCGTAAAATTGTCAAGGTGGGGTCAAACAGAGTTTGACAAGAAGTATATCTCTCTCACAGGTTTTCAAAGTGAGGTCTCAACAGTTTCTGGGAAAAAATAATAAATGAATAAATAAGCATTTTAAAAGTTGTACTTGCCATCTTGTGGACAGACGTGACAAAGTATGAATTTGAATTCGTACTATGAATTGATCCTGGTGGTTTCCTGGAACTATATATTATATATACTATATATATTCGATGTATCATCAACATTTTAATATAAGCTAAGCACAAAGTTATGACTATGCTAATTTGGCTAACTTTGCTGTAAACAGTAACAGTCTGTGGTTGGCGTCAAACACAAAATGGCCATTATGTGTCGGCAAGTGGACCTGTGTTTAGGGATATCACCACAGTCAATGTTTTTTTGTTATTATTGTTATTTTATTGAATACCTGCCGTTTACTCAGCATATTGAGAGCTCACTGATCTGAGCAGGTACGTCACTAACAAAGCAAAAAGTCGCTTTGTGTCACTAATGTAGCGAGAACTCTGGTGAGAGTAGCAGGACTCTGGACAGTAGAAGGACTCTGGACAAACTGCTGTCCGTACGGGATAATGCCCACCACCCTCTGCACAACACCTTCATCAGGCAGAGGAGTGTGTTCAGTGACAGACTGCCATCCCAATCCTGCTCCACCAATAGAATTAAAAACCATAGACAGTGCAGAATTTTTATTTTCTACTTGTACTATTTCCTGGACATTCTGTCATTGTCATTTCTGATTCTATTTGCACAACCTATGCTGTGACTTTCATTAGTCTACAACCTCAGTTAATTGCACATTTAAAAAAAAAAATATTTTACATTTACATTTACTCATTTAGCAGATGCTTTTATCCAAAGCGACTTACAGAGAAGGGAACAATCAAGGTACAGTGCAATAATAAAGTGTTAGTGCAGCAGTAAGTATTGTGACAGTACTACAGGGGTAGATTTATCATATCCAGTTGGAGGTGGTGCTAGGAGAGAAGGTAATCTCTGTAGAGCTGGAGGTCTTCAGGAGATTTTTAAAGGTAGAGAGGGACGCCCCTGCTCCGGTAGGAACTGGTAGTGTGTTCCACCAACAGGGAACAACAAAAAGTTTGGATTGCCTTGAGTGAACATGTGACATGTGAGCCCCTCACAAATAGATCATCTTATTGACAGTACTACAGGCTCATTACAGTCAACTCTCAACTCTATTGCACCTCTGAAAAAGAAGATAATTAAACAGAGGAGGTTAGCACCATGGTATAGCCAAAAGACTTGCAAATTAAAGCAAGTGGCACGTAATTCTGAACGTAAATGGCGTACCACCAAACTGGAAGAATCTCGCTTAGTCTGGCAGGATAATCTTAAAACTTACAGGAAGGGTCTCCGTAATGCCAGAGCAGCCTATTACTCTTCATTAATAGAGGAAAATAAGAACAACCCCAGGTTTCTCTTCAGCACTGTAGTCAGGCTAACAGAGAACCGCAGCTCTATTGACCCATCTATTCCTTTAGGTCTAACTAGTAATGACTTCATGAGCTTCTTTAATGATAAAATTATAACTATTAGAGACAAAATTCATCACGCCTTGCCTTCGACAGGCACTGATCTGCATTCTGATACAGCAATCTTGGAAACAGCTGTAAAACCTGATATATATTTAGACTGTTTTTCTCCCATTAACCTTCATCAAATAACTTCAATAATTTCTTCATCTAAGCCGTCAACCTGTCTCTTAGACCCCATCCCAACCAGGCTGGTCAAGGATGTCTTACCCCTAGTCAGCCCTTCTTTATTGGATATGATTAATCTGTCTTTATTATCAGGATATGTACCACAGTCCTTTAAAGTAGCCGTAATCAAACCTCTTCTTAAAAAGCCCACCCTAGACCCAGAGGTTTTAGCCAATTACAGACCAATATCAAACCTTCCATTTCTCTCTAAGATACTTGAGAAAGCTGTAGCTAATCAGCTGTGTGACATTCTCCATAAGAACAGTTTATTTGAGGATTTTCAGTCAGGATTTAGAGTGCATCATAGCACGGAGACCGCACTAGTCAAAGTCACAAATGACCTCCTAATGGCATCAGACAAAGGACTCATCTCTGTACTTGTCCTGTTAGATCTTAGTGCCGCATTTGACACCATTGATCATCAAACTCTTTTACATAGACTGGAGCATCAAGTTGGTATCAAAGGAACCGCCCTAAGCTGGTTTAAGTCATATTTCTTAGATCGATCTCAGTTTGTTCACGTCAATGATGAATCCTCCATGCACACCAAAGTTTGTCACGGCGTTCCACAAGGTTCTGTACTAGGACCACTTCTATTGAGTTTATATATGCTTCCTCTAGGGAACATTATTAGGAATCACTCCATTAATTTTCATTGTTATGCTGATGACACCCAATTATATTTGTCGATCAAGCCTGATGAAACCAACCCGTTAACTAAACTCCAAGCATGCCTTAAGGATATAAAAAGTTGGATGACCTACAATTTTCTGATGCTGAATTCAGACAAAACTGAAGTTCTTGTAATTGGACCTAAACACCTCAGAAATTCTCTTCCCGGAGACTTGGTTACCTTAGATGGGATCACTCTGGCTTCCAGCTCCACCGTAAAGAATCTTGGAGTTGTTTTTGATCAGGATCTGTCCTTTAACATCCACATAAAACAAATTTCGAGGACTGCATTCTTCCACTTACGCAACATTGCCAAAATCAGACGCATCGTGTCTCAAGCGGATGCAGAAAAACTAGTCCATGCATTTGTTACTTCTAGGCTGGACTATTGTAACTCTTTGTTATCAGGCTGCTCAAATAAGTCTCTTAGGTCTTTGCAGCTAATTCAGAATGCTGCTGCACGTGTTCTGACGGGAACCAAGATCAGAGATCACATCTCTCCCATTTTGGCTTCCTTGCACTGGCTACCTGTTAAGTCTAGAATAGAATTTAAAAATCTTCTCCTTACATACAAAGTTCTTCATGGCCAGGCACCATCGTATCTAAAAGAACTCATAGTACCTTACTACCCCTCTAGACCACTGCGCTCTCAGAATGTTGGGTCTCTTGTGGTTCCTATAGTTTCCAAAAGTAGATTGGGAGCCAGAGCTTTCAGCTATCAAGCTCCTCTTCTGTGGAACAAACTACCATTCTGGGTTCGGGAGGCAGACACAGTCAACACTTTCAAGAGTAGACTTAAGACTTTCCTTTTTGAAAGCGCTTATAGTTAGGGCTGGCTCAGGTCATCCCTTAGTTATGCTGCCATCGGACTAGACTGCCGAGGGACTCCCCACCACCCCCCGCCTGTCTCTTTCTGGGTTATGCCTAGCCAGGCACGGTAATGGTTGAAGATGCAGTCACATCTCCCTTTACTGAAAACCCTCTCTCTCTCTCTCTCTCTCTCTCTCTCTCTCTCTCTCTCTCTCCCCATCACCATTACCGTCAATGCATGTTACTAACTAAACTTCTTCCCCGGAGTTTCTGTGCTTTCTCGTCCAGCAGGTTCTCGTGGATCGTGGCTGCTGCTGTGGTCTGCTGCTGACGTCCACTATATATGGCATCACTGTCATTATTGCCACCATATCTCCATTACAGTTTATAGTCAGTTAATGATTTGCTGCTGCTGTGCATCTGTGTCCCTCTAACTCTATCACAGGTTCCACTGCTACTGTAATCATACTATCATTTATTGTATTTCATTGTCATTCTATCATTCATTGTAATTGTACAATATGTTTGTGTTGATTTGTTCTGTACACGTGACATCCATTGCATGTCTGTCCGTCCTGGGAGAGGGATCCCTCCTCTGTGGCTCTTCCTGAGGTTTCTTCCACCGTTTTTCCCTGTTAAAGGGTTTTTTTGTGGGCAAGTTTTTCCTCACTCGAACCAAGGGTCTAAGGACAGAGGGTGTCACTCCCTGTACAGATTGTTAAGACCTCTGAGGCAAACTGTGTTTTGTGACTTTGGGCTATATAAATAAAATTTGATTTGATTTGATTTGATGTGAGTGACATGTGACATGTGACCTTTTGGGTTGGTTGAAGACCAGGTGCGCCACTGCGTTCTGGATCATCTGAAGAGGTTTCACTGTGCAGGCTGGGAGGCCCGTCAGGAGGGCATTACAGTAGTCTAGTCTTGAAATGACCACAGCTTGTGTCAGGAGTTGAGTGGCGTGTTGCCTTAAGTAAGGTCTGATTTTTCTGATGTTGTAAAGTGCAAAGCGGCATGACTGGGCACTGAGGCAACATGATTGGAAAAGGTTAGTTGGTCATCAATCATAACTCCTAAATTTCTCACCACCGTGGTGGGGGCTAGACATAGGGAGTCAATTTTGATGTTGATGTTGTGGTGTGTAGTAGGTTTGGCTGGGAGGACCAGCAGTTCAGTTTTTGAGAGGTTCAGCTGGAGGTGGTGTGCCTTCATCTATGTGGTGATGTCTGAGAGGCAATCAGACCTGTGCAGAGATCAAAGGGTCCTCAGGAGGAAATGATAGATACAGCTTTTATCCCTATTTGTAGTTCTATTTCATATTTCTATAAAACAATTTTATTTCTACTTTTATTTTTTATCTAGTGTTATTACTAGTTTACTAGATGTATGATGCTAGCACAGATTTAACTTCTTAACACAGGTTTTGCTCTGCACATATTTAGTTTCCCTGCAAAAGTCTAATTTCTCCACAAATGTTTAATATTTTAATTTAACACACTATTACATCTGCTGGCAGATTTCTTTTGTTGTCTTATCTTCAGTGATCTGTGTTGCGCAGACTGCACTGAGAGACACATACGTAGGTCTGGAGTGTGGAGGAAAAGAGAGAGAGAGCAAAGGGTCACCAGGAGTTTTGCTGACCAGGTCAGGTTCTCAGGTTACAGTAACAGGAAGTGAACTAGGGAGAAGTGCATGAATGAAATTCATCTGTGGGGTCCCTGTGGTCCCAACATATCAATTACACGGCTCCCTCTCATTGGACAGATTAGGGTCTGAATTATGCCTTTAATGGAGCTGAAATATGTATACTCCTAAGCCAGGAATAAAAGAGTCTTGCCAAACTTTTAAGCTAGAGTAAACTCGAGCAAATAAATGCAGGGTGTGAAACCAGACCATTGAACAAAACTGTCTGTGTCTCTGGATCCGATGCAAAGACTTTGACAGATGAAAAGACTTCTGTAAGCAAATATTTTGAAAATATTTGTGTTTGAGGGACAGAGTTTCCACAGCTTAAGCCAGGCACGTCCAAAGGCCGGCCCAGGGGCCAATCATGGCCCGCGGTCAGATTTCATGCAGCCTGCAGCTTCATTTTTATATGTTATTTATGGCCTGCTAGGATTGTCAGATAATGTGTGGCAGGCAGATTCAGCTTTTTTGGTTGAGATAATGAAGCATTTACAGGTAGATGCACTAAATGTCAGCCTGCTGGACATGCTGTGACACAAAACATTACTTTCTGAATGATCTTTTGAAAGACAAGAACAAGAGTGATATGTTTTAAACTTAAATGTTAACAGACTTTGCATTACCCATAATAAGTGATGTTTAAAAAATGAACATGAGGTTCCGATTTGTATCAACTTCATTCAAGTTTAACGTGTTCCATACAATATGTTCTGTGTTATCTGACAAACCCAGATGGAAAGAAAGGAAGAACTGTTTTTTAGATTTGTTCTCTTCTGATTGGCTAGATTTGGTGACATTTCCATTAAAAAAAAAAAAAAGATAATTGTGACAATGAAAATAAAATGATTACATAACAGTGCATTTGTATGTAACTTTTATTGGTAATTTTTTCATTTTTAAAATGTTATCATTGGTATACTTCTGTCTGTTCATAGTTTTGCCCTTTTTATTCTATTCTGTTGTGTATATTACACCTCTTTTGCTGATGTGGCGAGTGAATTTCCCCGCTGTGGGATAGATAAAGTATAATCTAATTTAATGATCAACAGCAGCAGTGAGTTTGCAGACAGAGTTGAACCTGAACATGTAATGGCAAAACATAATGTATTTGTCAGCCTCCTTATTTTTATTTCAAACACTCAAGACAAGATCTCCCCATTGGAGCCGAAATTGTAATTCAGTTCAGAGTTACAAATTTAAAAAAAATCTGATTGTGTCGTGAGATAACTTCCGTTATGATTTGCTTTGATTGTATAGAAAGAAATAAGAAAATTAAAGTAAAAGTAAAATAAAGAAAGATGGCAAAGACAAAAGGAAGTCAGCAAAAAGAGGTTAAGAAACGAAGGAAGGAAGAAAGGAACAGAAGAGTAAAAATAGTAGGAAAGAAAGAAGGAAATGAGGACAGAAAGAAGGAGGTAAGGAACAGCGTGGCGTAGTTTTATGGTTTTTAGTCAGTCAGGTTTTCCAGCCATTTGTAAGTCATGCATTTTTGCATCTTGTCATGTTAATACCATGACAAGGTCATGTTTTCTTAATGCTGTTGCCAGTGTTACATTTGCCTCCACCTATGAACTTTGCACGACCTCTGACCTCTTGGCCTGTCCTCTGGCCTCCACTACTGCTCTTACAGCTGGTTTACTCTCCTCCACACCATGGGATTCTAACTAAGGTATTCTGGGCTTGCTCTTCATGAAGTAGGCTAGCTCAGTTCAGTGTGAATTCAGTTGTGTACAGTTCAGGTGTCTTTATTTGGCCTCCAATTAATGTAACACATTCTCCTAGTCTCTGCTGCCCAGTGTTGTGTTGTATTGAGTCAATGCTCAATACAAGCTTCTTCAATTCTGACTGAGTGGTGGGGAGTCTGAGTATTTATCCAAGGCAAGATTGTAGACAGCCCATTGTTCCACTTGGTTTGTTAGTGTTCATTGTGGCTGACAAACTGCTCCAGAAACTGACATCTCATCTGCCCTGCACAATCTTGGAGAGGGTCACTGCCTTTGTGAAGAAGGTACAGCTAGCGCAACATACCAAAAGCAGAGAGAGACAAATCAGGAAATTCCAGACACTATAATTATGGACTAGCAACAACAGAACGGATGCACTTACCTAGAGAAAGAAGCCAGACAATTCCACACAGGAGGAAGGAGGAGGAAACCCACCACAGATGTGTGAAGAACCTGTCAGACAGGGCCTGAGAAAGAAATCCTAGCCAAAGGACTGAACTGACAGAAGGACCAAGACATCACCATCCTTCAGCAGACAAAGGAAGATGCACAGTGGTTTTCAACACGGCTGACTACCACCCTTCCTGAATTACCCCAATACAAATAAATCACAAAGAAGTGACCCCACCAGAGGATACATAGTGTTGCCAAAAGCTATTGAAAGAGGAAACCATAGACCAGCAGCTTTAGCACAGACTGTACCCTGGTGACACCATCCCATGGACTTCCCAAGATCCACAAAGAGGGCACTCCACTCATCACCACTCACCATCCTGGCTCCTCTGGTTGGCAAGACTCCTCATCACATCCACAACTCCATGAATTTCGTGAACAAGGTTCAAGGACTGAAACTCGACACAGATGAAACAATGGTGTCCTACAATGCAATCTTGCTGTTCACATGAAACCCTACCATGGAGGCAGTGGAGACTGTGAAGCTCAGTACACACCAGCCTTACCCTGGGCCAGATATATGGTTTGTTAGACCTCTGTCACACCAGCTACTTCCAATACAACAGGGTGTTATGAGAATTTTTTAAGAATGACACTTCACTAAGGAAGTCTGGATACGAAGTATCAAAGTTAAGTTAAATTTCTTCTTGTACAAGAAGGAGCATTTAACAGTGCAACACACAGGAGGGGTTACAGAGAAAAAGGCTCCACAAAAAGCCTAGGTGTTACGTGCCAGGTAGTCTGTGTTTGTGTCTCCCCTCCCCCCTTCCCTGTGTGTTGTCTGTATGTTGTTTCTCCTCAGGTAATGGCTGCAGGGATGCTGCTCACCTGTGAGGGAAGACTATCATGTCCCGGATGAGCCCCTTGTGGGAGGTTTTTTGAGACTAGGTAAGTTGGGGTACCCTTTACATTCTTTGCACGCACGTAGGTGATTTTTTGTTACTCCACTAGGTTTATTGGTCTTTTGTTAGTCCAGCCAGTGAGGCATTTTTTTTTTGGTTTATTTTCTTACTTCAGAGGTAGTCCAGATAGGCCCTCTTTTGTTATATTAATTTCATTTTATTTGGCATAACCACGTTGTCCCACCCTCCCCCACCTTGGCATGTTTTCTTTGTTATAATAAAACACAATTGTTCACTTCCACTGAGACTTATTTAATTTACTGGTTGTTGTGTTATGGTCCGTCATCTGTGGACGTAACAATTGGGGGCTCGTCCGGGATATTTTTTCCTGAGCTATGACAACCAAAATTAATGAGTTGAAGTGTTTGTGGCATTGAGAAGAAGCAGGAGCTTTAACTTGCAGAACTTCCTTGATGATCCCAGTTTTGAGAAACTTGACTCATGTCGCAAAGATGACTTGTTGTGTATTGCTGCACACTTTAGTATTGCTGTACAGAAGTACGGTGTTAAAAAGGAAATAAAAAATAAAGTTCTGGAAAAACTGAAGGAGCTACAGGTCCTTACAGATCCTGTTGACTCTGTTCAGCTGGGGGCTGAGGTTCCTCTAGAGGGAGTTTCGGTGGCTAGACTAAGCGCTTCCTCTGACTTAGATGAAGAAGGGGGACAGCAGGTGGCACAGACCACACCTCGGGTTGATAAGGCTACTCGCGAGGGTCCTCCTGCAACGTTGCCTCGTTTTGAGCCTTTCTTCCCAGATGGTCATGGGTTTAGTGCAGATGCCAAGTTAAAGGTTCGCTTAGCCCGCCTTCAGCTAGAGGCACAGGAAAAGGAGAGCATACGCAAGGCAGATTATGACCTTAAATTACAGGTTTGCCGTTTAGAGATAGAGGCTGAAAAGGAAGTCAAGTTACGGCAGCTTGAGGTAGAGGCTATGAGAATCTCCTCTGCACAGAGGATGGCACATGCACCTGAGACACTGGCACCTTCACAGACAGTTTTCCACAAACCAAGCTTTGATGTCAGTAAACATATTGCCCTGGTACCAACATTTCGCGAGACAGAGATTGACTCTTATTTCAGTGCATTTGAAAGAATTGCAACTGCACTAGAATGGCCGAAGGAGATGTGGCCTATCCTTCTGCAGTGCAAGCTGGTTGGTAAAGCACAGGAAGTCATGTCTTTGCTTTCCTTAGAAAATAGCTTAAACTATGATGTGCTCAAAGAGTCTATTTTGCGTGCTTATGAGCTTGTGCCAGAAGCGTACAGGCAGAAGTTTAGGAATCACAAAAAGTCAAGTGGTCAAACCTTTGTTGAATTTGCCAGAGAAAAGGGCATTCTTTTTGACAAATGGTGCAGTACCACTGATGTTAGGAATAGTTTTGAATCCCTGCGTGAGCTGATGTTTCTGGAAGACTTTAAGAATGCTTTGCCTGAGAAGATGGTGATTTTCTTAAATGAACAAAAGGTGACTACCCTGTCTAAAGCAGCGGTCTTGGCTGATGAGTTTGTTCTAACACATAAGAACGTGTTTATGTCGTCTTCCAACCCTGACAGAGTCTCAGTGTCTCGCTCCATGAAACCTGATTCTGGCCACCCTCCTTTTGAAAAGGTTAGGAGCCCACAGTCGCCCCCACGTGGCATTCGTGAGTGTTTCTACTGTCACAAGAAGGGCCATGTTCTTGCTGACTGTCTTTCTCTAAAGCGTAAACAACAGTTTCCCCCTAGCTCCTCACAACCAAAAGGCATGGGTCTCATTAAGACTGTCTCTCTTCCAGTCACTGCAATATCCCAAGATGATGAACCTGATCCCTGTTTTAAACCCTTTATTTCGAAAGGCTTTGTTTCACTGACTGGGGATGCAAAAGATAAACAGTCAGTATCCATTCTGAGGGATTCAGGAGGAGCCCAGTCCATTATTCTAGAAGGCATCTTACCTGACATCCGAATTGTCATGTCACTCAAGTGCAGTTGTTCGGGGTGTTGAAATGGGTTTTGTACTTGCTCCTTTGCACAAAGTTCATCTTCAGTCTCCCTTGGTCAGTGGATTATTTAAAGTGGCTGTTCTTCCTGTCTTGCCTATTAAAGGTGTTGATTTCATCCTTGGCAATGACATACCTGGAGGCAAAGTTGTGCCTGCCCCTGAGGTACTAGACAGACCTAATCTGAACCTAGAGTCTGACAGCACAACCCAGAATTCTGAGATCTTTCCTGCTTGTGTGATAACCAGAGCCCAGTCAAAGAAATATGGTGTTGACTTGTCTGACTCCTTCATGGCTAATGAGCAGGATCCTGATGCTGTGATACCTGAGTTCAGAAGTCAGGTAAAGGTCAAACCTGCCGACGCTGCGTCATCCTCTTCCAGTTCGAAGGTTATGAACCTGCCTGCCAACCGAGAGGAATTCATTGCAGCACAGCAAGGTGATGATACACTTTTAAAATGTCGTTCTTCTGTTCTCAGTCCAACGGAAGCCAAAATGAAGGAAGTGGCTTATGTTTATGATGATGGCCTGTTGATGCGTTGCTGGGTTAGCGATGCTTTAGACGAAAATGCAAGTTGGAGTGCAACATACCAGATTATTGTGCCTATGGCCTATCGTTCCCAGGTGCTGTCCTTAGCTCATGATCACCCATGGTCAGGACACATGGGGGTAACCAAAACATACAACAGTCCTTAAACATTTCTTTTGGCCAGGACTCAAATCTGATGTGGTTCATCATTGTCGTACTCGTCATCTGTGTCAAATTACTGGAAAACCAAACCAAGTTATCCCCCCTGCACCACTTTGTCCCATTCCAGTCATGGGGCAGCCATTTGAGAAAGTCATTGTGGATTGTGTGGGACCATTGCCAAAGACTAAGGCTGGGAATCAATTTCTTCTAACAGTGATGTGTGCTTCCACCAGGTTCCCAGAAGCAATCCCGCTCCGGAAAATAACAGCTCCAGTTGTCACCAAGGCCAAGGTAAAATTTTTCACCATGTTTGGTCTGCCAAAAGTAGTTCAATCAGATCAAGGCACCAATTTCAAATCCAAAATGTTTGCCCGGGTGCTTAAAACTTTAGGCATTAACCATGTGACCTCCACTCCTTACCATCCGGAAAGCCAGGGGGCACTTGAACGATTTCACCAGACCATGAAATCTATGTTGCGTAAGCACTGCCATGAGTCTCGGAGGGATTGGGATGAGGGTGTCCCATTTGTTTTGTTTGCTGCCCGTGAGGCTGTACAGGAGTCGCTAGGTTTCAGTCCCGCTGAGCTAGTGTTTGGACACGAGGTCCGGGGTCCTTTAAAGGTTCTGAAAGAACAACTGGTTATGCCAAATAAAGAAGTCACAAACATTCCAGAGTATGTTACCAAGCTAAAGAATCGACTCCAGCTAGCCTGCTCTCTGGCTAGAAGTGCCCTGACCTCTTCTCAAATGAAAATGAAGCGACATTATGATCGGAAAGCGGCTGTCCATTCATTTCACCCAGGTGACAAAGTGTTGATTCTCTTGCCTGTTTCTGGTTCTACCCTCTCGACTAAATTCTCTGGTCCTTATGTTGTAGAGAAAAAACTCAGTGACACGAATTATGTTATCAAAACCCCTGACCGCAGGCGGCAGTCCAGAATGTGTCATGTCAACATGATGAAACAGTACTGCTCCAGGGAGAATCAGAATGGGTCATCCACAGCTCAAGATGTGCAAATTGCCGTATCACCTATGGCTTCAATCTCAAAGCTGAGCTCTCTTGACGATGATGATGATGACGATGAGTTGGTGATGCATAGTGCTACACCACAGGGGGCTAGGCTCAGTAATACTGAGATCTTATCTGATTTGTCTCACCACTTGTCTCATCTCTCTGAAGACCAGCGTAGTGATGTTGAGAAACTCATCCATGATTTTCCAGGTCTGTTCAAACTCTCAAACCCTCTCAAACTTCTGTTATCGCTCATGACGTTGTTCTGAGAAATCCAGCACCGATCAAGCAGCATGCATACCGTGTTAATCCCACCAAGAGGGAGATAATGAAAAAAGAGATCGACTATCTCCTACAGAATGGGTTTGCAGCACCAAGTGCTAGTCCATGGAGCTCCCCTTGTCTTCTGGATACAAAGTCTGATGGAAGTCCAAGATTTTGTACCGACTTTCGCAAAGTAAATGCTGTAACTGTTCCAGATGCACATCCCTTACCTCTTATTGACAATTGCATTGATGAAATCGGTCGAGCAAACTTCATCAGTAAACTTGACATGTTAAAGGGATACTGGCAGGTTCCTTTAACTCCGCGTGCCTCTGAGATTTCTGCCTTTGTAACCCCTGACAGCTTCCTCCAGTACACTGTGATGCCCTTTGGCCTGTGCAATGCACCCGCTACTTTTCAGAGGCTAGTAAGTAAGGTACTGGGAGGTGTGTCAAACTGCAGAGCATATCTGGATGATGTTGTGTATTCAGATGATTGGCTTAGTCACATGACTACGATGAGGGAAGTTTTCACCCGTCTGTCCAGTGCATCTCTTACTCTCAACCTTGCTAAATGTGAATTTGGAAAAGGCACTGTGCTTTATCTTGGTCTGCAGGTTGGTCAAGGACAGGTACGTCCTGTGGATGCAAAGATCTCTGCCATTACTACATTTCCCGTACCAACCACCAGGAGAGAGTTGCGGCGTTTCCTTGGGATGGCCGGCTACTATCGCCGGTTCTGCAAGAACTTCTCCTCTGTAGCTGCTCCGCTGACCGCCTTAACCAGTCCCTCAAAACCATTCACTTGGTCCAGTGAGTGTTAACAGTCTTTTGAGAGTCTAAAAGGTCTACTGTGTTGCACTCCTGTTTTGTCTGCTCCAGATCTCTCACTGCCCTTCAAGCTTGAAGTTGACGCCAGTGCAGTTGGTACTGGAGCTGTTCTTCTACAAGAGGACAACATTTTGAAGTTTATCTCGGATCCAGCGTGAAGCCTATTCAGGTTTTCACAGATCATAATCCTCTTGTGTTTCTCTCTAGGATGCATAATCATAACCAACGTCTCATGCGTTGGTCTTTGATCGTTCAGGGCTACCACCTCAAAATCTGTCATAAAAAGGGATTTGAGAACGTCCTGGCTGATGCCTTGTCACGTGGCTTGTAGTTGTATGGAACAATGCAGTTTCAAACATTAAGTTTGAACTTATATGGGTGGGGGTGTTACGTGCCAGGTAGTCTGTGTTTGTGTCTCCCCTCCCCCCTTCCCTGTGTGTTGTCTGTATGTTGTTTCTCCTCAGGTAATGGCTGCAGGGATGCAGCTCACCTGTGAGGGAAGACTGTGCGATTTATTGGATGGCTACCTCTTGAACTGGCCTATCAGAACAAAGGAAACACCTTAAATGGAGGACGTCCCAGGCCTTCACTCTCTTCCTTTTGACTTGTTTTTTTTGCATGTGGCTCTTCCTACCCGTGTCTTTTGTGCTTTTGGCCTGTATGTGTGGGAGGTTTTTTGGGACTAGGTAAGTTGGGGTACCCTTTACATTCTTTGCACGCACGTAGGTGATTTTTTGTTACTCCACTAGGTTTATTGGTTGTGCCACCCCTGTATTGTTTTGGAGAAAGTCTTTTGTTAGTCCAGCCAGTGAGGCATTTTTTTTGGTTTATTTTCTTACTTCAGAGGTAGTCCAGATAGGCCCTCTTTTGTTATATTAATTTCATTTTATTTGGCATAACCACATTGTCCCACCCTCCCCCACCTTGGCATGTTTTCTTTGTTATAATAAAACACAATTGTTCACTTCCACTGAAACTTATTTAATTTACTGGTTGTTGTGTTATGGTCCGTCATCTGTGGACGTAACACTAGGCAATTAGTTCTTATACACTAATAGGCTCTCGGACACCTCCCCATTGATACAGATACCATCATAACGTCTTTCTCAGTTCTCTAATCAGTAGTTAGCAGAATATCCCTTTGTCTAAAGGACACCCCCCTGACCTGTCTCTGACCCTTGTTCTGTTCTGAACTTCTGCAACTTATACATACAGCTGAACTTTATCTCTCCCTGCCAGCCTCAGCAAAAACGCAAATAAGGGAAGTGCCCACAAGACATGTGAGAAATAGAAACACATACACACATTATTTGATTTAAAAACATCTGAACCCCAGATAACACAGGGGATTCCATTCAAGATTCTTGAACATTCTTTTTTTATTAACATTAACATTTTCTTATTGTAACAAACGTGCAGTGCTGGATAGCCATTACAAAGATAAGAGATGAGTATGGGTACATATCAATCTCACCATGTACACACAAAGGAGAAAAAGAAAAGCCAAACAAATGAAATAAGATAAAACATTGAACAATGTACAAAATAATCCCTCCTGTGTCATTGACAGATTACTAGTCATAGGATAAGATCACAGTTAAACCAAAAGCACAGAGTGTATAACAAATGTTCAGCAAAGCTGAGCTGTACTCAAGGGCCAAGCCTTTAAAGAGTCTGGAATTCTCTTAGAAAGGGCCCCCACACCTTCTGAAACTTATTTGAATGCTGAAGGGAGTGTCTAATTTTCTCCAGTTTTAAGCAGGATATGACATCTTCTAACCATTGCGCATGAGTGGGAGGGAAAGTATCCTTCCACCTGAGCAGAATTGCTCGTCGAGCCAGAAGGGAGGCAAAGGATAAAGTGTGTTGCTTTGATGTAGTTAACTTCTCCCCTCCCATAATTCCAAACAGAGCAGTCAATGGGTTTGGTTCTAATTTGATGTTTAACACCTGAGAAAGTGTATGAAAAACCTCCCTCCAATATTTCTCTAGACCTGTTTGAGGTGAAGTGAGGTTAGTGGAAGTGAGGATCCAAGGAGTGCAAGAACCGACAAACCACTATTTGACTGTGCCTCCATTGCCACCCAGTCAGGGCAGTCAGGCTGGCCATAACAGGAAGACCAAAATGCAAGGCAACGCAAGTTAGCAGGACAAGGACAGCTGCCCCAGAACAAGGGGCAATGAGACTGTTGGCTAAGAGATGAAGAGCAACAGGTCCTCGGCATAAAGTGAGACTTTATGCTCCGTGTGACCTCTCCGGGCACCGGATATATTCTTACAAGAGTGGAGTGCTATGGCGAGCGGTTCAATAGCCATGTCGAAAAGCATCGGACTGAAAGGACACCCCTGACGGGTTCCTTGATGTAAACTAAAGTGTCTTGACCGTTGAGAGTTAGTACGAATTGAAGCTGTGGGCTGCAAATATAATAGTTTAATCCATGAGGTAAAGTTTGGACCCACACCAAATCTGTCCAGCACAGTAAATAGGTAGACCCACTCAACACGATCGAATGCTTTCTCTGTGTCAAGAGAAACAACACATTCAGGGACATCTTCAGGGGCAGAATAATTAATGTTAAACAATCGTCTTATGTTGAAGTAGGACTGCCTGCCTTTAACAAAACCTGTTTGGTCTTTGGATATGATTGTAGGAAGGACATTCTCCAATCTGTGAGCTAGAACCTTGGCTAAAATTTTGGCGTCCGTGTTTAGGAGGGAAATAGGCCTATAGGAGGCGCACTCCATCAGGTCTTTACCTTTTTTAGCTATGAGAGTAATACAAGCCTCAGAGAATGAAGAAGGGAGGGAGCCATGTTGGCAGGATTCTGAGAACTGAACATAGCAATGGGGATAGGAGCAAGGAGAATTTCTTAAAAAAAATTCTGCCGGGATGCCATCAGGGCCTGGACATTTACCCGACTGCTTTGAGGAAATAGCTAGTGCTATTTCTGCCTGGGATATAGGTTCCTCTAATTTCTTCCTTAGATCTGGTGAGAGACTGGAAATATTGAGACCATTTAGAAAATCAGAGGTATCATCACAATCAGACCGAGATTCTGAGGTGTACAGTTGGGTATAAAAGTCCCTGAATGCTTCATTAATTTGTAAGAGGTCCATAGTTATGTGGCTGCTTGGTAATCGGATCTTGGGAATATTTTGTTTGGCCTTGGAGCCTTTAAGTTGGTTAGCTAATAATTTATCTGATTTATCTCCATATATATAAAAAGTGGTTTTGCTTGAGTGATTGTTCCATTGAATAAGTGGTAGCAGATCAAATTTGGTCTTTAGTTCCAACCGCTTTTTGTAAAGAACTGGGGATTTTGTCCGAGCATGTTGTTTATCGATCTCTTTAATTTGGTAGGCAAGATCTGATTTTCGCCTCACTTGTGCAGTGTAGGATATAATCTGTCCCCGGATGTAAGCCTTGAGGGAATCCCAGACAATTAGACTAGATACGTCTGGAGCCATATTAGTAGTGAGGAAAAAAAGTTATTTCCTTCTCCATGAATTTAAAAAAATTATCATCAGACAGCAAAGCTGAATTGAATCGCCACTGTCTGTCTCTTTGTGGCAGGCCAGGAAGGGACATGGTTAAGGCGAGAGAAGCGTGGTCAGAGATGACAATGCTCTGGTAAACACAGGAGCGAACCAGGGGAATCAATTTGTTATCAATAAAAAATAGTCAATCCATGTGTATGTGTGATGGACATGTGAGAAAAAAGAGTATTTTCTATCACATGGATGCAGAGAGTGCCACACATCACAGATGCCATAGTCAGAAAGAAAAGCCTGAATAAAATGGGCTGATTTACTCGTGGCGCCTGGGTTCGCAGAGGACCGGTCCAAAACCAGGTCAAGACAACAGTTAAAGTCACCCAGTAAGTATAAGAGTATAAGAGAATATGTATTAAGATCAGGGAGTAAGGAGAATACTTGTTCAAAGAAGACTACGTCATCTATATTTTGGGCGTAAACATTCACAAGCACGACTGGTGTCTTTTTTTTTTTTGCCAGAGATAATCACATATCGACCAAATTTGTCAGAAATCGCATTATGGAGTTCAAATGATACATCCTGACTGATAAGGATCGAAACTCCTCGGGCTTTGGCCTGAAATAAGGAGTGAAATCCCTGCCCCAACCATCCTGAAAGTAAACGGCTATTGTCCGAACAGCGAATATTTCTGTTTTAAGTTGTTTTAGATGTGAAAAGACCTTTCTTCTTTTAACAGGGTGGTTCAGGCCCCTAACGTTCCAGCTTGCTAGATTCAAATGTCTACCCATAGCGTTTGACATGGAAAGTTAGGATGTAAGCACAGTGACCTGGGCAGAAAGCTGAAAAGGGATGGATGTGACTAGTGTAAAGTGTCAGTTTCAAAGGAAATATTAAAACGTTTCTGGCAATGACATACCACCCCAAACCACCCTCCCCAACCAAGACAACTGCCAGAAAAAGAAGCAGCAAGCTCTTCAATCCAAACATTGTACAATAACACATCTTCCTAATTCACAATAACTAAACTAGCTATTGCTCTTATATCGTGAAAATACATGGACTTAGCACCTCAAAACCAACAAGAGAGGGAGTATAAAAGGAATTCCCCTTTTAAAATAGGACTTGACACTCTGATTTGAGCTCTGAAATGTGTTTATAAAAAAGACAAAGTAGACACCAATTCCTGGACTAAATAATGTAGTATTAAAATTGTTGACCAAAATTATTACAGAGCTTGCAGGTAAAGAAGAAAGAAGTATTACACTGGCATTTTCAGAACTTGCCATGTCAGATTAAATTAGCTATAGTGCTCTCAAGAGGTGCACCTGATAGCAGAATCAAAAAGAAAATTAAGTTTCAAGCACATTGTCAGTGCAGGGTGTCCAAATAGCACAGGATTTGTTTGCAAATTTGAAAGATTACCGGTAATATTTGTCAGTGAAGGGGAGCGGGAAATAAAAACTTGCGTACGAACCGGATGGATAAACATGCTCACCTACGTAATCAAACCGTGCCAGCTAAAATGGCACTGAGCCTTCAGAAGCGGGGAAGTGAGTTGTTTGACAACCTTATTATGGCGGCTTCGGAGACTTGCGGAGGGTCTTGATGTATTTCTGCGCCTCGTCCACGGAGCTGATACACTTTCTGGCCACGCCGGACAGTGTGAGACGGAGTCGGGCGGGATAGAGGAGAGCAGGCTTCAGACCCAGCTTATAGAGTTCTGTCATTACTCTACTGTATTCTGCTCGCTGAGGGAGAATTTCGGGGCTGTAGTCTTCCACAACACAGACCGGCTGGCCATGATATTCAAGTTTCCCTCTCTGCCGTGCCTCTCTGATGAGAAGATCCTTCATCTGGTACCAGTGTAGGCGGAGGCCGGCTTTGGTGCTAGAGAGCGATGAGCTCTGTCGATTTCTGGTGGTGAGGGCAGTGTGTTATTTCCAAACACCTCACACAGCAGCTTCGAGAAGAAATCGGTAGGCGATCCGCTCTCAATGGACTCCGGTAGCCCTAGTATTCGTATGTTCTACCTCCTGCTTCGGCTCTCCAAGTCAGTAACTTTAGCTTTTAGCCGAGTGTTATCATCACGTAAGGTCGAGCAGATGCCCTCGAGGTCAATGACTCGTTGACCGAGGTCTTCTGTGGCAAGTTCCAGGGACAAAACATGCTGGCCATGATTCTCCACTGCAAGACGCATTTGGTTGAGTTTCGAGTCAAGCTGACTGAATGACGTTTTGAACTCTGCAGCTAGTGCCCCACGGTGTTCCTCGAGCAGCTCAGTGATGGCTGCTAGAGTTAGGCTAACGCTAGCATCTTCTTTTTTGCTTGACTTGCCACCTTTTGTAGCCATTTCAGAGTTAGCAGGATTTGTTTAGGCGGCACAAAAAGAGAAAAGATAATAAAATGAAAAGGGGATTCTGTTTGGCATGAAAGTTGGAGGGCTGAGTGGTTTAAAAAGTTCGGTGTTCACGGGAGTACACACGCAACATGTCTACTTCATCTGTTCGCAAACCGGAAGCCTACCATAAGAAGACTTTGGTCAACACAGGGGATTCTACAGACAGAAACACAGCAGTGGGCTCATCAGTATCACCTATTGTGGCTAACCTCTACACGGAAGATGTGGAAAACAGGGGTCTGAATTCATTCAGAAGAGCAACACCCTGCCACTGGTTCAGATATGTGGACACCGTGGGTCAAGATCTGGTCCCAGGAGACCCAAGCCTTTACAGAACACATCAACTCCCATCAACATAAAGTTCATGCAAGAGGGTGTTGCAGACAACAGCTTTCCCTTCTTAGACTGTGACATACACATCAATGAAGACAGGAGCCTCCAGATTGATGTTTTACAGGAAACCTACTCTTCAACTGTAACCACTAACACAACCTAAACTGATTTTCTCATATTGGTTATCAGTTAAATGTATTTGTCACTTTTCCTTTTAGCGACTCTCTTTTCTCTCTCTCTGGCAAAATCTGGATTATCTTTCTTCCTCTCCTCTTCTCACTTGCTCAGCTAAATATGAGGATTACATAGAAAAAATTTAATTCAACATCAATGACTTTTATAACTGTATCTCCTGAATCTATTGCTGAGTCTCATTAGAGTAAGTTGATCTTCCTTTGCTCTCAGACAACTTTTATTTACCAACCTTTATTACTGTTTACCCTTCATTGTGTTCCTGTTCTGAGAAGTAAATGCTCCAGCTGGACCTTGTCCACTGAAGGTTTGCTTATTACTCTAGTGGACTATTTACTTAATAAAACCTTGTTTTCTCTGCTTATCAGTGAGCTCACCTGTCGAGACAGAGAGAGAGACAGCAGCCATTTAGACAAAAGTGACACTGATTCTTGACTCTGTCTTTTGTCTTGGAGCAATGAGCCAAAACAGCTGAAATGTTGACCACTTTGTCTGAGACATCTGTTCCTGAGAGTCTTTTACACACACATACACACACACACACACACACACACTTAGTGTATGTGCTGTTTATTCTCATTATCTTACTGAAGTTCCTGTGTTTATCCAGCTTTTACAACAGTCAAGGGTCAGTGGAGTACAACATGCCTGGATGAAGATAGAAACAAGGCTTTGCGATCATAGTAAGCTTGTAGTTTTTTTGGAAATTAAAAAAAATAAAATAAAATGGAAAACAAACATTTGTCATCTGAGGTTTATTAAAGTGTTGTAGGCAGACAGATGGAGTTTAAAGTGTTTATGCAGATAGGCCATGTGTTGACAATGTAGTTGTGTTTTTTCCTCTGTTGATTGAGGCTCCAGGCTTGTAAAAGGAGCTGACTGAAGACCACAAATTAATTTGATTAATCCTCCAGCTCAATTCACTTGAGAGGTTTCATCTTCATGCTTCATGAGTTACACATTGTTGACTATAGCACTAAAAAAGGGTTAGCAATTCCATTCTGAAAATATTTTTAAAGTTAGAGGTAAGAGGTTGCTTTCTAGCTGTATTTTTTTGCCATTCATTACTGTACAAGTCTATGGTTTAAATTTACAGCAAGCTTTTCACACCAGTCAGAGGAATTCTTAGAGGGGGAAAGGTTGTTGGGTTTGAGTAACCATTGCTGGTATTGAGTATTATGTGGTCTCCCTAAAAGACATTTGAACTTTATTGAGAGATCTTGATAGATTAGACAGATTTTTTTTTTTTAAATTGAAAGTATGTGTGCTGTATTCCCATTGGTGCCTCAGGGATTCTGGTGGCTGATGTTGGCACAAGTCGGCCTCAAGACCTCAAGCTGTGAGAAGATGGTGGCAAATATGACACAAGAGACTCTGAGCTGGAGCCTCCATCTCTGCTCAGTGACCCACGTCATCTTTCATTCTTGGAAGAGGATTAATGTTATTTTTTCATACCCACTTCTTCTATCACAGCATTTCTGCTGTAAATATGTTTAAATAATACAAACATAAATAACACTAAACAGCATCTAGACAGCATAGTACACATTATTATAACATAGTTCTTTTGGGTCTGGTAATGTTCTTTATTTCTCTTTATCAATAAATCCCATGCGCAAAGTCAAACCAACATTACATGTGTTTATTAATGAGTACTGTGTATGCATCTTGATATCTTCCTCTTTCCCAGAGTTTCATTGTTGTGCACAGTGAGCCACTCTGTTGCACTGGGTGACATGTAAGTTGTTTTAATTCAACCCTGCATACTTTGTGCTGCTGCCACAAGTACTCACTAGAGCACCAAGTGTTACTTGTTAATTAATATGACAATCTGTTACAAATCACTTTGAGTAATTAATATATTTTTTGTTGTTTGTTTGTTTTTTTTAAGGAAAATATTGATCAATTTTGGCTTTGAGCTGAGAGCCACAGGTAGAGAATTCAGAGACAGTATGGAATTTATAAAAGAATTGGCCACCTGTTGAAATCAAATGGGGGGCATCATCTACAGCAGCTACAATTTTCTAATTGTCCAGTCTTTTTTTTATTGAGTATTGGCAAAACACATACATAGCATTGGTGACACACAGATAGCACAAGGAGGAGAAGGAGAAAAAACAACAAAAATCTCTGACCAAAGTAACAATGCTCACATTTTTCTTTTTTGTACTTATCTTGAACTAATACACACAAATCACACACCCACCCACCCACCCACCCACTAATCTAACAAAAGGGACACTCAAAAAGAAAAAGTAATGAAAAGAGAAGAAAAGAGAGAGAGAGAGCGAGAGAGAGAGAGAGAGAGAGAGAGAGAGAGAGAGAAAAGATTCACCAAGGTTAATCCACACACTGCTTCATAAAGACATTGCTTGTAAAGTTGTAAAAGTAACTAGAAAAATTTCTAAAGAAATTTTGAGTGTGCCTGACTCGGGCCCTCGTGACTCTCACCCATACATTATTGACACTTGCTTAGTAGTTTACGGTACACTCTACCATTACTAGGTATGTGACAGATTGAGCTCTCAAGATGCTGCATTATGAGAGAAGAATAATAAGGCTGTTGAAAATCAACTGTTTGCTTTTGGAAATGTTGGGCGGTAGTTGGGCATAAGAAATATATTGCATTTCCTGCAGAAAGTGCAGTGTCGATGCCTCTGCTGAAATGCCTGATGCCACCGTGAAATTTGGTATGAAAAAGACAGAATTATGTAATAAAGTGTGAAATGACCAGGAAACTCATAAGATTGTAACAAAGTGTTTAATATAGTGTTGTAACTCTTCATATAGTCTCTGTGATGACAGTTTGAACAATCTCCATTACAATTCCCAGCACAGACCAAGCACTTGGCGACGGTGGTAAGAAAACTGCTCGTGGCAGAAAGCTGAGCAGAACCCGGTCATGGTGGGTGGCCATCTGTCACACCACCCTAAATAAAACAAATAATAATAATGCTAGTTAGTAAACTGTTATGCAGATGTTCTACATTTGAGTTATATAGTTTATATGTTTACATATGTATACATATGTTTATTATTATTTAATATTTTTTATATTACCTCAAGCCTTGTGTTGGAATGCTGATTCTTTCACACGCGGAAGAAAAGACAGCGCCGCCTGTCTTCACCATGACACATACATAATGCAACGATTAATCAGTACTCTACCTGTGTTTAATTCGGTGTCCACCAATCACCACGTGTATTTTAATGATAAATCTTCCTTTTTCCACTCATTCGACCACTTCAGACTGAAATAGTGAGGCTGGCAACTTAGTTGATGGGACATAGCCGCCAAAAAGTTTGCATTATGCATTATATTGTTGCCGTAATCTGACAAGCAAAGACTGTTATGTGGACTTCTTGTGTTTCTACAGTTATGCTTTTTAAAGGTAAACAATAATTGTTCATGTATGAGAGAGGTCATACATAATATTACATGTATGATATTATTATTATTATAATTATGTATGTATGTATGTATTATGTATGTATTATATGTATGATAATACCAAGGTCTTGACATAATATTTTCCTGGGAGTATGCAGGGAGCATCATGACGTAATTCAAAGTGCTAAAGTAAGTAAAAGACTAATAAACATATTTATGGGAATAATAAGTAATTAATAACAATAATAAATAAATAATAAGTAATGTATCAATACCAATAATAACAATAGTTATAGTACTAATAGTAAAAGCAAATAATAGCAAAAGTAATAATTAATTATAATAATATAATATTATAATAAACAATTAATTATTATAATATATAATATTATAACAATAATTACTGCCTGAGTTCAGCCCTGTTGCCCCATATAAATTATTATTATTGACACTGCTCAGCAAATTCAGTATTAATACAACAATCTGTGTCATCATTGCCTTTAATGGGCTCTTGAAGGGACTCTTATCTTGGAAAGACTTTTGTCTTGTGTTTGTATGTGTGTGCTTGTGTGTGTGTGGTGTTGTGTGTCTGTTAATGAGAGAGTTTACAAAGTCTTATTTTGAAGGGACTTTTATTTTGAAAGACTTTTTGTCTTGTCTGTGTGCAGTGTGTCTGTGTGTGCTTTATCTATGTGAGAATAAGGATAAATGGCTGACATTAAAATGTAGTCTTGATTAGTCATTGATATCATACAGAGACTTCAACAAAGTTAGCTGCAGGCTTGAGGTTGCTACAAATCAGGTCAGCTGCAGGTCAGAGTAATTAGTCACAGGTGTGCATAAGCACTCACAGTGAAAGACACAGAAAGTCTCTGAATGACCTTCAAGGTGGCCAAAAACAGCCCATAAGGTGTGTCAGAATTAAAAACTGGAATCCGCTATTTCTTGTCATTTCAACAGTTCCTTGCCGATTTTCAGGCGAAAATTGTGTAAACTTCGGTCGGTCGTCAGGTAAAGAGCATGTACTCGCTCTTCTGGAAATTTTCTCAAACCAACACGGGAGTACATTGGGCAGGAGATGGGTGTTGTTGCTTGCATCTTGCGTCTCCCGCCAAACTATACATCTGACAGCTTTATGACAGTGAATATGAGTGAGACGACAAATTTTCCTCCGCTTCTAGCTATAAAATGATTTCTGTGAAGCTTGACATTTGGCGGACACAGTCGCAGTTTACAAATTTATTTTTCTACAAAGTTTTCTCTCTCTGCAATTTGAATGTATGACATCACTCACTCTAGTTTCCTCGAAAATTCTCGCGCAATACACACCCATTCATTTTTTGCGTGTGGTTTTTTAAGTATTTTTTGACAAAACTGCTTGCGAAACTCTTTGAAATAACATTGCCTGCGATTCCAGCCGAGCCGGAGTCATTTTGACAATCTGCTTTGTGTATGTGCTTATTAGCAAACCTCTTGGGATTTTTAGTGGAGCCAAAAAAGCGGGCTGCAGAATAATAATAAGAAGAACTAGAAAAATTTCAAAGAAATTTTTGAGTGTGCCTGACTCTGGCCCCGCCGCCTCATGCATTGAATAGTTGTCACGCGTGGTTTTCTCCTGTCAAATTAACATGGGAGTACACAAGTGTGAGATGGGTGTTGCTGCTGGTCTTGTGTCTGTTAATGAGAGAGTTTTACAAAAGTCTTTTATTTTGAAGGGACTCTTATTTTGAAAGAATTTTGCCGCGTGGTGTTTGTGTGTGTGTGCGCATGTGTGGTTGTCTTGTGTCTGTCAATGAGAGAGTATTAATAAGTCTTTTATTTTGAAAAATAGCAAAAGTAATAATTAATTATAATAATATATAATATTATAATAAATAATTATTATAATATATAATATTGTCTAGCCCGTTGTTCCCCATATAAATTATTATTGACACTACCAGCAAATTCAGTATTAATACAACAATTCAGTCATCATTGCCTTTTAATGGGCTCTTATTTTGAAGGGACTCTTATTTTGAAAGACTTTTGTCTTGTGTTTGTATGTATGTGCTTGTGTGTGTTCTTGTGTCTGTCAAGAAGAGAATTTTACGAAGTCTTTTATTTTGAAGGGACTCTTATTTTGAAAGACTTTTGTCTTGTCTGTGTGTGTGTGTGTGTGTTTGCTGTGATCTTGTCTGTTAATCAAAGTTTTACAAACTCTCTTTTATTTTGAAGGGACTCTTATTTTGAAAGACTTGTTGTGTGTGTGTGTGTTTGTGTGTGTACGCGGTGCAGTGTGTGTAAAGCGCCAAGGCCGCATGTGGCAAGTGTTTGCCTTTCTGTCTGTGTGTGTGTCTCATGAAGCCTGATGTCCTTCAAACCCAGAGACGAGAAAGTTCCCTGAATGAAGCCCTCAAGGTGGCCAAAACAGCCTATGGCAGTCACAACCAAACCGTAATGACCGTTGGTTTGTCATGTCGATCAGTTCCTTTGGTCGGATTTCAGGCTTAAAAATTGTCTAAACTCTGGTCAGGTGTCGCCAGAAGAGCAGGAGTACCTACCTTTTCCTGAAATTTCTCCCGTCAAATTAACATGAGAGTACATTGGGCAGGAGATGGGTGTTAAGTTGCCGCATCTAAAAAGGCCTCCCAACAAAACTATACATCTGACAGCTTTATGACAGTGAATATGAGTGAGACGACAAATTCTTCCTCCTCAAGCTTTAGCTATAAATGATTTCTAGAAGCTTGACATTTGCAGACGCAGTTTCCAGTTTACAAATTTATTATTATTATTATTTTTTTTTACTCACTGCACTTCCCAGCTTATGACATCACCTCACTCTAGCTCTCGGTACCGCAATACACACACCCATTCATTTTTTTGGTGGTTTTGCATTTTTTGGCAAAACCGCGGTCAAACTCTTGAAAATAATATTGTTTCGGTGAGCCCGGCCGAGCTACGTCGTTTTGACACCCGTTTTGCGTATGTGCTGACAAAACTCTGGGATTTTTAGTGAGCCAAAAAAGGGGCGTAAGAATAATAATAATAAGAAGAAATAGGCTGGGTGATAACATATAGTGTGCGCCTGCGCAATAACACTCAATAATAATAATAATAATAAGAATAAGCGTGGTGGATCATTGGCAGTGCGCGCCAGCACACCTCACAAACGCGTGGATAACATATAGTGCGCGCCAGGCAATACTCAATAATAAGCGCTGTAAGATATAGTGTGCGCCAGGCACACCCAATAATAATAAGCGCCGTGGATAACATATAGTGTGCGCTTCAGCACACTCAACAATAAGCTGCCGTGGATAACATAGTGTGCGCTCAGGCACACTCAAATAATAATAAGCCGTGATAATATATAGTGTGCGCTCAGGCACAATAATCAATATTAAGAATGTTACGGTGGATAACATATAGTGCATGCTTAGTACACTACAAGAATAAGCGCCGTGGATATTATATAGTGTGCGCTTTCTGTACACTCTGGTTAATAATAAGCGCTGTGGGAGTGAAGAGGTGTTCTTTCAGGCACACTCAATAAGTGCGTGGATAACATATAGTGTGCGCTTCAGCACATCAATATTAAGAATGGCGCGCCGTGGATAACATATAGTGCGCGCCAGGCACACTCAATAAGCGCCGGTGGATAATATATAGTGTGCGCTTTCAGGCACACTCAATAATAATAATAAGCGCTGTGGATTTTAAAGAGTGTACTCTTCAGGCACACTCAATAAGCGCGTGGATAATATATAGTGTGTGCTTTCAGGCACACTCAAGAATAAGCGCCGTGGATAACATATAGTGTGCGCTTCAGGCACACTCAATAAGCCGCCGTGATAACATATAGTGTGCGCCAGGCACTCAATAATAAGAATACGCGTGGATAACATATATAGTTTCATGCGCCTTTCAGGCACACTCAACCAGAAAAATTTCTAAAGAATTTTGAGTGTGCCTGACTTGGCCCCGCTCACCCCCATGCATTAAATACTACAGTGTGTTTGTGTGGTCTTGTGGTCTGTCAATAAGAGAGTTTTATTTAAGTCTTTGATTTTGAAGGACTTTTGTCTTCTGTGTGTGTGTTTAGTGAGCCAAAAAAAAAGTGGGCGTAAAAATAATAATAAGAATAAGAATAAGCTGCTGTGGATATATGCGTAAGTGCCAGGCACACCAATAATAATAATAATAAGAAGAAGCGCTGTGGATTTTAAAGAGTGTGCTCTTCAGGCACACCAATAATAAGTGCGGTGGATGAAAAGAGTGTGCTCTTTTCAGGCACACTCAATAATAATAAGAATAAGCTGGATAATATATAGTGTGCCTTTTCAGCACACTCAATTATGTTTTTATGTCTTCTTTTCTGATTGTCTCCTGTCTCCTATCTGTGGTACCAAATAGCCATTGTAACGTTGGGCTGGAGATTGATGTTGAGCACCCTGACAAAGTTTTAAAAATTGCAGACCAGAAGATTGTCAGGGAGTGTTATGGCACCTGTCACAGCCTGCATCTATATTTTTGTCAGTTTTGCTTTAGAGTAGTGAGTACGATGAAAATCTTGAATTATTTGTCAAGTGTTTTGTCTGTGCAAGCTCTCCCACACTTGGAAGTGGCCTCTACTCTTTTTCAAAAACCAGATCTAGGACTTCACTCAGTGCATTTAAAACTTCTTTAATTCGTTTCTTGCATCAGGTGATAAATCAAAACATCCAAAATTAGACAGATTATAATATTAGCACATACAGCTAAATATCACTTTGAAAAGAAAAAAACCCAGACACACTTGTCACTTTAACTTTTACAAATGTTAAAAAAAAAAAAAAAAGATTTTAGCAGTAGCTTCAAATGAAATTATATTAGAGACTCATTCAGACTCACACTATTCTATTTTAGATTTTAACTAAATTAATGTTTTAAACCACGTATTTACCAGGCTTTTAGAGTTTTTGTAGGACCTTTTCCTTGTCTGCTTTCTTCAAGAAGCCGCCCACGACTCAGCGTGTGCACAAAGCCTTCCTGCCCTGCTCCCCCACTCTCAGCTGATTACACCTCCACCTCCCATGGTGCCTCACACACAGTGGAAAGAAACCGGGTGTGTGGGCATGTGTGTGCGCATTCCCTGCTCAGTACCCAGTACACAGTGGGACAGTCAGTTTTCACCTTAGGCGCTTGGCATTGTACTGACTGACAGTATTATATTTAATTTTGCACAGGAGGTAATGTCGCTTACTTCTTTGTAGAGCACTGTTCCAGGCACCTGATCTTTACAACTGTTGTTTTTTAAGAGAGGCAATACAGTCATGAATTCTGAAATTAGCCTCTTTGGGTTGAAAGGAGTTTCTAGTAAAATTGTCTAAAGCAGAAACTGAAGGTAATGAGGAGTTGGGATCATAGCGCTGAAGAAAATGGAGGACTTGGAAATACTGAACAGGTTAGACTGAGGGAGGCCAGAATTTAATGATAATTCACCAAAGCTTGGGTAAAACACACGCTATGTACATGTCCTTAAACTCACTAATGCCTTGTCTTACTACAGATTAAATTCAGAGTCTAGTTTATTGGGGAAAAGGTGATTATCATGTAGAGGGCTAATGTGGAGAAAGCTGTTGAACCTAAAATTCCGTCTGAATTCGAGACCGGTCTTGAGGGTATTTATCACAACAGGATTGTTAGTAAAATCTGAGACAGAGAAAGGGAAGGCTGAAGCAACCAGGGCTCTGAGAGATGTCGAGATGCAAGAAGTTAGCTTCAAAGTGGCACCAATCTGTGTCAGGAGGTGGAGCCAGTAAATAATTTTTTTGGAACATTTAGGCCCAATAATAATGACAAAGATTTGGAAGAGCTAACCCACCCTTGATTTAGGTCTCTGTAGTTCCACCTTGTTCTAGGTTTCTACTGTCCCATATGAATGAGATAAAAGCTTTATCAATAGATTTAAAGAAATATTTGGGAAGAAAGAGTGGAGACACTGGAAATAGATATGTACCTGGGGAGAACATTCATTTTAATACAGTTCACTTTCCTGCCAATGAGAGATGAAGTGATTTCCATTTCTTCAGATCTAATTTGACTTTCAAATAGCGATTATGTCCAATCTTTTTTATTAAACACATTAGGAGGTTATGGAAATACATGTCCTTTTTCCGAATGATTTTATGTAACAACCGAATTGAATTGAATTGAATGTATGTGGACATATGGTGCCAATGGCATCTATAGGGCACTCTACTACTATTTAGAAAACACACTACATAAGTCAGTTGTATGAAAAGAGACATTATCAGGTGAAACAAAACACTAAGTTCATTTAAAAGAAGAAAGTATACAGGTTACATACATAACAACACCCTGTCATTAAGGTCTGTCAAAGTGTATTTAGGTGAGCAAATACCGAGACAAAACATAACAATAACAACTATGACTGATATCAGAGTTGATTGATCATATACTGCTGACAGGAGGCTTTTCAGTGCCCCCTCAGAACAGCAAGTAGCACTTCTGAGGTTCTACACCACAAGCCACAGACCCACACATGGTTTATTATATGTTGTCAAAGGAAAAATCTTAAATTCACTTTGGTGGTTGTTTTGACTTAAATTAAAAATAAAAAAGATCATAAACTTTGGTTAACTGAGAAGTGATTGGAAGTTTTTTTCTGAAACCAAGGCTGTTTTTCATTCTGTAGATACTAGTGTTTTATTCTCGAAAGCAACACTGCACAGACATGCATATCAGCACTGGCTGAGAAATTTGTATTCAGGGTTCATGCGTAGTCTTTCTTTACTTATACACAGACTGCTCTTTACATTATACATCAAAAATCTTCTTTTGCCTTCTGATAAGGAAAACACATCTAATGCCGCCAAGTCTTCTAATGGGCTGTGGTGCAGGAGATGTAGCTTTGATGAAACAACACTGCACCCAGCGGCATGTCACACATACTGTACTGGGGCAAATAAAAGAAAGTGCTTTCATAAGGACTGATTGGCTCCCTGGTTACTATAGGACTGTTTGCCTTTTTGTGGAATTGAACTGCATGCTAATTAAATATTTATTTAGTATTTTGTGGTTCTGACCTGTATCATGTATCTGCTTAGACTGAAGGACAATTTCTTTTGAATTTTCATTGCTTTTCTTAAGAAAGAATGCATTTTGTGGTTTAGTTGGGATAACGCTATTAAGCCAGAGATTAAGCTAAATAGTGTCACATTTTTATGTGCTGTAATGGTTGTTTTTTGGAATGTATTAATTGGAGACATTTATTGCCGAGAGGGGCAAGGAATTGTGCTTGGTCAGAAGCATAATGTCACCTGGACTCTTACACCTTGTTGTCTTTTTATAAATTACCACTACTGCACAAGGCTTGGACTCAGGGTTATTTTTGACATTTTTGTCACTGTGTTTGTCACCATAGCAAAATAAACCTGAACTAAATTCACACTGTAATACACAGTGGAGACAAAATTGAAGAGAGCAGGAACAATTTAATGGAAGAGAACACAACCTATCCTTCCATGACTAGACAAACAACCAAACAGTATATATAGTATGCATATATCGTGATAATGACTGTATATGTATGACATACAAAACCTGATGATTCAGGGCATATCAAACCGGGATGCTGAGAACCAGGGTGAGGCAGAGCAAACCAAAAGCCACAAACTGGCAGGCTGTCGGGTGGATGATCATGGCCCCAGGTCCTGTTCAGCATACTTCAATGACCTCACAACACTGAAAGAAAACTGAAAAGATCCCCTCAAACAAACAGTGACCCAGGATAAATAAACGGCTGTAGTTTAGGGACTCTGTTCTTGAATTTACTCCACATATTGCAGTCATGGAATATTTGGGAATGGTGTTACTTTTATTATATATTTAGTCTCGTTTTTCAACATTAGACTCTCCATCTCCATCTGTAATTGAAATTTATGTATGTAGACAGGCAAGAACCATAAAATAGCATTATCATGTCTGCTTTAAATATGAAGTGTCCTTTAACCTACTAAGCTATAGATACATAGCATACATACACAAACACTGCAACCTGGATTAGATAGGGGGCTTGCGTCAGGTTTCTGGGTGTCATGATGGTGACCCACTTTTTAACTTCTTAATTTTACTAATTATACTGTCAGTGCTTCACTGTCAGAGATTAACATCATATCAAAATGTGTCACTAACTGGACCACTGATCAATCAGGATCACTGATCAATACTCACCATAGCTTATTTTATATTCATATTCATTTTTATCTGTATTTATATTTCATTTCCAGTTACTGCAATATTATTCATATCTTGCCACGCTATTATTTATCAATTACCTAGCAATATTATTTTGTATCTGCCACTTATCTTTGCAATATTATTTATATCATACCACTTACCTCTGCCTTATTATTATTTATATCATGCCACTTTCACCTTTAGTTTCATCCTTACACATCTGTACACTTTACTGTATGGGCTGAAGGATACTTTGGTCTGTTGTTGTTTTGTCTTTCTATTTTTATTTTTATCCAATATTGTACTTCTGTAGTGTATACACCCTCGTTGCTGAAACAAAAGAATTTGCTCATTCTGGGATAAATAGCATAATCTAATCTAATCTAATCTAATCAGTCAGTACTACAGTATCATAACAAAGTCCTCCTGAGTTACAATAATGTAATAATCATGGTTCTTGATTCTGTCATGTATCGTAGTGGGTAGGCTGGCTGTAGAGTTCAGTGTGAACAGACAGATGATACCAGCTGCATCATAAGGGGGTATTTTCAGGATCACTAAAGTTAGTCTGAGTGAAGCAGTGAACCCAAAGACAGACAGAGGTCTTCATGACAGCAGCTGCTATGCTGATTTGGAGGTCTAACCTGCGTCTTGACAGTCCACTCTCTGCTTCTTTTACTTCATCTGTCTCTTTTTCCTGGATGTCTGCATGCACAGACAGAGAAGTACCAGTGCGTTATGATTCTCTTTGGTAGGCCTAAGTCATCCTATAAGACGAATCACCTGAATACTCAGGGTGCTGGTTTAAGTTGTGAAACAATGAACCAACCATGTCTTGTTGATTATGAAATTGTTCAGATGCATCGAGCTGTATGTTTTTCTCTTTACTTGCTTTTTTATGAATTATCACTTCCACTATGCTAACAATCGTTATCATAGTGGAAGTTGTTAGCTGCCACTATGCTAGCAATCGTTAGCAGTAAAAGAGAATCACTACAAGGCCCCAGCGAGGATCGAACTCGCGACCCCTGGTTTACAAGCATCTCAGTGCTCTAACCACTGAGCTATGGAGCCACGATCAACCGGGCCGAAAACCTCATAACTTATATTACAGATCATCTAGACAGCTAATTCCGATGATTCGTGAGTCAAACCTGACAGGTTACCCGTCAAAAAGACACGGACTATGTTTTAAGTTCGTCCGCAGGTTTGAGCAACGTTGCAATGTTGATATGTGACGTGGTTACAGACTCTTCTCTGAAAATAGAGAAATGTCGATTTATCAGACAGGCTACCTGTTTGGGAAGTCATACAAATGTTTTAATCTACCGATTTACCATTGAAATACATCAACATTCAACACGTTTGTTAATGCAACAATGCTGCTACTTAAATTAAACAATGCTACATAAATAATTTAAAGTCTGTAATGAACATCTAAAATAAAGTTTTGCTCTGTTGAAAATAAAATAACTGAATCAACTTGTACTTCCTGATGCTTTAATGAAATTATTTTTCTTGTTGACTTCTACTTTATATCTACAATCAGTGAAATACACCTTGTTCAAAGCATAACGTATTGTGGTTAGCACTGTATTTTTACAAGATTTCTCCTTTCCTTTTATTTGACAAAATACAGCAATTTGGTGATTAGGGATTTATGCCACTTAAGAGTTATGCTTGCTGGAAATTTGATGGCACATCACTATGTGTTGGGTATTCTTGATCAAAGGAAGAAGAAACATTCTTCCCAAGATCTTATTGAAAAGACAGACATTTAGGGCATGGATTCAATTAATTATAATTAGCTCTGATTTCATAGTAATCAAACATTTAGACTTCTGCTAACGTGAACTGAGTTGCCACAGATCACCCCGGCATCTTCATAGTGGGCACAGTTATGTGTCCCCACACCACTGTGTTTGCAGTTCAGCAGGCTGGACTCAGTCCCATCACACTGAACATCATCAAGAAGAATCCGCAGATCCTTCCCCTCCAAACTCTGAATTCTTTGGCTGCCTTTAGAGCATACCGAAACCTAGCTGCTGGCAAACCACTTCAGCATTCCCTACGGTCCATAGGTCACTCCACACAGTGCCCCACTCCCGTCTATGTAGATTTCACCCGTCCATGGTCACTGCGGCCTTTGTTCATCCCCGGCAACCAGTCTCACCGCCCATTCTGGAGCTCGGCGCATCTCTGCACTCTGGCTTGCCCTTTCTAGCGCCTGGGTTTTTCCGCCTTTGGATGTCTGGGTGGTTTGGGTGTAGTTGTGGTTGGCAAAGGGGTGGTCGGGCCTGGTCCTACTTCATCCAAACTGTCTATGAGCTCTCTGAGCCAGTTAGTGGACTCTGTGGGCTGTGGCACATCTTCATTTTGCTTGCGGCTCTCGATGTTGATTAATGCTAGTGGAAGAGTGATTTAAAACATTAATATTATTTGGCCAACTATGTGTATAACATGGTACAGATCAGAGTTTTCCGCACCACCAGTGCAGTGAGGTCAAAGTGTTATGGAGGTAGACTCACTTTCCTGGGGAAATTAAACTTGATAAGGTTACTTTTCACTCTGACAGTAGAGGATCATAGTGACATTATGGTTTTGTGAGCGCGCCTGGAAAAACAACAAATAACAAACCAGAATGAAATGTTGCAAGAAGAAAAGACAAGCATAGTACAAGCAGCAGGTAAAACACACAAGTATCTAATTTTTCTAAAAAAAAAAAAAAACATTTCAAAAAAGTATTTTGAAATTTGATTGGTTTGTCCCTTCTGGGCTACTGTATAAACATGGTGGTTCAACATAGCGGTCTCTGTGGAAGAGGACCCACTCCCTCCGTAGATATAAATGTTTCATGCTTTATATATATATATATCTTTATTAGAATTTTGTAGATTACAGGTTACAAAAACAAGGACACGTGATCAGAAAAAAACATAGCAGAAATAAAAAGAAAAAAGAAAAAGAAATATTACTAACACTACTGCATGACTGGCAATTCAGTATCTTGTATACAAGTACTGGCAATGAAAGCTGGATGGCTGGTCAGTGTCAGTGTCACATTCGTCAAGGTGAACCACAGAAATGGCTGCCATATATCTGAAAATGAATTAAGATTGTCCACATCATACCATGTTGAACTTTCTCTCCATAAGTAATACACCGGTAAGCTCACTTAACCAGATCTTAAAGTGAGGCAGAGTATCTGACTTCAGAGTCTTCTTTGCAATGACCATTCCATAGATAATTGTATTCTGTACCCAAACATTGTGTTTATTAGAGAAGAAGTAACCCCAAATGCAATCTCCCAGGTCAGGTTCAACACACAGCTGTACACATATCAGACAAAACTACCTAAATATGTCACACCAAAAATTATATAGTTTTGGACATCACCCCCACCAGAAAAGCTTTGTCGGAGAACCCTCTGCAGATTTACTGTCACATGTCTGTCACATGAAGAGGAAATTTAGGAAAGATTCTGTGCAATTTGGTTTTTGAATAATGAAGTCTGTGCATCACCTTAAATCGGATTAATTTGCGAACAAGATCGGTCCTACTATGATGGGATCAATGTGGATCAGCTCTAATGGCAAAGAGCAATACGAGGTGCAACCCAAGCGCGTTCCTCGTGTAATGGTGATGGCACTAATTCATCTTGCCGCGGATGGAGGAAGGTCAATGATGAAAGCATGACTAATGAGCATACAGTATTGTAATCCACAAACAAATTGACGCATCAAATCCAAATTCTCAAATACCTTCACCATATAGCCCATCTATCTGATCAAAGGCCTTCTCTTCTACTCTTGATTTGGCTAACTTCCAGCCTTTCACTGGTCAGGAACAGTTCAAATGAGCTTGATGGCTGGCAAACAAATTCAGTGACAACCATCTACCGCTGAGAGAAATGCAGAGAGCCAAGCAGCCGTTCGAAGCAATGTCAGAGAAGGAGATTTAGTATGGTAGGCCTTTCACACTACTGCCAACACGGTTTCATTTCCTTCTCATTAAAACAGAAACAGGCATATAGCCTTCAAATTCAGCTGAGAAAAACACAGACTTAAGCTCACATCCTAGCTGGGTAAGTATGATCATGATATGAATATCCCTTTGGGCTCACAGGAGAACAATGACATGCCTGTTTTTTTTTTTTTTTTTTTGCTTGTTTGTTTGTTTGACTGTGATCAGATGTGTGTTTTCCATGAAACAGTGAATGTGTCTCTATGCAGTCACTGTATATGAAAAATTACGCAAGATGATGAAGAAGCAGAAAGAACCAAAGTAATGATTGTATTACTGACCTTGAGGGATCCACCACTTTATAAACAACTCCTGGAAGGTGATGTAGCACTTGGTACTCCAGTTGACATGAAGTATAGCTCATCTGAGAGAAAAAGAATAAAACATTATTCCAGGAGGTTACACAAGAAAAACATATTTCAAAATTACAATGAATTGTTGTGCATGTAACATATGCTACCAGCTTCATCCTCTGCGGAAGAGATGATGTACTGGTGGTAGTTGCTGATGAGTCCAGGAAAGGTGCAGGTACGCTCATTCTATTGCATCTCATTGTATTTCCATTGCCCCTGTGTTTGTGTCCTCCTGTAGACTCATCAAACGCCTGGAAAAGGATCAAACTCTAATGTCTAATGTCTCTAATGTGCAGTGCAGTGTTTATGATAATGTTTATGATAACACATTTACAGCATGTGATGACAGTATAACATTTTTTTTATAAGGATTAAGAGTTTCAAAAGTTGTTTTTCCCCTAAAACTAGTGGATTTTACTGAAGACACACATTTGTTTTAAGAAAATAAGATTTGTAGGACTAATTAACAACAATTGTTTAGTAAAGTGAACACTTTACAGTGCATGCAGTATGTCAAATGTCTATTCACAAAAATTACAGATCAAAATTACAGATAAAGATCAAGAAAGTTGATCAACTAGTCCACAGACTTACTGTTATTTCTGAAATTCTGAAATGCAGATATTATTGCAGGCAGCTTGCAGCAGTTATCTTCAGGTCTGACATCATTATCTGCTCAAGAAAATATGCTGTTAACTAGATTAAACCTTGCACCCACCTCATGAAGTCTCCAAATACATACATGCCGTTCAGGTTGGGGTATTCACAGCCTCTGTACACATAAATACTCAGTCACCGACTTGCCCATCTTGTGAGGATATGCATAAATAGGGCAGGACATCATCTGTGAAATGTGTAAGTCACACAAATTACAGTTTCTCCTTCTAACTCTGTTAGTCATTTGTTAACAATGAAGCCACATGTGTTTATTAGTGAAAAATATGAATGGATCAGTCAAAGTGGATAATCTGATGATTATGTGCCCAGATGAGATCAATATCTATGCATATCTGATGGAAATGGATTTTAAGTAAACAAGAAAATATGACCCCATTTTATTTTATAATTCATTTTAGCACATTATTTGAAAGCAGAGATCCTTTCTCTCTTATTGTATATAATGATGCTTTATCCTGACCTTTAAAGCATCATCAACTTGACTTGAAACAAGAACTAACACATACAGGATGTTTGAAGTGACTGTGATACAATTTGCTACCATGACCGTGAACAATGTAATTCTTTAAATTGATTAGTTATTTATTAATACAACACATAATTCTTTTAAATTGATTAGTTATTTATTATCACAACACATAACAGTTAACATTTTATGTAAGTCACTGGGATTATATAGCTGTCCATCTACAGGCTGATCCACATTCTGCTTAGACATACACAGTGAGTTTCTGGAAGTAGATGCGGTTAGTTTCATTGTAATTATCAGTTCATGTCCTTTAATGCGTGACAGTAGAAAAAAAGATTAGTGACGAGTACTACCAGTGGCCAAGAGTGTACAGCTTTCTTTTCCAACACACAGTACATCTAGTACACATTCAATCCAGACAGGAAAAGTGACATTAGTTGAGGTGCCTGAAAGCGCATACACTATATTATCCAATCGCGCTTATTCTTATTGAGTGTGCCTGAGAGCACACGCCTATATGTTATCCACTGACACATATTGAGTGTGCCTGAAAGCGACACTATATGTTATCCACTGCATGACATATTGGCTGAGTGTGCCTGAAAGAGCACACTATATGTTACTCACTCAAGGGCTTATTATTATTGAGGTGCCTGAAAGCGCACACTATATGTTATCCAACGGGTAGCTTATTGAGTGTGCCTGGAAAGAGCAATACTTTTTAAAATCCACCGCGTTATAATTGAGTGTGCCTGAAAGCTACACATCATATGTTATCCACCAGCGCTTTATATTTATTATTGAGTGTGCCTGAAAGAGCACACTTTAAAATTCATCAAGGCTATTGAGTGTGCCTGAAAGTTGAATACCTTTAAAATCCACCGCGCTTATTATTATTATTATTATTGAGGCCTGAAAGCACACAATTATGTTATCCATCATGCTTTATTGAGTGTGCCTGAAAGCGCACACTTTATGTTATCTTAACACGCTATTCTTCTTATTGAGTGTGCCTGAAAGCGCACACTATATGTTATCCACCGCGCTTATTATTATTCTCACGCCCTTTTTTTGGCTCACTATGATCCCAGAGTTTTTGTCGCATATACACAAAACGGGTGTCAAAACGACCGGCTCGGCCGGGGCTTGTAGGCAATGTTATTTCCAAAGAGTTTCGGCAAACGGTTTTGCCAAAAAATGAATGGGTGTGTATTGGCGAATTTGAGAGCCAGAGTGAGTGATATCATCGCGAGAGTGTAGAGAGAGAGAAAATCTTGTCAAAAATACTTGTAAACTGCCACTGTGTCCGCAAATGTCAAGCTACAGAAATCATTTATAGCTAGAAACGTAGGAAAATTTGTCGTCTCACTCATATTCGCTGTCACAAAGCTGTCAGATGTATAGTTTTGGTGGGAGACGCAAAGATGCGGCACTAACACCTACAAATTCTGCCCAATATACTCCCATGTTGTTTGAGAGGAGAAATTTTAGCGGGCAGGGAGTACCCGGTCTTTACCAGATGATTCTGACCGAGAGGGCGATTTTAGGTCTCATACTGCAGAGAACTGGTAGACAAGAAGCCCCGCCGCTGCAGATATTTCGCTTTTGGATACTTCCATACACCATTTGGCATTGAACACCACCTCTTCGAGGGGCTTCATTCAGAGATTTTCTGTCTTTCACTGTGAGATAGTCCATTGCAGCAGCTGTGACTAATTGCTCTGACCTGCAGCTCACTCCGGGATTGCTTGGCAACCCTAAGCCTGCTCTTGGATCAACTTTGTTGAAGTCAATCAACAAAACCATATTGTTCATCTCTTGTTGAAGTCTCTGTATGATATCAATGACTAATAATCAAGACTACATTTTTAATGTCAGCCATTTTACCTTATTCTCACATAGATGTTAAATCACACACAGACACACTGCACATAGACAAGACAAAAATTTTTCAAATAAGAGTCTCTAAAACAAGAGTTTGTAGCCTCTCAGATTAACAGACAAGACCACACACACACACAAATACACACACTGGCTGCAGACAGATGCACAGACAAACACATGCGCACACACACAGACAAGACAGAAGGCTTTCAAAATAAGAGTCCTTCAAAATAAAAGAGTTTGTAAACTCTCGATTAACAGACACCTACACCCACACAGACACAAATTGGACACACACAGATTCAGATGGCCAGACGCGCACACTGGATAGATATACACCACGGCCACACCAAGCTGAGATTATAATTAAAGGTAATCAAGTAAATATAATCACAATGTTTAAGGGTGGATCTAAGCGCAGACTAATAGGAAGGTGATTGTTAGGGGTGTGTGAACGAGACACAGATAATGCAAAGAGGTCACGCTCTCATATGAATGGTTAACCTAGGATGAAGGGCTAACTCAGGAATAAATGGTTAATTCAGGAATGAAGGGTTAACTAGAATGAGAATGTTTAACTCAGGATAGGTTTTGCAAAACGGCAATGAGAACAAGAAGTGCGTAACATCCTGTACCTGCCAGTATGCAGATTTATATGGTAAAAAACAACGTGGAAGCAGGAAGAAGGGGAAGTGGGATGTTTAGGAAGGACTCAGCAGGGGTTAAAAACCGAGAATCAGGGAATACTCACTCAGATCTCACCTCCAGCTACTGCTGTAACAGATGTATTTTTCTGTAGTGGATTCCAAAGGCCTTTGTTAAAGATTGAATAAATGTTTTAAACTGATCAACGCTCATTGGAGTTTTCTTTTGCATCAACCAACTCGGGAGGTAACGTAGATTGCTGCAAACAACACACACACGCACACACACACACACACACACACACACACACACACACACACACAACAAAAAGTCTTTCAAAAATAAGAGTCCCTTCAAATAAAAGACTTTAAAACCCCATTAACAGACACAAGACCACAAACACGTTGACAAACACACTGACAGCTATTATTTAATGCATGGGGGGCAGACACAGAGTCAAATAATTCTCAAAATTTCTTTAGAAATTTTTCTAGTTACTTTTCCTGTCTGAAAGAGCTCTCATGATGATTGTGTGTAATGAAAACTTGGCCTCCAGATTCTTTAACCCTTGCTCACACAAATAATTGGAAACCACTGCTGCTTGCAGTTGGAAGAGGGTGTGCTTCATTAGGTAACCATGCGTTGGCATCTGTGGATCACAGGAACTGCCTACCTAGTGAGCTGTTGGCAATACGCTTCTATCGAGCAGGAGCAGTCTTCTTTGGTTTCCACCCATAGTTTCAACCTTTCTCGATGATGTCGATCTCTTCAGTCCTGTTCTGGCCCACATCTCAAGATGACGATGCCTTGCCCTGTTTCGTGTGAGTGGTCACCTGGTCCACTGAGAACACCTCCACATATTGCGGACAATCGTGAAGCATAAATCTCAGGTCGGCTCCCTGCTCATGTGGCGAAGGTTATCTGGAGGAATTCTGTACAATGGACCTTCATTGTCATCCACGCCAATTCGGAGAACTTTACCCAACAGAGCCGACCTAGTGCAGATGTGTGGCAGTATAGAAATGTCACTTTTAATATGAAATGCACAGAAACATCATAATCCGCTTTCTATATTGTAACTAAACATGAATCTAACAGTGTCCCTGGAGTTCTTTGTCGCATTTTCAAAAGTTGGGTACATTCAGCTACTTTAGACTGGCCTTAAGGTGGCTAGATTCAGTTTTTTAAAGACATCTTACTTGTTCTGGGCATTCCCATGTTTTCCAAATGGGTCTCCTGCCATTCCAATATCTCCTGTGAAGATATACAAGTAGCCATCATCTGCAACAGAAGTTGCCCTCCGTTGTGGTTTGATGCTGGTTCATCAATCTCGAGAATGACCCTGGAAGTAAAGTGGATAAGAAGAGAAGAAATAGGGAAGTCTGTTCCACTGCATGCACAGTTTGAAATGTGTCAAAATGAGAACAGGGACCTGGTCGACCACTTTGTGAAGTGGTGTGGGGAGAACCACCTGCAGCTGAACATGTGGAACGGATGTGGATTTAGTGCCATCATACAAGTACCTGGGTGTCACACTGGACAATAAACTGGACTGGTCCACTAACACAGAGGCCTTCTACAAGAAGGGCCTGAGCTCAAGCTTTTACTTCCCTGGAGGAGGCTCAGGAGGCTTTAATGTCTGCAACAAGATGCAAACATGAGATGGGCCCTATCAGTCTGTTGTGGCGAAGCACCATCTTCTTTGCTGCGGTGTCCTGGGGTGCGGGCATCAAGGCAAAGGATGCCAGCAGACTGAACAAACTCATCAGGAAAGCAGAGTCTGTTGTTGGCTCTAAGCTTGTCACCCTGGAGGAGGTGGTGGAGGACAGGATGCTGGCAAAACTGCTGGCAATCATGGACAATTCCTCTCACCCCCACAAACACTGACAAGCTAAAGAGCAGCTTCAGCAACAGACTCATTCAACCCCGCTGCTCTAAGGAACGATACAGGAAAAATCGCCCTCCCCAAGCAGCAATAAGACTTAATAACCTTCATCTACCTCGTCAGAGCCGCTTATCACAGAATTGGACTAAATCTACTCGTCACCTTTGCACTGGTGTAGCCTAAAAATAACACTCAAATACTGGAACATATTATCATATCATATGTGATATGTGTTATTAACTGTATTGATATTATCATATTATATATGTCATTATATATCAGATTTATACTAATAATAATATTCTTATCTTTTATACATTCTATCTATTATCATATTCATAGTATATTATTTATACATGTATATCTTGTATAGTATAATATAGTATAGTATAAGTATTTATTATGCATATATTATACTATATATTATATTTAATATATCGTATACACATATAGTTATACATGCTGTGTACATATATATATTGCAGTTATGTATGCATGCACATTGCACAGGTGTATTTATTATTATTATTATTATTATTATTATTATTATTATTATATACTATATATACTGTACTATTATTATATACTTATTAACAATAACATTACCATCATATCATCAGTTCTATTACCATCATCTTGCCACTGCACCTTTTGTATTTTTAAGTGTCCTTGTCCTATTCTGTGTTTTTATTTTTATTTTTATTTTTTCTACCTCAGTATTTTATTCTTTTGTATTTTTATTGTATTCAAATATACCAGACTGCTATGACGACCTAACTTCCCTTCAGGGATGAAAGCTATCTATCTATCTATCTATCTATCTATCTATCTATCTATCTATCTATCTATCTATCTACAGTCCATACATACCGCTCAGAGGTGTGATCCACCACATTCATGTCGTTGGCTGACACAAGGAACTCACTGATCCTGATCCTCTCATCAAAACCCACCTCCACTGAGTAATACACATAAAGCTTCCTGTTGTACTTGTACTGGGGGTGAAAGGTGAGTCCCAGAAACCCTCTCTCATCACCTTCCCATGATGATGTTAGCACCGCCTTGGTAATGTTCAAAAATGGTTTCTCCATTTTGGACCGGTCAGGAAGGTACGTCCACACCAATCCCACCTGTTCTGCCACAAAGAACCGGTGCGTGCCATCGTTGGCATGCACCATGGCGAGTGGGTTCCGCAGCCCATTTGCAACCTCTTCCAGGCACAGCTGCAGACAGCCATCTGAGTCTGACTGAACCCGACCAAGGTTCTGAGTGAGTTTCTGGTTGCTGAGGAGGTGTGGGTAGCAGTAGTCCATATCATCTAGCTCCAGGTACCAACAGAGATTTGTCTGGTCTTCTTTGACTTTAGCTATGTGTGGGTGGTCAGACAGGAGAGGGATTGTGTCCCTGCACTTCTTCCAATACTGGGAACAGTAGTCTGGACAAAGGCCAGGGATAGTCCTGACTGGTGTGTGTGGGTCCTCAGCATCAAAGAGGTGAGCTGCATAGGGAGAGCATTCCTGGACAGACAGAAAAAGAAAGGTTACGAGGAGAGGAGAGACAGTAAAGAGGAAGACTGAGTACAATGTGCAATAAACTTTCTGTGTAAGCCTGGATGATTCTGTGTCTTCCACTGCTCCTCTCTCATGTGGGGTCCCACAGGGCTCTGTGTTTGGCCCTCTTTTATTTTCTCTTTAGCTACTCCCACTCTGTTCCATTCTCAGGAAACATGGCATTTCTTTTCACTGCTATGCGGATGACAGCCAGATCTATGTCCCTCTCAAAAAGTCAGATTCATATTCTGTTGACCCACTGCTAAAGTGCTTACATGAGCTTAAAGCTTGGATGGCTTTAAATTTTCTGAATTTTAATGAAAAAAAGACAGAAGTCATGGTTTTTGGTGGCACTTCTTCCCCCCTATTTGATGTGGGTTCCTTGGCACAGTACCGTGTCCCAATTGTAAAAAAATCTGGGGGTAAAAGTGGATGCAGATCTTAAATTTGACAGCCAGATTAAAGCTGTGGTGAAGTCCAGCTTTTTTCAGTTAAGGCAGCTAGCAAAAATCAAACCAGTACTTCAGAGAAACAGTTCGAGACAGTAATTCACGCCTTTGTGACCACGTGGCTGGATTACTGTATTGCACTTTATTTGGGGGTTAGTGGGCCGTCTATTAGTCGTCTGCAACTGGTTCAAAATATCTTTTAACTGGCACAAGCAAATATGAGCACATCTCATCTATTTTAGCTTCACTCCCTGGCTGCCTGTCCATTTTAGGATTCATTTTAAAATTATTTTATTTGCTTTTAAAGCCTTGAATGGCCTCGACCCATCTTACCCCTCTGAGCTGCTGCACCACTATACTCCCAGCCAGGTCAGCTGACCAGCTGCTCCTGAGAGTGCTAGGCTTAAGCTCAGAGGGGACTGAGCATTCACCGTTGCAGCTCCAAAACTGGAACAATTTGCCGTTGCATGACAGGCCTCCTCTCTATCTCATTTTAAAACTCTTCTTAAAACCCACCTTTTCTCTTTGGCTTTTGAAACCTTGTAGGGTGCTGATTTTATTTCTATTTTTTAATTTTATTTTATGATTTTCTGTGTATGCATCAATATTTTTTATCTTGTGCAGACAGTTCTTTTTATTTATTTTTTATTTGATTTGATTAGATGTTATTGTTTTATCATGTTTCTATTGTGTTACCTATTTATTGTGTTTTATCTTGTTGTGCAGCACTTTGGAAAGCTTGTGTTTGTTAAAAATCATGCTATATAAATAAAGTGGATAAACATTTCCTTAAGCCTGTATTAGGTGATTTTTTTGGAATATTCAGTTATTTTTAGCTCTGTTTTGGTCTATTCTCCCTCTCCATCATTACCTGATACAAACACTGTAAAAAGCATAAAACCAAAACAATGAGCTGAAAGACCGGAAGGTAAATGCAGAACCAGGGGATAATTATATGGGGGTTTGTCATAATGGCTGACACCTTGCATATAAATGAAAGTTGCTTATTAGTATATTGAAATAGCAGCTTTAACAAAGGAAAATCATAGCAGACTACCCTGTTAATTCATTAGATTTTCAGAAATGTACCAAGTGCACATGGAAGTACAACCAACCATATGTGTGATGATCGATTTCCACTAATGAGGTCTTTCCCCATGAAATGAACATTAAATGCCCATGAAGAAGAAGGGGGAGCTTAAGATGAGTCAGGAGTTAGATGAGTTAGGAGATCGATGACAATGACAGCTCATTTTAAGATCATATTATGAACTAAGTCAGTATTTATATAAAAGTAATGTGGTGTGCTGCTTGGTCAGGCTAATGGCTCATGATGGGGACTTTTTGCCAAGTGACCTTTGTCATGTATGCCTACCTGACAGATCAGCTCCAGGACAAATCCAGCACAGTTGGCATATCCATAATAATCAAAATTATCCATAATCTGGTAGTATTTTGCCATCAGCTGCTGGTCTTTCTCGTAATCACAGCAGCCAAACTCTTTATACATTACGCAAAAGCCCAGCTCCCTTTGCGGTTGGAAAGGCGGCTTAAAGTCCAAACACTGCGGGTGTAACATCACAGGTGCGACACTTAATGCCAAAAAATACAAAGTAGCAATCGGAAAGAGCCATAGCCGACCCCGGACTTCACCATAAAACCAATACCACCGCTGCATTATGGCGTGCGTCGGTGATCATGAAGACAAAGTTGCAGAAGTAGCTTCCTGTTTGTACTTTGCTCTGAGTCCAGTCATCCGCTTTATGTCACCCTCTGACGTGCTGACCCGCTGTTTCCTACGTCAACCTGTCTGTCTGCTGTCAGGCTGCAGCGACGATCGTCGCAGACCATCCGACAATGTCCCGGTACGTGTGAGCGGCTCTGCAGCTGTCTGTCTGTCTGTCTGTCTGTCTGTACGGGAGACATACAGTCACTAACAGCAGCACCATGAGGCCTATCGCACAGTAATGGTATAGTGTATACAACTAAATACTACCACCATAACCATAACCACCAAACACACACACACACACACACACATACAGGGTTACAGGCTTCTTCTGTTATTGTAGTTTCTTTTGTTGACAACATTTTGTTGAAAGATCATGATGCTGTCCAGTAGATGGCGGCCTTACACAGTCTAATCTCTCTCCAAACAGTGTGGTGAGGTGGTGAGAGGCGGTGGAGGTGGGGTAAATGGTAAATGGACTGTACTTATATAGCGCCTTTCTAATATTCCGACCACTCAAAGCGCTTTACAGTACATATCTCATTCACCCATGCACACACATTCATACACTGATGGCACTGGCTGCCATGCAAGGTGCCAACTGCTCATCAGTTTGAGGAACTAACCATTCAGGTGGAGGTGGTGGTTTAGAGGGTTGATCTGGAGTTGGTGGGGGAAAGGAAGAGAAAAGAATAATGCAGTGCATGTTGCTGAACTAGAACACAGATGGTGTCCTTAACTTGACAGTAAGTTAACAATAAAGACTTTAAACTTAGCGATGAAGGCCACAGGTGCAGAGGCTTCCAGTTTACTTAGCAGGACTGGACTGTCATGAGAAATACCATTTGTTAAATTTTCATGGCAAATTGTTGCAAAGTGCTCTTGTGCTCAAAAGAAAGGCTTCATGTGGCAAAACTGCAAAATCAGCCTCGACCATGACTATGCACCAGGGATTTTGGTCAGATGCAGGGAATATGTAGATGAACAAAAGGTCCTGAAGGAATTCCTGACCCTGTACCCTGCTTGGTTAAGAATCTTCTATAAGGAAGGACAAAAACCTATGATACAATGGAGGAGGAAAGGTCAGCTCTAGTGGACCAGGGAGTCAATGTAATCCCACAACCAGGATCCCTGATGGCAAAGATTTGGTGTGGACATGGCAGCTAGTGTGGGGAGTCACACAACTCGGACCAGCGGAGTAACAGGTTTCAAGGAGAAGCTGTAAGCTTTCAGATCTGAACAAACTGAAAATACAAATTGACTTCAAACCAAAAAAGACTGTCTGAAAGGAGAAATGGTGATTGCCGAACAGATCGGCTTAAAAGTTAATATATAAATATATGTTAATAGATGAAACGAGTTAAACAACATGGTCAAGTCTTAAATGAGGGGAATTTTTTCACAGAGGAGGGTGCTCTGATCCATTTAGGAAAGTTAGTGAGATGTGTCAAAAAGAGTTAAAAGGTTCTATGTTCAAGATACTCATTATTCTAGTTCAGATTTTTCTTGTGTTCATTTGTTGAGAAAGGTTTGTTACTATTTGTCTAGAATTGATTCTTTTCCTTTAGTTAGAACAAAATGCAAGGTGGACAAGTGAAAATAATTCCGTTCAATGTCAGTAGGATTTTGAATCAAATTGAGAGAAGCAAGATTCTGTCAAAATTGAAAGAAGAGAAAGCACAAATAGCTTTCCTTTAAGAAACACAAAACAATGATTTTAGACATGTATTCTTTTCTTCACATAAATCAGGCCACAAGAGAGGAGTTGTTACTCTTATATTAAACACACTTAATTATGAATATAGTTCATAGAAAGTAAAGATGAGGTGAAAGATTTATTAAGATCACAGGGAAGATACAGTAGAAGGTGATGAAATAACTTTTGAATGTTTGAATGAATGCTCCACCAGGGAGTGAATGTGAACATCTTTGATTTAATCTTAATTTTAACATCAGACTTAACACAATAGAGTTGTCTATCTAGGCCTCTGACACACATTCAGTCTACAGAAGGATACATTACTTTTTATATTCAACACAGATAGATTTAAGATAAAGGGTTGTATTATTATTATTATTATTATTATTATTATTATTATTATTGTTAGTTATCTTAATTAGATTAAGATAGCTCAGATAAAAATTAACAGTGACCAGGGGCGGTGTTTAGCTCAGTCGGTAGAGCAGGGCATGTCATTCCCCATCTCTCTCCCCACATTTCCTGTCACTCTTCAACTGTCTCTACCAATAAAAAAAAAGCTTGGAAAAAGCCAAAAAAAAAAAAAAAAAATTAACAGTGACCTTTTAGACTCTTCAGATTTTGAAGAGAGGTACCAGACAGGGTTGCCCAATTTTCCCCCTACTCTTTGCCTTATTTATTGAACCCATAGGTGAATTGATTAGACAGAATGAAGCTGTCAAAGGCATTAAAGTGGCAGGGATTGAACAGAAGATAGCAGTGTTTACAGATGACATCCTGATCTATTTGGAGGACCCAGAAGACTCATTTGTGGAATTGATGACACTGCTGGCTGATTTTGGCAAACCATAAGCTCAACACATCAAAAACAAAGGTCATGACTTTAAACTTCAATATCCCAAAGAGCCTGCAGGACAACATATTCTTCTGTGGGAAGCAGAAGCATTAAAACCCTCTCTCCCTCTCTCTCCCCATCACCATCACCACCACCATCTGCAAACATTCATGCATGTTACTTACTAAACTTCTTCCCTTGAGTTTCTGTGCTCTCTCGTCCAGCAGGTTCTCATAGATCGTGGCTGCTGCTGTGGTCCTGCATGACGTCCACTACATATATTATTACTCATTATTAGTCATTATTGCTACCATATCTCCATTACAGTTTATAGTTAGTTAATGATTTACTGCTGCTGTGCATCTGCGTCTCTCTATCTCTACCACAGGTTCCACTGCTACTGTAATCGTTCTATCATTTATTGTAATTCATTGTCATTTTATCATTCATTGTAATTCATTGTAATTGTATCATTCATTGTAATTCATTGTAATTGTATCATTCATTGTAATTCATTGTAATTGTATCATTCATTGTAATATGTTTGTGTTGATTTGTTCTGTACACGTGACATCCATTGCACGTCTGTCCGTCCTGGGAGAGGGATCCCTCCTCTGTGGCTCTTCCTGAGGTTTCTTCCTCCTTTTTTCCCTGTTAAAAGGGTTTTTTGGTGGGCAAGTTTTTCCTCACTCGAACCGAGGGTCTAAGGACAGAGGGTGTCACTCCCTGTACAGATTGTAAAGCCCTCTGAGGCAAAATGTATTTTGTGACTTTGGGCTATATAAATAAAATTTGATTTGATTTGATTTGATTTGATTTAGGAACTCTGACAAAAGATCTTTTACAACTAATACAGACATATGTTATTATGGATAATTATCTTTGAAGATAGAATCAGATTTGCATAGATGAAATATGCAAATGGCGTGCCAGGGGAAACTAATTTCTGTTCCATCCCATGTTTAACATGTGCTGAAATGACAAATAAAAACTCAACTCCCTGAATCCTTGAATAAACCAGATTCTTTCAGTTTAGTGGCATGCCATTTGCATTCAGATTTACGTGCCTCTTGCTTTAAGTTATGAGTCTGCTGGCTATACCATGGTGCTTTTAGGCCTGAACTCCAGGTTAAATGCAGTCAGGATGAACATTCTCCCTCGACTGCTAAACATTTTTGAAGTCTTCCAGTAGAGGTAAATAACAATTAATTTAGGGAATGAGACAAATGGATTTTACAGTTTATCCGGCAGACAAAGAAACAAAGAATTCGATTTAACAATTAGGAAGAGAAAGAGGAGGTATGGCACTGGCTTGTCTAAGAAATTATTTTTACACTTCACAGTTAAGAGGTAGAGACAAAAAAAACCCTGGATAAATTTCACATTAAAAATATGGTATTAGGTGTTAAGGTGGGTCAGCTGCCACTCGGCAACTGCTGCTGTTATGGGCTTTTGTTTTTATTTTATAAAACAGTTGTCAGTGTTGCATTAGACTCACTGGCAGTAGCATTTACATTACGTGGTTTCTCCATAAGCTTTCCCACAGGCCGACATATCAATGCCCCACACAACAGCAGTTTTAAAAAATACTGATTATACAACAACATTTAGTTGCTGGGAGAATGTTTTACAGGCTTTGCAATTAATAAAAAAAGCCAAATGAACAAAAGTAATTACTGTGTTGTGGTGTATTGGGGTGCGGTTGGGATTTGAGTTTCAGTGGCAGCTGCCCCAGATACCAGCAATTGCTGCGGCAGGCCACTACTAGCTAGCCTGGGAAATCCCATGCTGCCTTGCATGATCGTTCCGATCCGTAAGACAGCATTGAAACCCGTGCCAAAACGCTCGCCTGAGGTAGGGAGCCAATCAGAGAGTGGGGAGGGGTGGAAAGACGATGACGCGTACTACTCAACAAACGGAAGCTAGTAGTTTTTTTGAGACTGTTCCAATTCAACATAGCGGCAGCAGATGCGAACCAATCTTTTGATCAATCATCCAGTGCCATTGTTTAATCATATTTTTGTTTTGCCTTCTGTTTTTGCGGAGATTGGGAAAAATTATAGCTTTTCCTTCTCGTCGAATTTCTGTCGCTCTAAATACATCATCGGGCACAACTGACACGATTGGCTAATGATAGACATTCGTAACGCCCAATAAACGGCCATGGGCAGTCGTTAACCACACCTCTCCTACGAGAAATTGAGTAGGTGGTTCTCAGACTGTGGCTGTGTCTCAATTCAGGGGCTACATCCTTCGAAGCACGCATTTGAAGGCTGATTACGTTACAACACTGCGCAAAGGCTGTCCCAATTCGAAGGCTTCAAATGCGGCCTTCTTTTCCCTCTTTTTCGAGGATGCACCGCAACTATCCTTCACGGCCTCACATATCCCAAGATTCTTTGCGTGCCACTATTCAGTGCCGGGAAACATGGCGACACAAAGCAGCTACGTTAAAAGTACCAACTGACGGCAGGTGCGCAGCTGGTAACGCAACAGGAAAAGCTTCGAAGGCTAGACCATCTCATTTAACAGTTGATGCGGCCTTCGAAGGACCCTCAGAAGGAGTCGCCTTCAAAGGATGCAGCCTTCGGGACCTTCGAAAGCAACTCCTGAGGGTCCTTCGCATGCAGCCCGTGAATTGGGACACAGCTTATATCTCACTTGTGAGATAGTCTGGCGATAGCCAGGCTAACTACTAGCTGCCGCTGCCACGAATTGAGCCAGGCCTTTCTCCAAAAGTTAGCCAACTTTCTTCTGAGCATCCCGCTCATGTTTTAAAGAGAGGCTGGGCCCCACCGGACTTTTCCATCTCTCAGGTCGGGTCCCCCTAGTGGCCTGGCACACTTCCGTTTTATGGAGTGAATTTGGAGCGTTTCTCTTTTGCAGTTGTTTGGGGTTTTGCGTGTTTTTGGTATTCTCAGCATTCCTGCTTTGCAGCGTTTGGCTGTTTGCAGCGTGTTTGCCCTGGACGACCACCGTAGCAGTCACACCTGACACCAGCTATGTATGCATACCTGTGTGTAAACGGGGCTTTAATGACTGCATACAGCTGTTGTTTGTTAGAAAATCTCAACTCGTTGCTTTAATTCCACACCAAAAATAAGTTTTCTTACTTTTATACATTTACATTTATACATTTATATTTTATACATACAATTTTCATTCCTAGAGCAGACACATTTGACTCGACTTTCTGAATGACATCATAACCAAAAATGTTAAGATGAAGCATTAACTTTACTGAACACATATAATGACAACTTACAACACTAACTGGACTGTTATAGTATACTGTGAGTTCATACTACACTTGATTCATGAGGTGTGTGTATAGGTGAGTATAAGTAGATATAATGTGTTATAAGCCCCAGCCTCAGTCAACCTCTAGTTTATAACTAGTCAAGAGCATCCACAACTCATTATATTATATGTGGGTGGCTGCGATTCATGAGGTAGAGCAGGTTGTCCACAAATTAGATGATCGTTGATTTGATCCTCGGCTCCTCAAGTCTGCATGCCAAAATGTCCTTGGGCAAGAGAGGTAGAGGAAAGACCATCGGAGAAACCCGTAACGTTGTTTGAACAAAGGGGGTGAGTGAGAGAGAGTGAGTGCGTGCATGTGTGTGTGTCTGAAAGTGAGAGTTTGTGAGTGTAGTGTAGAGAACAAGTTCTGACGTTCAAACAAATCACGTTTTCACGATTTGTATTGTATTGTATTGATTTGTAGTCACTACAATAATCACTGTAATTAGTAATTATTGTTCTGACAGCTCAGGTCATTTTAACCCTCTGAAGACGGACTGGGCGGATCCACCCAAAAAGTCTAAAGTTGTACATATCTGTGAATGTCCCTGAAACGGTTTAAGATAGAGTGATGTGGTTTTTTGCACTGTTTTCCTGAGATTCCGCTGAAGACAGAGATGCAGTTTGTGTCTGCCTGACACTTTCTTGTTGTTCTATATCAAAAGACTAATCGAAAAATAGATGTTTGGCAGACTCCATACGAGTCGACGAATGAACAAACGTTACTAGGCGGACTAGTTTCTTTTCAACCTATGACGTATTCTATCCAATCAAAGGACTCCGGGGTCTTGTGGGGGAGGGACAACAGAGAGAGAGCTGTGTCCGCAGAACAGAGTGCAGGGGGCAGGGAGCAGACAGAGCAGAGTGACAGAGGGCCCAGAGTGACTGCAGAGTGACAGAATAACTTCATAAATACTATTTTTATTGAATGACAGCTTCAACTTTCTGGAGGGTCTTTGCTTTGCTAAGTGGCATACCTGAGGAAAATGAGGCAATTTTTTATTGAAAGGGCATTATTTGATTGTTCTTCACATATTTGGTTGAAAAACTGCACATGTATGTCAGGCAATGAAAATTAATATTTTCATTCAAAAACTCTTCACTAGTACTGTTAGAGGTGTGATTTTGACTAAAAAATGACTAAAATCTACTTTTCGTTTTTGAAATTCTTTAGTGTATTGTAGATTTTTCACTCATACTTCCTTTATAAGCACATTACATGAATTACATGATAGCCTAGGTTCTCCTGAATCTATAGATACCAAATACACGGTGTTCCATATACAATAAGTATTGTTCATAAGCCCAAAAAAAAACCAAAACAACAAAAACACCATGAACCTCTAATTCTTATGGAGAAACGGGGGGCAAAAATATTTAACTACAGACCTTAGGATCATCTCCAAATGCAAACAGGATGTGGTTGAGCAGGCTGCGAGTGGTCTTGATGATACACACACAAGATTAGGAACAAAATGTATCCTTCTACAGTAAATTCTGTTTCCATTGCGCTATTTAAGAAATGTATAGAAGCACCTCAGCAAGAAAGAGATTGGAGACATTTATGTCTGCCCCCGGTTAGTCTCCAGGGTTGTGTCCAGTGCTTCCACTGCACACAAAAACATTACAAGTTTAACTGTATGTTCATTGGTGCAAAAGGGCTCTTGATAGTGCTAAATGGTACACAGATATCTATGCCTGAACGCATAAAGACCTCCATACTTACATACGGAAACTGCTTGAAGTGGTGGAACTAGAAGACATCTCTGGAACTAGAAGAGATGGAAGTAACCAATTCCAGTAGCCAGTGTGTCATAGAGCCTGCAGCCACAGAGGTTAAGACAGGGGTCTTTGGCTGAGAGATCCATGTAGCCACATATTTTAAAATGTATTTCAGTGAGAGCCGTATATTTTTTTTAACACTGAATACAAATAAATGTGTGCATTTTTAAGTAAGACCAAGAGTTTTAGAGTATAATAAGTCTCTGAATTTATTCTTTTTAACAACGTTGTTATGGTGACGCTAACCAACAATGAATAAAATTAAAAATATTAATGCTACTTCTGGTGCTGCACGGTCCGATCGTGCACCGATCACAATAGCAACCGCTGTGTTTCGGATGGAGACGCCCATGCGCACTCACGTACTGCTGGGTGAAATCTCTGGTCGTTAACTCATAAGCAGTTTCTTTTCCGAGCTGTTCTGTATCGTTAAAATTGTACAAAATAACACGAAACACAACTTCTTACTCTCCTACTGATTTTAATTGGGACACTTTGCATCGAACGTAAAGATATTAAACATGTGGCACACGTTTGGAAGGCTGGGCGCAGAGGAGACCACCGGGCTCTCTCCGAGGGGAGGGAGAGAGGGAGATGCCCGACCAAGGCTCCGTCCAGCATGGACTAAAACACAGCACGGACAGTTCAGTTCAGTTAAAAGGAATTTTTAAACAGACAAAGTAGTTTTCAAGACTGCATGTTGTTAGCACATCTATTTTCTGACCCAGAGTGCGGCCGTGACTGGTTCTGAATGAGGCTTTATAGCAGGCAGCCGCTCTCCCATCTTCCTGGTACTGCGTACTGCCACTGAATCTTTTAGTGGCACGCAGTACCGGACCGTACCAGCTTACTTTCACCCCTGTCTGCGAGCCACATGCAGTAATCAAAAGAGACACATCTGGCTCGCGAGCCATAGGTTGCCGACCCCTGGGTTAAGAGGACTGACAGAGAGATTTCAACTCTACAGAAGCTCAGAAGCTTCAGAAGCTGTTCAGTCAGAACAGCTGATTGCTACAGTGTGAGTAACTTATTATTACGTTTTCAGTCAAGTTTTGAGTTAAGTACATGTGCAAGTATCCTCTAGCCTGCAACATATCACCGGCCGCATGGTCGGACCTTCCTGTCCCAGAATAACAGGGTTAGATGAGGAATTCATTTACCGTGATGAAACGTTACTGCGTTTAATAAAATTAATTTAACCCGCTAGCATCTGCTCCAGTCAGGCGGGAACGAGCAATGGAAGGAGACAAAACAATTTGTTCAACTCAATGACAGACACATTAAAATGTGTTTGAGGAATCCCAAAAATGTAAAAACCAAAAAATAAACAAATAAAAATAAATAAATAATAATAATAATAAAATAATAATCTCTAATAATAATCTAAGAATCTCCTGTAATAGTAACCATCTGACATAGTCCAGATATTACTTCATCCAAACAAAGACTAGCAGACTACACCGGTGCCCACTGACGATGCCATACTAATGATTGACATGTCTTTCAACCAACAATTGCAGCTCAAACGTTCCAATTATGGTTATGTTAATCTTTCTAAAAGTAAGCGTCCAATTGTAAAGCGAGGTGGGAGGGCAATTGCTAAATGTTCATAAATAAATAGTTTCAACCAGTAATATCCCGCGAGCGTGCCGCACAACAACCAATTACAATGTCAAATTCCCCGGTGTTGGCTTTGGGGGCGTATTCCACTGCTGCTCCAATCACAGGCGCGACTCAGTCAAGTTTGGTTTCAGTACAGGAACAGAGGAACTGCTGCTGTCACTTCGAAAGGTATGAGAGAACCGGAGAATGTTTAAGTCTGCGTTAGTAAACTTCTCACCTGGTGCGTAGTGTTTGTATGAATGCTTCCATGTCGTGTACATGCTGTTGTAGTCTGACAAGCAAAGCTAGCTAGCCAGCCAGTCCCGCAGATTGGAGCTACTAAAAGTGACGCTGATCCATTACCACTGCTTAGCAGCTAACAGTTAGCCTGGCAGCGTTTAGTCAGTACAGCCTCTGTACATGAATGAGCTGTGTGTGTGTGTGTGTGTGTGTGTGTGTGTGTGTGAGTGAGAGAGTGTGTGTGTGTGTGTGTGAGAGAGAGAGAGAGAGAGAGAGAGCGCCTGCCCCGCTCCAATACGTCTCTTTTCTGATGGGCGTGATTCATCTGTGCTGGCAAGCTAGCTGCTGGCCTACTGGGGAGGGCTACAAATAAACCGAGCTAGCAGAGAGGTGTACGCTTGAAGTTGTGTGGAAGATAGAACCATGCTAATAGCTCACTCATGTCATGTTTTAAATGACAATATGGAAAAGGTATGGGACGTGTTCACTGTAACTGACAAACTGAATCTTGTTCAGTTTGTTTGACTACGTGAAAGGTTTAGCAGAGAAGAGCTGAACTTAGCACCAGAGGGGCATTCGTAACAAACCACGCTGCTAGCTGTCATTAGCCATGTAAAGAGTGTTCTTCCTGTGCGTTCTGTTCCAGCTGTCTCACTTTAAACAGTTTGTGTTAAGCTCAGCTGGGACAGAAACTCAAAGTTTGATTTGGATGACTTCAGTGGGAAATTCAGGCATGTTGAAGAGTTAATGTATTTACTTTGTGCCTCTGATTTTCCAGGTTTTAGAGAAGTAGAGCTGTAGAGTCATTTCTCACTGCAGCTGGCAGCTGTTTCAATGAAAAACTCTTGACCAGCTAATGCTGGAGCGGCTCGGAGGTAGAGTGAGTTGTCCAAGCTTTATTTTGAAAAAGGACAACAGCTGAAGAGTGACAGGAAATGTGGGGAGAGGGAGATGGGGAATGCCACGCGGGAAAGAGCCACAGGTCGGATTTGAACCCTGAGCTTCCGCAGCAAAGATAGGTTTACAGGTTTTAATAAAAAAACATGTAAACTTTATGTATTTCATAGCTGCACAGCCCCGTTTCATCCTCTGTCTGAATCCTCTGTTTCAGTTCTTTAAGTCCGCCCTTTCAAAATACTATATTATAGTATTATATATATATTATTTTTATATCAACACCATCATAAAGTTTGACAGTGTAACAAAAACGTCATTTACTACAGGATTGTTTGCAACATTCCATGGAGAGGTTTATCTGTGAGTCTACATTCAGGAAATCAGATAAGGTTTTCATCAAACCTTTGTGAAAGAACTGAAAATGACCAAAACTCTCCCTCAATAAAATGCTTTGTATCCATTGAAATGGAATACAGTATTTATAATGATCCAAATATCAAAGTTATGACTTTTTATAAACTGCCCACAACACGTCTTCCATTGAGGTAAGGTGTGTATAATGAAGTGCAAAGTGGTCGTTCACTTACAAGACAGTCATAAAAGACAGTCTTTACGTGGCTACATTTTTGAGATGCTGCTGAGCACTGTGTGTCAGCTTTGTCTGTACTGAGGCATCAATCAACTTCAAATATATAATAAACAGGTATAGAGCGACAGTAGAGTATTTGCACTTAGTTGTAACTCCTGAAGGCTGCAGTAGCTCAAAGTAGTCTTATAAATAAATAAATCAGGCTACAAACCTTTACTTGTGAGTCCTGACTGCTGGTCACCAAAAGGTGGAGAACAAACGAGAGCCTTTAACTAAACTTTGGTGCCACTTTGCTAACGTTTGCTAAGTTTATACATATAGATTATTTCTGAAGCTGATCACTGACCCTGCTCGTTTCCTCTTCATCTTTGGTACATACAACTGATCATAATTTGTTACATTTAGTTATTACATTACATTAAATTACATTTAGTCATTTAGCAGATGCTTTTATCCGAAGCGACTTACAGAAAATGGAAACATAGTGTATAGTGCAATAAGAAAGTGCTTCATGTCCTCTCTGAAGAGCTGGAAGTCTTCAGGAGTTTTTTAAAATTAGAGATGGATGCCCCTGTTCTGATAGGAACTGGTAGTGCGTTCCACCAATGGGGAACAACAAATGAAAAATGTTTGGATTGCCTTGAGTGAACAGGTGGCAGAGCCAGGTGTCGCTCATTGGAGGAGTTCATTTGAATTTAATGTGGGTTGCAACAGGTAGCCAGTGGAGTTTGATGAGCAGCAGGGTAACATGACCTTTTGGGTTGCTTGAAAACCAGGAGCGCTGCCGTGTTCTGAATCATCTGGAGAGGTTTCACTGTACAGGCTGGGAGGCCCATCAGGAGGGAGTTATCAAGTCATGAGATGACTGCAGTCTGTATTAGTAGTTGGGTAGCATGTTGAGTCAAGTAAGGCCTGATTTTTCTGATGTTGTGAGGTGCAAAGCGGCATGACCGGGCAAATAAGGCGACATGATTACAAGCAAATCTGTTTGGCTGAACACATCTGGTGCTTGCAGGGAAAAAATGGTGCTACGACTAAGATACAATTCTTTTGGGTTGGTGTGCACTCCAGATGCCCAAATTGAAATGTTCAACTTTTTAAACTGAAGTGTCAGTTAATTAAGTTAAAAAGTAAAATGCTACATTTACTCTTCTTTTCTGCTTTTATAGAGATAAAAGCTGTTTATTTCCTCTCAGCTTTTATCTCTATTTACCACTTCAAACAAACTACTTCCTTGGTTCATCCCTTTGTTTTTTGGTCATTTCAATTGTTACCTCCCTAAGGTCCCCTAGTTTAATTTCTGCCCTGTCAGGGTCGTAACAGCTGATAAATTGTTTCTGTCAGGACAATGTAGTCTTTCATTCAGAATAAGCATAACTGACAATGCTGCCTGATGTACAGGACCTGTAAAAAGTATAGACAAACTTTATTTTTGTTGCTTTTAGGGTTGCAACAACAAATTGCTAAAATTAGATTATTAAAAGAGTTGGCAGCAAATTTCATTGTCAATTCATTGTGTTGTGCGGCTATTACGCCACTCAATAAGTCGCGGAGATGTTTGGCAGATGTAAAGCATACACATGTATGTTTTCTGTGTTAGTCCATTTGTTGTTGTTTTTTAAAAAATATTACTTAACAGCCCAGGGATGTTCAAGGAGCAACCTGTTTGTGCACTTTCTGAAGATTTTTTGCACCGCGAATTTGCACTGTCAGTTTTGTTTTTGAAGAACTTCAATCAATCAATCAATCAATCAATCAAATTTTATTTATATAGCCCAAAGTCACAAAACACAGTTTGCCTCAGAGGGCTTTACAGTCTGTACAGGGAGTGACACCCTCTGTCCTTAGACCCTCGGTTCAAGTAATGAAAAACTTGCCCACAAAAAAACCCTTTTAACAGGGAAAAAAGGTGGAAGAAACCTCAGGAAGAGCCACAGAGGAGGGATCCCTCTCCCAGGACGGACAGACGTGCAATGGATGTCACGTGTACAGAACAAATCAACACAAACATATTGTACAAATACAATGTACAACTTGAACATGGCTTAAACATAAATTCAGAGAGCTTCATACGTTCTGCATGATGTGTTGTTGATAGAAAAAATGCTAACAGTAATAATGGTGTGTCTTCTCAGCCCAGTTGTCCATCCAGCACCATGGGAAAAAAGAGTCGAGTGAAGACTCAGAAGTCAGGCTCAGGTGCCAGCGCTGTGGTTTCCCCCAAGGAAATGATGAACCTCATCGCTGAACTGCTACAGAGTATGTGAACCTTCAACTCCTACACCTAGTCTATACCTTCATAGTCTTAACCTGAAGAGAAATAAAGTAGAAGTGAGAATGAAGAGATGAATGAAGGCATATGCATAGTTGTTTTAAAGGTGGGGTAGGAAATCTTGGGAAAAACGGTTCCAGCAAGCTATATTTTGAAAATACACACCCATGCCTTTTCTTCAGACCTCCCCTCGAAACCACGCCTTCAGAGTAATGGAAGGGTCTCTCTTCGTTCACGAATGGGTGAATGCGCAGAGGGGGAGGGAGAAGCGGACTGAAGTTTGATGGACGTGTCAAGATCCAATCATAATGCGCAGCCTCATCAACATGATTGGACGGTGTTTTCCCATGATTTCCCCCTCTAGACTGGACTAAAACATTATGTTTTTTTTGACAAACCTTCTATTTTACTGGCTGCAATGGGGTCGTGAAGAGGTTTCCAAACAATATGGTTAAAAACATGCTCCAGAAAAAAATCTCCTATCCCACCTTTAGAGCATAAATGGAATGTTGAGGTCCAATTCATAATTTCTTCTAGGAGAATTAATTTGTTTAACAGAGCTAACTGAATAACCCTGTTCCATATGACCATTGTCCTTTTGTTTTTAAAAACTTTCCTCTTCACATTTTATTCACATACCTCCAAATTAATGGATGTCTCACTGAAACCTGCCTTCCTGGATTGTTCCTGCGTATTTTTGTGCATTTTTTGTTTTGATCCGCTGTACACGATTATCAAGTCCTCTGCCAGAAATGTAGGTATTCTGTTTGATTGCCACCTCACCATGTCAATAAACTTATCCAGGCATGTTTTTTTCAATTACAAACCGTCTACAGAGTCAAACCCATGCTCTGGAAAAAAATAATCCACACCTTCATATTCTCAAAACTGGATTATTGCAACTCACTCCTCTCTGGTATCAACAAAAAATCACTCTCACACCTTCAACTTGTCCATATCGCAGCAGCTTGACAACAACACATTTCACCAATTTTAGCTTCCTCTGTTGGCTTCCTGTGCATTGTAGGATTGATTTTAAGATTTTACTGTTCACTTTTAAAGCCTGTCAGGGTCTAGCCCTGAAATATATCACCAACATGCTAACCCCATATTATTATTGATGAAAAAACAGATGTAGAGTGGAAATGAACTGAAACCTTAATAACACAATTACATTTTATTCATTACATATTCATTATATATTTACATAAAGAGCCACTTGCAGGTTAGACACCTCGGTGAATCACTGTATAGGGAGCTTACCAGTTAGTCACCATAATATTACTTTAATTTTACATTACACTTCACAAATTACAGCTGCTACATCTACATCAATATATACATACACACATAAAATAAAACAGAATGCACAAATAAAAAAAAACACAACAAGAAAGAAAAAAATAAATAAGACAAATAAAAGTACACCTTCCTTATTGCATTAAGAGACTCATTACAGGGCTACATCTCTTTATAAATGTTGGTCTTTATAAAGAGCAGCCTAATTTGTTCCATCACATACAGCTCCCATACTTTCTAAGCCATATATTTTAATGTGGGGGTTCAGGTTTCAACCATCTTATTGTGATACACTTAATAGCAGCCCCCAAGAGTATTTTTATTGTAACAAATAGATTTTGGCTCTCCCCTCAAAACCTTTCAGGACTGAACCAAGGAGGACTACCCTCAGGTCATTTGGGATATTTTGGTGAAACACTTCTCTCAGGGCAAAACACTTCCTTCCAAGAAGTACTCAACTTTGGACAAGACCAGAAAATATGAGTGTGGTTTCCACTTGGCCCACAGTTTCTCCAACATTTGTCTGAGGTGGTCAGGACCCACTTCACTGTTATTTGTGGTGTCAGGAAATATCTCATTATAACTTTCCATCTAAACTCCCTCCAAATATTTGCGTTTGTCATCTGATGTGCCTCTCTGCAAATCTCTGTCCAGGTATCTAATGAAATGTCCACGTCCATTTTAACCTCCCATTTCTCTTTTATTTTGTATAGTGTTGTCTGGGTTCATTAACAAAAAAGTTGAATATAACTTGGAGATCACTTTTCCAACCTCATTTCCAGCTTGAAATTTTAGAAAGAATTCTTCGATCAGAGTCGGCTTTTTCACTTTTTCCAACAACATTTCATTCTGATATGTCGTAAGAAAATGCCCCGGTTGTAAATATCTAAAAAAGTCAGTCCCTGGAAGGGTAAACTTCTGTCTTAATTGTTTGAATGACTTAAGTTCTCCGTTATGAATGAATTGATACACATAACACAGTCCATATTCAGACCACTTTTTGAAGCCACCATCCATCTGTGCTGGTACAAAACCTTTCAAGTAAATTATACTGCCCACTGATGAGATTTGCTTTGGCAGATTGAATGCAGTCTGTATAGCTTTCCAAATGTTTAGGGTTACTCTAGTCCACTCCCCCATTTGGGTATTTTTAAGACAAACATCTAGGTAGGGCAGTACTTTGAGGGGTATTGGGCGGAGGCCTTTTTCGATATTAAGCCACCGTGTATATGACAAATCCTTAATCCATGATATTAGAGGTCTCACTTGTGCAGCCCAGAAGTAACATCTAAAGTCTCATACCCCCATTTGGTTTAGCTAACTACAGTGTCTTCAATCTTATTCTTGGTCGTTTTCCTTGCCTTTCTATGAGCAGCAGCTGGAATAGATACAGCAACCTAGGTAGAATGTTCATCTGTACACTCTCCCCTCGACCTATTAGGGATAGAGGAAGTGTCAACCGTTTCTCTAGGCCCTCACTGATGTATTTGACTATTTTCTTATAATTAGCTTCATAAAGTTTTTCTGTAGATGAGGGAATACAAATACCCAAGTATTTGAAACCATCCTTAGTCCATTTAAACCTACTGTTAAGTTTAACCGATATTGGAATTTGGCCATTAACATCAATAGCTTCAGTCTTATCCATATTAACTTTATATCCTGAATAATACTGAAGAGCTGTTTTGAAGCTCGGAATATGTGGGCTACTTGGTGATGGAGTCAAGGCAGAGAGAGGCAGGAATCTGGAGCAGAACCAGCTCCAGGTGAATTCTGACCCATGTCCATTCAAGGAATCAGCTATTCCAGTCCAACCACCTTCCTCCATTTGAAGAGAAAAAACACCTCACCATCTCAGTCTGTCAGCTAACATTAAGGGTGCTGGCCTTCTGAGTGAAGCTTGTAGAAAAGTAAGTACAGAGAACATATGAAACACTGAGGCAACACTGCCACCCAGTGACTAAAATGTGTCATTAGCCACTCACAGAACAGATCCCAGTTGATGAGGCACACCAAGCTGAAACTAGTACTGTACTCCTGCAGAGAATTTAAAATGCATCAGGGTTCTAATAATTCTAATGGTGTTTGTTATTTATAAGATACATTGGTTGTGTGTTTATAATTTTTATCTTGAAACTCTTGAAATGTGTCTATTAGTTAATAATTATGGAGCTGGAGAGTTTTTCATTTTTCAGAAAATCATTTTTGCATGTATGTTGTGCAGGTTCCAACATGCAGTCCAGTACAGTTTAGTAATGATGGCTGCTCTTCTCAGCTTCAGGTCCTCCTTCTCCTTTGCAGGTGTATCTAACTTTTTCAGCGGGCTAACTGAATTTATTTACTCTGGTTGGTGGATCTTAAGAAAAGGCAGGCTCTTGCAGCCACTGTCCTGTCTTGTTCTTTCTTGGCCCTTCTGGCTCTTAGGACAGTCCCTGTCCCAGTTGATTGACTGATTGCTGCTGCAGTTGAAACAACTCTCCATTCATTTGTCTTTGCCCCGTCTTTGCCCAGCTCATACTGCATCCTCTGCCTCAGTCCCTCATAGACTGTGAGGTGTACCATTTGCAGTCTCTCTGCAGCACCTTGTCATTTTTTAATCTTTTCTTTAATGGTTTCTTTAAGCACTTATACTCAGCCTCTCTCATCTATTTTCCAGCATGGACTGTGTACCTCTCTTCAGCAGACAACACAATGTTTCTTGTCATGGTTTTGTATTATGTCAGCAGACTCAGGCAGCAGTGACATCAACGGGTTCTGCCTTTTGTCTAACGTCTTCTTTCCCTTAAGTAAACTCCCGTATTCCAACACATCAGTGCTTTCTAATTCACTTCAGAGGGGGAAATTTCATCAAGTATTCTCAGCATCTTAAAACAGTGGGTAAAGAGCTGTGAGTTTGGTTAAAGTAATCACTTCATCGAGATTGTCATCCTCCAGGATCATGAGCACTAAGCACTTCTTGGTAACGCTTAATGTTCGACGTAACACCACGAAGGGTTGTGAGTCCTAAAAAGTTTCCATTTTCATATCCTTTGGGTGCAGAAAGTGGAGAGCTTCATGTACCTCAGAAAAAAAAAATGGAAATTAAATCTGGGTCAAGGGAATGAGGCAGGCTGTTTTTGTTGATGTCCATTCCAATAAACAGACTTTGTTATACATACAGACTGACTATGTTCTCCTCATACCAGTCCCCTTTTTGTGGTTCCCATTTGACCGATCGGCCATTTCCAAGTAAAAGGTTTTCCCAGCTAGAATTTCTCTAAGAGTACTGAAATATAAATTGAACATCCGTTTGTATGTGATCAAAGTGGTCACTGGCTCTCCCTCTCAGTTCAATTCAATTCATTTCAATTCAATGCAATACAGCTTTATTGGCATGGGAAACATATGTTAACATTGCCAAAGCAAGTGTGACATTAACAAAAAGCATAGATAGATGTCTTAACAGAAAATACAGGAATAAATAATAATTAAATTGGATTATTATAAATAAGGCATATAATAGTGAAATAAAGGGGCTATATACATATCAGTTAAACGTTAACTTTGTAAGAATAAGAAAATATATACAAAGTAAAGCAGCAGAGGAGATGGTCTAGGTCTGTCCTTCCTGTCCACTGGATGTCCGTCTGTGGTCACAGCTGTTCACAAATCTTGCTGCTATGTTTGCACATTGCTGTACTTCACCCAGCAGGTATGGACGTTTTTGGATCTTGTCTAAGGTCTTAAAGTCTTTCTGGGTGTTTGTGATCTGTGGGAAGTATATGTGTCTCTGATATCTTGGTACAGTTGGTAAATTTAATTGCTCTCTTTTGAATTTTGATGATTAGTCGGTATCATCTTAATTCTGCTCCGCATGCATTGTTTGGTGCTCTCTGTTGGACACGGAGGATGGATTTTGGATTTGCAGAATTCTGCATGCAGAGTCTCAATCTCAAAAAATCTTGGTGGGCAGGTGGGACCCAGACCTCGCAACTGTATAGAGAAATGGGTTCTATAACGGAGTCCAATATTTTGAGCCGGATTTGAATTGGGATGTCTAATTTGATGTTCCTTTTGATGGCATAAAAAGCCCTTCTCGCCTTGTCTCTCAGGTCACTTACAGCTTTGTTGAAGTTACCTGCGGTGCTAATGTTCAGGCTGAGGTAGGTGTAGTTTTTTGTATGTTCTAGGGCCGTCTTATCTAGGAAGAGTTTGTGTTTGTGGTGGTGGAGGCTGGATCCTTTTTGGAATATGACTTTTGTCTTGGTTAGATTCACTGGTAAGGCCCAGGTTTGGGAGAAGTTGTGCAGAGGGGGAAATTTCATCAAGGTGTTGTTGTAATCCTTCTTTGGTCAGAGACAGCAACACCAGGTCATCTGCAAACAGTAGGCATTTGATCTCTGTGTCTACTAGAGTGATGCCAGGTGCTACAGACTGCTCTAGTGACTTTGCCAATTCATTAATGTGTATGTTGAAGAGAGTTGGGCTCAAGCTGCATCCCTGTCTAACCCCTGGCTTTGGGGGAAGAAGTCTGTGTTTTTTACCAATCTTAATGGCACACTTGTTGTTTGAATTTATGATGTCATGTGTTTTTCCTCCAACCCCACTTTCCAAAAGTTTGTACAACAGACCCTCGTGCCAAATAGAATCAAATGCCTTTTAAAATCAACACAACAGGAGAATAATTTGCCTTTATGTTTGTTTATTTGGTTGTCGACCAGGGTGCTGAGGGTATAAATATGGTCTGTTGTGCGATAATTTGGTAGAAAACCAATTTGGGATTAGCTCAGGACATTATTCTCAGTGAGGAAATGAAGGAGTCTGTGGCTGATGATCATACAGAGGATTTTTCCAAGGTTACTGTTGACACAGATTCCACGGTAATTATTGGGGTCAGGTTTGTCACAACTTTTGTGGAGCGGTGTTATCAGTGCTAAGGACAATGTTAAAGAGTTTTAATATAGCCAATTGGAATTTGAGTCTGTGAACTTTATCATTTAATTCAGGATGCCATCGACACCACAGGCTTTCTTGGTTTCAAGTGATTTTATTTTGTCCTGTACTTCTTTTACTGTAACTGGGGAGTCTAGTGGGTTCTGGTAGTCTTTTATGATTGATTCTAATCTTTCTAGTTTATCTTGTATCTTGTATGTGTTTTTGTTGTTCATTCTTCTGTATTGGGTCAAATAGATTGGTGAAGTGGTTTACCCATACATCTCCATTTTGAATGGGAAGGTCCTCATGTTTTTGTTTAGAATGTTCCAGTTTTCCCAGAATTTATTTGTTTTTATGGATTCAATGGTGTGTAGCTGGTTTCTAACATGTTGGTTTCTTTTTTTCCTTACTATGTTTTTATACCATTTTAATTTTTCATTATAGTGAAGGTGTGTGTTCTGGTGGTCTGGGTCTCTGTGTTTTTGGTTTGAAAGGTTCCCACTTTGCTCTCAATATGTATGTATCTATATGTATCCTATACACCTTATGTGCATTCAGCGGTATGTCCTTAAATGAACTTAAAACTTCACTCTTAACACAATTTTACAGTGAATGATGTCCAAGTGCTGTGCATCAGTTGTCAAAGCCACTCCGCCTCCTAGTGTGTTGTCACATGGTTGGTGGTTATTATTGATTAGCACTCTCTGTAGCCATGGTGGAGTTACATTTGGCTGTATGTGCAGAGTAGCATGTTGTGCTGTATTTTCTTTATTGCAGTAGTGAGTTTATTGTGTACATGTGTTTCCTCAGAGTGCAGCAGTGCAGCACCCTCTGCTGGTAAAGAGTGGGAGGAGTATATCCAGATCAGAGGCTTGGTGGAGAAGATCCGCAAAAAGCAGAAGGGTGAGTACATGTACACACGCACACACACACACACACACACACACACACACACACACACACACACACACACACAGTATTTAGTTTTCATTTATACCACTATACCACATTATTAAATAATAATTAAGTCAACAGTCACTTCATGTCATTTAAAGTGAGGACAATAAAAGACAGAGGATATTGTTTGCATGTTTGTGGTGTGTGTCCATGTGTGTTTAGGTATGTCAGTAGTGTTTGAGGGCAGCAGAGAGGACTACTTCTCAGACCTGATGACCTGGGCTCAGGAAAACGGGGCGTCCTGTGATGGCTTCACAGTGACCAACTTTGGAACGGAGGGCTATGGTCTGCGGGCCACCAGAGACATCAAGGTGAGCTTAACCCAGAGGTGGTCACTTATTTATTTGAGGCTTGTAAGTTAGCTATACTGTATTGACTGGAGTCATTTCCTTACATTCATTCTTCTGCCTCACAGACAAGACTTTTTCATAAGCCGCATGTCTTCTGAACATTGTGACACCAAAATGAAGATTTTCAGACAATTTAGAAGAAAGTGAAGTTTATTCAAGACCTGTCTCTTCCTCAGCAGCAACACACTCACAAGATCTGTCAACATAGATCCATCGTCTCTGTGTTGAAGCTGAATAGTCAGTCTGTTTCACTAAAGCCGATCTATAACAATTGAATTCAAACTTCAACAACCTCCTGAACTGTCTGTGGTAGAGCATAATCACACGTTCTTATCCATCCACACAATGTTCACAACAACAGCAGCAGTGTATACAATGTATATATCATGTGGTATCTTTTCTTTTCCTTTCTTTTATTATAAAAAAATCAATTGTGTGTGTGTGTGTGTGTGTGTGTGTGTGTGTGTGTGTGGGCGCTTGCAGGCAGAGGAACTATTCCTGTGGGTTCCCAGGAAAATGCTCATGACAGTGGAGTCGGCCCAAAACTCTGTACTGGGTAAGGTCTTCTGTTCAGCACAGCATATAACATCAAACTATCTGAGCTTAACAACCAAGAAAAAAGACTGAATTCAGCATGTAACTGTAACATAGATCATAGACATTTTAGATCTCTAGGTTAAACATTATTTCAGCAGCATTTGAATGAGTATGTCATTTCTGCTGTCCTGTAAATGTCTCAGGTCCTCTATACAGCCAGGATAGGATCCTACAGGCCATGGGCAACGTGACACTGGCCTTCCACCTGCTGTGTGAACGAGCCAATCCTGTTTCGTTCTGGCTGCCGTACATCCGCAGTCTTCCTCAGGAGTATGACACACCACTGTTCTACCAGCAGGATGAGGTGCAGCTGCTGCTGGGCACACAGGCAGTGCAGGACATACTGAACCAGTATAAAAACACTGCACGCCAGTATGCATACTTCTACAAACTAATACAGGTAGGCAGGCAGATACACGTTGAATGTGGAAGCTCAGAAAACACACATAGACAAAAGGACTGTCTAACTGACTAACCCTAACCCTGAAACTAAAGCAGTTAGTGTGTAGGACCTAGCAGTGAAGTTGCAGATTGCAACCAAATAAACTCTCCCAGGCTTCACCAGCTCTTTTCAAGCATGTAGAAAACACTCACAACACACTGAAAAACAAAAGTCCATATCTAGTCCATGTCTAGTGTTTTGTTTGTCTGCTCTGGGATACTGTAGAAAGGTGGCGGTTCAACATGGAGGAGGAAGAGGAGGACCTGCTTGCACTGTAGATATAAAGGGCTCATTTTAAGACAACAAACTGTTCATATGTTCAAGTGATTATACACTAATGCGAATATTGTATTCCATTCCTGCTAATACACACTGGACCTGTAACACCTCCCTCCTGTCTGACTAACTGGAGAAGCAGTGGCAAAGTAGAGTTCAGTCATGTGCCTGAAATATTCCACTCTGACCAAAAGGGGGAGGCATTGGGCCAGAATACAGACAAACAGCCTGAGCTGAAGCTGAATTAAGCATTATAGTAACTGATATTTTTTCCCCTTTGGATTTTGGTTGGCATACAAAGATAATCTGATATATCGCAAAGTCATTTATATATCAAGATTAGAAGTACCATTATTCCATTTTGGGGAAAGATTGAGTTTGTGAATGATCATAGTGTTTTTTCAGTCTAGTGTCAGAAAGGGAATAAGATATAGTGACAGTAATTCTAGTATATGATGAAATATTCTTAAGGCTTCTTAAGGCCTCGACAATGAAAAGTTATCAAAATTGTGAGTTTTGGATTTACTGTGTGGGAGGGGCGGGGCCACAAAATTCGGAATGTTTTCATGAAATTTTGACGTGCTATAACTTTGCGAAAAATGCTCCAATCTTCCCCAAACCTCTGATATATAATGGCAGTCTGGCCTAGAACACGTTTCCATGACAACATTTGGTGATTTTCACAGTGCCTCCTCCTAGTGGTGATAGAAAAGACCATGGTGGCGTAGAATAACAAGGAAGTGTGACCTGAGTTGCCAGAACAATAAATAATATTCATGAAAAAAAGAAATAAAAATATAAATCAGAAAACTTAACATGATTTGTTTGAACATTAGAACTTGTTCTCTACACTACACTCACAAACTCTCACACACTCAGACACACACACTCACTCCCTTTGTTCAAACAACTTTACGGGTCTCTCCGATGGTCTTTCCTCTCTACTCAAACATCCTCGCGACTTATTGAGTGGTGAAATAGTCGCGCACCTCAACGAATCAACAATGAAATTCATGGTCAACTCTTTTAATAATCAGATTTTATTGAGTCATTGTTGCAGTTCCAAATAAATTTCTCAACTCAGCTGAATTGAACAAACCTGCACTGCTGTGGCTGTTATCTGCATGTGAAAGGTTGAAAGACTTGGCTTCCTCCCACAGTCCAAAAACATGCACTGCATAGGTCAGTTTAGGGACAAAGTATTCTAATTGCACATGCATATTTAAATAAAGAAAGCTCAGCTTTCTCTTCCATATTGTGCTACGTTTTACGTAGTTCTTTGCCTTCTCTTCCAGGCATTTCTCACTGCACTGCAAGACAAGTGCAGCTTCACCAAAGTGAAGCCAAATCATGGCTGACGTGCCCTGGTGGCTGACTGAGTTTTTGAAAGTCCTTCATTCATTTGAGGCAGCTGGAGTTTTCTATGAGTGGAGTACACATTTTAAACACAGTAGTTCATGTTCATTCAATTGTGGGAAGCCAAAAATTGTGACCGTGATCATCTCCATGCAACGTGCACACACACACACACACACACACACACACACACAGACACACACACACACAGTCCTCCCTTTTTCTGTAGGCCCTCACTCTGTTCCCTTTTTTCCCTCCCTCAGATGACCGGGCTGGGAAATTAGCTTGTCACATTGGCTTTGAATTGAATTGACCTGAATGCCCCCCCCCACCTTCTCTTTCTCTCTCTTTACACCCCACCCCCACATCCTTTTTCTCTGTCTGTCTGGTTTGTTGGATGTATGATGAGCCACATAGCCATATGCTATGCATGCCATATGCATGTTTACCTTGTGCACTTGAGGCACACCTTGGTAGTCTTCCTACAGCTTCTTATCATGTGGGTAGTAACATCATAATCATCTCACTGACTGATAGATCGGTTCATTTTAATCGACCATTTCATTAAAAACAGCAGCACAGCGAAGGCATTGAGTGCTTACATCAACATATAAGTCAGGATAACACAATAAGGCTTATTTTTTATTATTATTTTTTATTTATTGTCTGTGCAGAGGAGCATTCAAGAGAGTGCAGGAAAGACACAAAGAACATGCATGGAAAACTGTAATATAAGAGTACAATGCAGTACAATCATCATTGACGACTTCGTCTCCACTGTATTCACAACATCAGTCTCTGTCTAAGAGCTTCATTGGCTACTGTCTGATGTATCAGAAATAAATCCATCAATATGTCAACATTTCTTCACAGCCCTCTCTACAGATTATATACTAGACTTGGTCTGTATATAATAATTAAACATAAATAATCTACATAAATACAAAACCATGGAAAATAGGGAGGAGAAAACATCCGACTATAAATAACTAATGAGCACATTTTTAAGTGCCAGCTTGAGAGCTGCTTATGGCTTTCCTTAAGGGGTCATGGAATCTTTCACATCTTCACTGCCAGTTACAGAAAAGTTTCCTTCCCGGGGTTTATCTTAAACCTGGAACAAGATGAATGGAAGTGACTCTAGTAACCAGCAGGAATGTCAAATTAATGCTGAGTCACCATTTTTTTTCCTTTCCTGTCCATAAATGTTAAAGGTCTGGCTAAGAAGCATGTTGTGTGGCCCACTCCTGGCATGACATGGCTATTGAGCACACAGTACACAATAATAATAACGCAACAATGTGGATTGTAGTCTCCCTAAATGGAGTGACAGCTTGTAATCTGTCATCCACCTGCTGACATTACTTTCATCTATGCTTTTATCTCCATGACAAAGCTGCACGGCACAATCACATGCATGTAAAATGAATTCACCATTAGCATAGATACTCATTTAGTTGTACATTTTATTAGTAGCTGTTGTTAAGATGGAAACTGCAAAGTAGAAAAGGAAACTGAAATAGCAGATAGAGTTTTCTGCCCCTTAAAATGTGCTTAATATTGCTAAATAGTTGCCTTGTGCTTTATTTGATGATGTGTTACTGCCACCTAGTCTTCACTGATGTAAAATACTCACAAGCTCCATGTGGTTTCTTGTCCATTCAGTGATTCAGAAGACTTTATCTGTACTACATGTCTGTGTCTTCCAACACTGCCACCTATTGTTCATCAGTGGAACATTGTTACTATATATGCATCCTCATGTATCTGCCTATGACTAAGTCTAACATGCTCCATAGTGCTGCTATAGTGGTCAAAAAGTACAGGGTACCTTTAGTGGTTGTATTATTCTCTTAGTCATTCATGCTGGTTCATTTCTCCTCCGTTGTGTCTCTCATCTTGACTCTGATTAGCTACACACACTTAGCTAATTAACAGTCTTCACTGATGTAAAATACTCACAAGCTTTTGCACTATGTGGTTTCTTGTCCATTCAGTGATTCAGAAGACTTTATCTGTACTACATGTCTGTGTCTTCCAACACACACTCCATAGTGGCACATGATGGATGACCCTTGTCTTTGGATGGTAATGCATCAAGAGCTCAACATTCACTGCTCTGTTAGTGTGCGTGTGGGTGTGTAGATGCTGATTTTTACTCTCATGTGTCCATCTCCCGCAGAGCCCTCAGTGAATCTGTAACTGTATCTTTCTGCTTCTCATGTTTTTCTCTTTTCACTTGTCAAAGGCAGTGTTCTGTTTTCTCCTGAAACAGTGATTCAGTACTCATACATCGCCTGTCAGGTTTACAAGCAATAGATTGATGATCAGTTTAATGGAAACTGGTGATTCATTTTCTGCTGTTGTGTGTGATTACACTCTTTAAATTAATCTGTAAAGCAGTTCATTCTCAGATTGTGGGCAGATTTTGGTTGAATTCAGCTATTTTTTTTTTTTTTTTTGCATTCTGAATTAAATTAGTTTTGCTTACCAGGTGGAATTCTGTCAGTCAAAACAAATTTGGCTCTTCAACTAGAAGGTTTAACTATTAGTTCCTTTTTTTCACGTTCAGCATCACACTGAATCATGTTTGAATACATTTCTTCATCACATCATCTGTGATGTGTCTGTCTGCTGGTGACAGAACTATTAGTCAGTCACAGACGATGGCAGTAGCGGAGGTTGTCCAAAAGTGGTTTAGTCGACTTTACTGACATCAATGAAGCAGATTGTCGGAGCGGCCAACTAGTGACCCATTGCCTTCCTCTTATCACCTTTCTCCACTTTTATTACACTTTTACACAGTTTTATGGTTTGTGGTCATTTTGAGACTCTGTTTGTAAAGTTTACAGCCTGCCAGACAGCCGGCAGAAACAAAAAAATCAATGCTCTGTTACATTAAACATTAAAAATATTAAAAAGAAAGAAAAAAGAAACATCTTTTTTTTTTTTTAACAGTGTGACGCAGACTGCAGCAGAGAGTGTGTGTGAATATGGACAGCTTGTTGACATGATATAATAACTTTGATCATGAAGTCTGTTCTGTTGTTGACTGGAGCTGCGTTCACACACTAGGGTGTTCATGTTTGTTGTCTAATGTTGTAAAATGTTGTTAAAAAGTGGAGAGCTACGTAGTGTCATCTTACGTTTCATCTTTCCTTGGCCCTCAGGTCAAGGAAAAGTGGTTAGGAAAGGATTTAGGAGGTCATTTTTTGACTATTCGACCACACCCTGGTTCTCTGTGTGAAATAGAAACCAGGACACTTTGTTCAGCTTTGTGTACATTCATTTTGAAGTGCATACTAAGCTGTAGCATGTAGGCAGGAGCAGAGGTCTAAATGACTTGCTCAAGATTTTTATCAATCCATAATTGTGTGAATGTCTGCAACCCCAGGCAGTCTGTCACTCTGTAGAGGGGCTATCAACTTCTTAGTGAAGAAACCAATCTCTACAAACATAGGGCTGTGCTTCAGCAGCTGATTTTTAAATCTCAAATACCACTGCCTAAAGGTCCAGTGTGTCACATTTAGGGGCCTCTATTTATAGAGTATGTCAGAAATAATATAAGACATAGAGTATACATTACTCCCTGAACAATGTTCAGTCCCTACTGTGGCTTCACCTCTTGTAACAACAGATGACACATGGTGAATATATGCAAACCCAGTGTGAGTCACTTCCTTTCATCAATGTCACCATAAAATGTACAACAAGACACCCAGAACCAGCCAGCCACCAGGAGTCAGCTCAGTTCATGACAGCTATCATTTTTGTAACTTTTTAAATTAAGAATAAACTTTTCTATCCATTCTAATAACACACATGTGTAATGTAAATGTCCACAACCTGCAAAAGCTACAATTAGTCAAATGAGTTTAATGTATTGCCCAGCTCTACATCTCTCAGCAAGAAAAGAAATTTGCATCAACTACAACCCCAATTTCAAAACAGTTCCGACACTGCAAAAAAATGTAAATAAAGAACAAATACAATGATTGCAAATTCTTTTTCTGGTGCAGGGGTAAGTTTTTAAACACTTTTGACATCTCAGCCTGAGCTCATCTGAGATGGACTGACTGAAAGTAGAGAAGTGTGCTGTTAGGAGGCCACATTTGAGATTTTGGAAAGCATGGATGGACATTGTGTTTGTCACAATGCCCCAACTGCATGGCATTGGAAAACAGTCAGCCACGTAGGGAAACAGTCAGCTTTGCTTCATGGTCATGTGAGGGCCAAAATGACAAACAGCAGATCAGTATATGAAATGATAAGATCAGTTCATTTATGTTCTTACAGCTGACATCTGAACCTCGCTACCTCTCATCTTCTCACTCCTTCCATTTCATTCCCTCCATCTCTTTTATTCATTGTGTTCTCACTCTCTCTCTCTTTCTCACTCACACACTCTCTGTCTCTCTCTCACTCACACACACTCTCTCACACACACGCTTGCTATTCGCATAGACACACTCTCTCTCTCACACTCACACACAGACACACACTCTCACACTCTCTCTCTCTCTCTCTCTCTCTCTCTCTCTCTCTCTCTCTCTCTCTCTCTCGGATTGTCTGAAATGGTGCCTGTAAATGGCAGCTGTGGCTTTAAAAGGAGATTTTGCCATCAGTGGACACACACTGTCCAGCACACACATAGACACACACTGTCCAGCACACACATAGACACACACTGTTTCAGGTCCAAATTGATGAGGCAGATTTATGACGGCTGCTGGCCACAACAAATTATCTTGACAGTGATGTATGTGGGGGGGCCGAGTGTCACACTGCACTAACGGACCACACATACTTACACACACATATAGGCGCGCCCCAGCGGTGGCCCCCTACTCCCAGTCCTTCTTGTTAGGCATCCCTGTCAGGCAGCCCCCCTCCAGCATACCTGCATAATGAAATTCTTCATTCTAATTTGTGTTTTTTCTTCCCTCTCCATTTTTCCTCCATCCACTATTTTATCCCTAGACTCATCCAGCAGCCAGCAAACTGCCCCTGAAGGACAGCTTCACATTTGATGACTACAGGTCAGTGTGTGTGTGTGTGTGCGTGCAGAATGGGCCCGTATTTAGATTGTTCACATCATCCTCTACGTAAATTATACCTATAAACTGGTGCAGATGCAAATGATAATTCTGGTTTATTCCAGCATAGCTTCATATTGATAATATTATCTAACTAGAAAAATTTCTAAAGAAATTTTGAGTGTGCCTGACTCTGGCCCCGTCGCCCCCATGCATTATTATTGACACTGCTCAGTAAATTCAGTATTAATATAACAAGCTGTGTCATCATTGCCTTGTGTCTATCAATAAGAGAGTTTCATGAAGTATTTTATTTTGAAGGGACTCTTATTTTGAAAAAGTTTTGTCTTGTCTGTGTGTGTGTGTGTGTGTGTGTTTTTGCGTGTGAGCCAAAAAAAGGGCGTAAGAATAATAATAATAAGAATAAACGCAGTGGATAACATATAGTGTGCGCTTTCAGGCACACTCAATAAGCGCGGTGGATAACATATAGTGTGCGCTTTCAGGCACACTCAATAATAATAATAATAATAATAAGCGCGGTGGATAACATATAGTGTGCGCTTTCAGGCACACTCAATAATAATAATAAGCGCGGTGGATAACATATAGTGTGCGCTTTCAGGCACACTCAATAATATTAAGAAGAATAAGCGCGGTGGATAACATATAGTGTGCGCTTTCAGGCACACTCAATAATAATAATAATAAGAAGAAGAAGAAGAAGAAGAAGAAGAAGAAGAAGAAGAAGAACAAGCCGGGTGGATAGTAAAGAGTGTGCTCTTTCAGGCACACTCAATAATAATAATAAGAATAAGCCGGGTGGATAGTAAAGAGTGTGCTCTTTCAGGCACACTCAATAATAATAAGAATAAGCCGGGTGGATAGTAAAGAGTGTGCTCTTTCAGGCACACTCAATAAGAAGAATAAGCGCGGTGGATAACATATAGTGTGCGCTTTCAGGCACACTCAATAACCGCGGTGGATAACATATAGTGTACGCTTTCAGGCACACTCAATAAGAATAAGCCGGGTAGATAGTAAAGAGTGTGCTCTTTCAGGCACACTCAATAATAATAATAATAAGAAGAAGAAGAATAAGCCGGGTGGATAGTAAAGAGTGTGCTCTTTCAGGCACACTCCATAATAATAATAATAAGAATAAGCCGGGTGGATAGTAAAGAGTGTGCTCTTTCAGGCACACTCAATAATAATAAGAATAAGACGGGTGGATAGTAAAGAGTGTGCTCTTTCAGGCACACTCAATAAGAAGAATAAGCGCGGTGGATAACATATAGTGTGCGCTTTCAGGCACACTCAATAATAATGATAACACTGCACTCATCATTGTCAGCGGCATGGGCACATTATCATTCATCAGTAATTTACTCATCTTTGTTGAAGAGAACCTTTTTAACTCAAGCTTGTGACAGAACACAATGTTCTTTCTAAGTAATATATACAGTTCATCTTAATGTCTCATCTTTTAGGCATCTTACACACATGGCTTATATGTGCTGGGTACTTGTATGTGCACGACACATTACTGTCTGACCAAACAATCATGTGGGGAAAAAAGACTGTGAGAGTATCATTATTTGTACGTTTACCGTCTACTCTGACCTTAAAGAGTCAGAAAATCCACTGCCAGCTCAGCCACACTATGGGAACCCTATCTGAGTAGCATTTAGCAGCATCTTGACCATGGGTGATCCAAAACTTTGAATTCATTTTTAAATATTTTATAAATGATTTATAAGCAATACAGAAGCAGTCAGTGGCATTAGAAAGGGGTTGCTGTTCAAACACAGGGCAATACTGGGTGATAAAAGCTCAACAGCAACCCAGATCACCTTCGAATTGTTCTGGAGCAGGGGTCTATGTATACGCATGCGTGTGCTGCACTGTATACTTGTTCCATTAACATAGTGTAGTAAAGGAACCATAAAATGATAAATTATGTACAACAATCACATTTTGGAGTATGTGGCTCCATTCAGATTCCTTGGTGTTTCTTAGATGAACGCTTTCTCACCTCTTTAGATGCTTTCTGTCTGTTTCTTGATCTGTCTAACTTTATTGAAGCAATGACTCTGTTTTCAAATTTCACCAACTAACTTGTGAGTGCAATGTTACCATAACTGATGAAGATAAGAGCCAAAAATATAAAACACAACACCCAAGTAGTAATAAAGCAGAATTCTTAATTAAACTCAATTATAAAAAAGGAGATAAGAAAGTGGGCCAGTGATGAATTATTCTTTCTATCTCTCTCCCTCCCATCTTCCTCCTCTTTCCTTCTCTGCTCTGTTCACCCTTCACTCTCCTTCTCTTCCTCCTTCCTTCTCTCTCCATCCTTGTCTGATGCAAGCCTCGTGTCTCTTTGGCAATCTCAGTGTTAGAGTTAATGAATGTCCTTCTGCTTTTATGAAGTAAAAGCTGCTTTGTGTAGAACGTCCATAGAGTAAACCTGGAGTAAACAAACAGTGATTTGTTGATTGTATGTGACAGGTGGGCGGTGTCGTCTGTGATGACCCGTCAGAACCAGATCCCTACTGTGGACGGCAGCCGGGTCACTCTGGCCCTCATCCCCCTCTGGGACATGTGTAACCACACAAATGGACTGGTAAAGTTTTTATCTCACACTCACAGAACTTTGACTGCTGTCAATACAACATACAAGTGTACACGCATATAATCCTAGATGGAAATGAATACCAAACCAGCTAAAAATCTATTTATTGGCTGCTTGTAAAGGTTGTATTTATAAAAGTTGTTGGTCTGCAGATAACCACCGGCTACAACCTGGAGGATGATCGCTGTGAGTGTGTAGCACTGCAGGACTACAAGAAGAATGAACAGGTGAAGAGACATTCACTGTCTGCTGCTGTGTACTTACTTCTACTCAATTCTTTTGGTCTTTTCTCTCTTTGCACACACATGCCTCCCTCTCTGCTTTCACTGTTGTACTGGTGCAGGTCTCTCCTCTGGTCACACTACAACAGACACACTTTGAAGAGACATTTATATCTTAAGTTATATCTTATTATATTATATCTTTGTAATGGGTGATTTATTTGTTTTACATTGTATATCTTATTTTGTCTGCAGCTTGACATAAAGATTGTTTGACCATTTAAACCTTTTGAGTCAGAAATCACACTAATTATTCTCATTGAATTGTATTCTTCACCTTCAGTTTACATAAGCCAAAGAATCATAGAAATCCAGGTGAACAGGAGGAGACACGAAATCCATCAAATTTAATTACTTTATTGTACCCCTCTACATTTGACAGGAGGTTTATGGTAATGTGCCATCAACATGGAACCGATATGTCACTGGAACCAGGGCCACAGCTAGAATTCAGGTCATGACTCAAAGTCCCTGCCCCCTAAAAGGAAGTCTCTAGAATAATTAGTATTTTTCAGACTTGGCAAAGAAAAATTAAATTTGTATCAGATTTTTACAGTAAACTTCACATTGAATAAAATGTTGAATTTTATTTCCTAACACGAAGACTTGATACATTTCATTTCAACACCCTCTACATAGTGCCTGGGAGGTTTGGAATTTCCTGGAATTTTAGGGGCAAGGCCATTTGATCTGCAACACAGGGCACCGGAAAGACAAACCCACCACCCCAAAAAAAAGTTTCAATTAAAATATTGATATTTACTATGTAACTAGCTTAGCTTTGTTTGCTGTTAACATAGCACCTGGCTAAAGTAAATCTCTTCTGTTCTGTTGCATCCATGGTGAGTCTGACAGTATTTTAGAAGTGAGTACATGAAACATGTGATTGACCTTCTCTGAAACATCTATAGTGCCACTTACATGCTAACTGATTTCAAGGGCTGAATGTATTCTGAAAATAACAGTATATATCATACCAAGCTAACACACCGTCAAAAGTAGTGTATTCAAAGTGTTAAAATACTTTGTGTTATTTTCATGCTGCCTTAAAGAAAGTCCCACATATGAATGCATTCCATCAAGACAGGTGATGATGCTGATGATTTCTTCCTCCTGTAGATCTACATCTTCTATGGTACAAGATCCAATGCTGAGTTTGTTATCCACAATGGCTTCTTCTTCCAAGACAATGCCCATGACCGAGTGAAGATCAAACTGGGCATCAGTAAGAGCGAACGCCTCTATGCCATGAAGGCCGAAGTGTTGGCACGAGCCGGCATCCCAGCGTACGTCCAACTGTCCTCACTGTTCAGAGGTTTTTTATTTTCCCATCCTCTTTCCTTTCTGCTTCTTAAGAGACACACCGTCTGCTCTCACAAGTAACTCAATCTGCAGACTAGGCTTGAAGCATTTTACTATGAAGCTTTTAACATGGGTCAAGCAGGGCTTCAGGCTCCTCACTAGCTGCATGCCCCTTTATATAGCCGCAGTGCACCTTGTCTTCCAGCAGTAGATATTCCAACAGAAGCCCCTCTTTAGGGTAATTGAAACATATAAATGTTGCAGCAGGTTTCTTTTTTCTCTCCCACCAAGTATCACTTACCATCCACCCCAACACTTTCATCACCAAGAAGCTTAATCATTTTATCATTAGCCCCTTAATTTTATGCAGCATTCTCTTCTCAGCATTTTTAATCAGACGCCTTTTAATCTCTTATTGATGACAGTCTAAATCTCAACAGTGGAAATTAAATGAAACAATACCCGTTGTTGCTGTGATGCTCTATTAAAATGACAGATATGCTCGTAGATCATTTTCAAAGGAAAGCGCATCAGATTGTGTTGGGCCTCGCTGAGATGTTGAGCGGCTGCTGTTATCAGAAATCACTCCCTTTGCTTCCAGTTTATTCCTTTAACAGTGCGATAAGTGGAACGAAGGGAGCACTTTGACTATTCACTATTTATTTGTTATTTTTTAAAATTTGTCTAAGTCTACAGAGTACAGCATTTCCTCCAGAGCTTTAACTCATCCAACTTGAGTTGGATGGTGTATTGCTGTGGCAGTGGACAGAGGGATAATTTAATAGGAGATGTGGGGAGGTGGTTGTAATGTGTTTGTGTGCTATAATAATGTTGACCCTGTGCTACGGATCGCCACATCGATCACTTTGCTGAAATAGGAGAAAAATATTGTCCTTTTCCGAATTACCTCAGTGTGTAATGTTATGATGTGGAATGGTTTGTGCTGATCCTGGATCATACTGTTTGATATATTTTCTGTCACACTGCTGACTTTCACCAACCTGACAAATACTCCCAACAGCAACACTCATATTGAGTTTAGAGATACACAAAGAAAACCAACAGCGATGTGATGTAATGTTGTCTGTGTTTTATGTACATGTAATCTTTTATTATTATTATTTTTTTTTTTTTTTATTTATTCTTAAGGAAGAAGTTATTTTTGTACACATAACATAACCAAACATTAAGTATTGGTCATGTATATAGTTCACCATATTCAGACAAAAACCTAACTCCTAGCAGCAACTCCAGGTTCTCCAGGTTTGACCATTTTTTTACATGTGTGCCCAGTTTTAACTTTGGACAGAGACTGTTCACTGTTTCACTGTGCCCAGTCTAAACTAGGCTAAGCATGAGCTTGACTCCAGCTCTGTACTGAGCAGACATGTGTTTAGTATCTATCTTCTGATTTTGCTTTCAAAGCAAGTTTTCTAACTAATGCCCAATTCAGAGCGAATCCAGCTCTGCAGTAAATACAGGGGTAGAGCATTTTGGCTGCAGTGGTGCAGTGATCCAACTTTTGGAGAGACACAACATCACACTGCGACAGCCAATCAGACTGGTCAAATCTCCCCACAGTCAGCCTGAAATGTGTCTGAAACAGTGCACTGTCCAGTGTTACTCGTATTATCACTTCAGTGTCAGAATGTTTATTAGAGGCTTCTTGTACTGTATAAGTTGCGTAAACTTTTCTAACACTATTTTACATGTTAATATTTACGCAATGCACATGCTCACATGTTTTATCATGTGTTTATTGACTAATCACTAATCTTTTGTTCTGTATGTTGTGTTTTCAGGTCCTGTATCTTTGCTGTGCACTGTAATGAACCCCCCATTTCAGCCCAGCTCCTAGCCTTCCTCAGAGTCTTCTGTATGACAGAGGGTAAGACACTGACACACACACATCCACACACAGACACTCACACACTGTGAAATACCAGCAGTGAATTACCGGTGGAACCTCAGAAACCTGGTAGCACACAAAAAACAAAACACGCCACAGTTTCTGAAACTCCATGGAGACAGTCGTCAAGCGACCACTTCCTCCACACATCAGGGAAAGAGGTGGAGGTAGAGGAGTAAGAGGGGGGAAAAGCGAGGCTTGTCCGCTCCTGAGCTGGTTAATTGATCAAGGCAGACCAGCAGATGTGTGGAAGGAACAATCTACCTTGGGGTTTGCAATATTCACTTGGCATGTATGCAGAATGGCACCGGTGTTAGAAATCCCCAACCACGCGAGGCAACATCCTCCTCTGTCACAGGAGTCCTCTTCACAACACTGCTCCATATATTATTCACTTTTTTGCTGCATGTTAATTTTTCAAATTGCCCCACACAGCAGAGTGCTGACATGTCTTAATAGATATGACATGATAGTATAGTGTGGGGTGCTCTTTGTTTGTGGGGATGTGCAGACATTTTGGGGGCCAGGTGAAATAAACTCATATCTATGTCTAAAAACTAAAGTTGCATAATAATATAATGGCACATCTTGCATATTTATTTATTTCGCTACTCATAATGGCATTCTTGTATTTCTGATGAGAACAGGCAGCAGGTCTGTGCAATAAATCATCATTTCAAATGAATAGGCAGTGAATAGATTAAATAATAAACCAACCATTAAAATAATCTTAAGATTATTATAATTATACATAAATAAGCTGGTGTCTTAAATAGGTGATGATTCAAATAGCTGGCTAATATGGTAAATTGGTGCATTTTAAGGGAGAAGCAGTTTTACAAACAGACAATATGCCCGCCCCTATGGAGTGCTCAAAAAGGGCGAAGGAACCACAGGAAGATTGGCCCACACTCTAGCTGTCTCCCTATTGGCTGGTGAAACACACTAAAAGCGCAGGGATGGACATCCTTTAGTCTGAGCAGACGCCTTAACCTGAGAGGACATGCTTGTTCTGAGTGTGAGCACATTTGAGAGCGCAGACTTTAGATCTGTGCGTGCACAGGACCTATTTGAGTGCGGGCGAAATGTTTGTGTCCAAAAAGAAGAAGAAATGTGAACACAAGCGTGTGATTTTTGAGTTCAAGCACACATTTTGAATTTTGAAGAAAGCAGCAGAAATCTGAGTGCGAGCACAAAATGTGAGCACGAGGAGAATAAATCTGTGTCCGAAGGAGGAGAAGAAGGAGAAATCATGCTCTCAAACTGAAAATCTACGCTCATGAATAAAGATAGGATAATTCTTCCATAGTGGAGGCAGTGTGTGGCATGGACATGCATGGTTTGAAATAGCATTGGGTCATTAGTGTTTATTGATTATGTGACATGAGACAGTAGCAGCTGGATGAATTCTGAAGTGTATAGTGATATACTGTGTGCTCAGATTCAGACAATTTTTTTGTTTTTTAAGGAGTTTTTTAAGACAAAGAAGTGTAATATTCTGCAATGATCAAATCACTCACCTGATCTCAACCCGATCAAGCATGCATTTGTATTACTGAAGACAAAACTTATATGGCATAGCTGATAGCATTCCGGCGCTGTGCCGGATCTCTGGCGTATCTCCATGACTCCATGCAGAATCTCCGGTGTGCCGCCGTTGACTGCAAGGAGAAAAAAAAAAGGAAAGAGTGCGCACCCTTCAGTTCAGCTAGAATTATCTAGACATTTCTCTGAATCCAATAGAAGTGCTGCTTTCATTTTAGGCCTACTAACTAGGGATGTACCGATTGTGAAATTCTGGGCCAATACCGATACTGATGTTCAAAGTAACAACTTGGCCAATGCCGATACCGATGTTTGTTGCATGTATTGCAAACTGCATAACGGGGATCTTTCTCGAAGCGTCCCAGAAGCGTCTCTAGGCTCGACTACACACTGAATACAGCCACGTTCAGACAGGGAGAGGGAAACCAGCAACCGGTGGTGCGGGAGTGCGGTGTTGGGGGGGTGAGGGGGACTGAGATGTGTTGCTGTGGGCATGTCTATACCTGCTAATCATCGGACACAAATCTAATTAAAGCCGCAAGCAGCGTTGAACGGGCCCTCGCGCACTTGCACGCGTTGGCATGTGCGCACGTTGGCCAAGTTTTAAGTCAATCAGATGAAGTCCCTGGGAAGAGTTTGTTAAAAACAGAACATAAGAAGCAACCACTTTTTTCTCAAATCAAATCAAATTTTATTTATATAGCCCAAAGTCACAAAACACATTTTGCCTCAGAGGGCTTTACAATCTGTACAGGGAGTGACACCCTCTGTCCTTAGACCCTCGGTTCGAGTAAGGAACCACAAAAAAACCCTTTTAACAGGGAAAAAATGTGAAAGAAGAGATGTGGAAGAGACGAGAAAGCACAGAAACTCCGGGGAAGAAGTTTAGTTAGTAACATGCATTGATGGAGAGAGAGAGAGAGATATTTCAGTAAAGGGAGACGTGACTGCATCTTCAACCATTACCGTGCCTGACTAGGCATAACCCAGCGCAGTGGTCTAGAGGGGTAGTAAGGTACTATGAGGTCTTTTAGATACGATGGTGCCTGGCCATGAAAAGCTTTGTATGTAAGGAGAAGAATTTTAAATTCTATTCTAGACTTAACAGGTAGCCAGTGCAAGGAAGCCAAAATGGGAGAGATGTGATCTCTGATCTTGGTTCCTGTCAGAACACGTGCAGCAGCATTCTGAATTAGCTGCAAAGACCTAAGAGACTTATTTGAGCAGCCTGATAACAAAGAGTTACAATAGTCCAGCCTAGAAGTAACAACAGCGTTTTTGACTTTGACGGGCCACCGTGTCTACATAGTTTCTCATAGTTCTCTTCATAGTTTTCTTCAAAAACTCACCATTTTTGGAGGGTTTCTTCCCAAGGTTGTTTCTGATATTTTCACTCAGTTTCAGCACCGGTCACGGTCAATATTGTCCGAGCTGGACGTCATCTCGAAAAGGTGTTTTTTCTATTGCCACTAGGAGGCGCTGTGAAAATCACCAAATGTTGTCATGGAAATGTGTTCTAGGCCAGACTGCCATTATATATCAGAGGTTTGGGGAAGATTGGAGTATTTTTCGCATTTTAAGTTATAGCATGTCAAAACTTAATGAAAACGTGCCGAATTTCGTGGCCCCGCCCCTCCCATCCAAAACTCATGATTTTGATAACTTTTCATTGTCAAACAGATAGGATGAAAGTCCTAGGAGGAGTTTGTTCAAATATGACACCTGGAAATGACCCCAAAAACACGAAAACGCCAACTTTGAAACAAAATGGATGCTATACACTTTGCTGTAGCCCGGTTCACCAAAAGACTTTTTTGTAGGCCTGAGGGAGATGTAGGTGGCCACCAAAAACCATGTCTCTATGCTAAATTTTGTCAATGGCGTAGGCTCCGTACAAGATTTTATAGGTGGCACTGTGGAGCGCCCGTGAGACTTCTGGATTCTAAAAATTTCAGCATACTTTTCTGCTTGAGTTTCTCGTTTTGTGAGTTTTCAAGCGCGTTTAGCCCCGAAGCCCCGAAGAGAGGGGGAAAAAATAAATAAATAAATAAAAAATCCTAAGGATACAATAGGGCTTTTGCTGCCCAAACGTTGTTTGGTGCTCGGGCCCTAATTAAACTTATTCGTGTCATTATATTTTGTGGCGTAAATTGTGAGTGTGTGAGTGCGGACTCAGATTGAGAAGCTGGTACATGAAATAAAGTGAGAACACACACAGGTAGATGATCAGAGTTTAGTCTGTGCAAACTGCCGTAAAAACGGACAAAGGCGAAACTAAGTAACTACGTAGTATATTTACACATGTAGAAGCATATTTAGAAGGACATACACCAGAAAAATGGCCAAATCTGAGCATGTAAACAAAGTCTGGCTGGCTAAACGCTTCTGAAACTCGGTCCCGGTGGTGTTTAAAGTCGCGTGCAGGACAGACCAAAACCGCAGCGAGTACGTGACATGCCAGAGACGTGTGGCGCGGGGTTTCGGAGCCTCCCAAAAAAAGGAAAAAAGGCTGAACGGCTGATGCCGATGTTCATCCGATGCATTGGTGCATCCCTACTACTAACCAATCAGAATAGGGGAGGGCGGGGCTTAGGCTAGGTGTTGACACTCAGGCACTTCACATGTTGCTGACAAGTCAAAAGTGAGCATCATTAGCCTGCAGTAACATTGCAGGCTTTGTAGCCTACCCCACAGGATGGACCACAGGTTCATGAAGCCCGGGGATGACACTAAAGATGTCGAGAAGGGTATCAAAAATGAATGGTGCTGGGCGTGGATGGAGGAGGTTGGGAGTGATGGCAAGCCCTTTGGGCACTGGTGCCAAAAGCTTCAGGAGGCAGGTGCGTGTTTTTGCACACTGTGTGCAAGGCATGTCATGTATGGATCTAGTGGCAAAAAAGTGCTGCCACCCTCTTACCTGTCTTTGTATTGCTGTAGTGTAATCTGTAGTCAGAGTATGCAAGAGCAATGTGGTAACATGGCAGATAGCCTAAGTGACAATATAGTTGATAGATAATCATTAGACTTTCAAATATGTATATGTATAATAATGCATATATGTTATGTTGAAATGCACCCCATACATACATACCCCCCTACCTACCCCCCACCAACCCCCCAAAAAAGTTCAGTCTCAGGATTTTGTTTCCACTATCAGCCCTGCTTAATGTAGAATGACCCACGTACACGCAACAAGTGAAGATGTCTGCAATAAAGGCCTGGCAAAACATCACAAAGAAGGTCGGAGATGTTTTACTGGTTATTTATTATTTTACTGGGAATGATACAGAAGCCAACTGTTGAATTATTGGCAGAAAATTGTATAGTTATAATCCCCCAAGATTCTCTATTCAACTTTCATTCACCTTTTTTCACTAATAGTCCTCTTGCACTTTGGTTTCTTTTGATGAGATGCTGATATTTCTGTGGGTTTCAGAGGAACTGAAAGACTACCTGCTTGGAGATCGTGCAATCAATAAGATCTTCACCCTGGGCAACAGTGAGTTTCCTGTCAGCTGGGAGAACGAGATCAAGTTGTGGACTTTCCTTGAAACCCGAGCTGCTCTGCTGCTCAAGACCTACAAGACCACATCAGAGGTCAGTCAGCTGGAACTGAAGTTCTCTTGAGTTGTACAACCCTCAATCCAAAACATGAAACATTTTGTAAATTATTTTCAACCTATACTCAAGAATACAGCACAAAGACATTCAATGATCAAACTGATGAACTTTATTTTAAATATACAGGAGCAACAACAGATTGTGAAAGTTGTGGAATGCTGAAAAAACATTTGAAGCTTCCACAGGTAAAAAATGTATATTGGTAACAGGTGTAGTGTTATGATTGAGTATGAGAGGATGGTTCCTCAAAAGGCTCAGTTGTTGTCAATGTGTTATTTTCTACCTTCTTCAAATTCAACTTCTTGATCTCTATTTGTTGCCAAGGGGCAAAATGGGAACAATAAAAACAATAAAAGCTACAATAAAACAGCAGCACAGGGTGAGACACACAATCAGAGATAAAAACCACACATACATGACCTTTTGTCATCTGTCCCTCTGGCTTTTTGTCTTTTTTTACTTTACTGACTCTTGTAGGAGGACCGCTCCATACTTGAGAAACCTGATCTATCTAGCCATTCTCGCGTGGTGATCCAACTCCGCCTGGCCGAGAAGCAGATCCTGGAGAAGGCATCAGCCAGTGGACGAGCCAAACGTCTGTACTTCCAGAAGAAGCTGGAGGAGGGTGCACCGTTACCTCACTACGAGGAAAGTGATATTGCTTTGCTGGAGAATGCAGATGCAAAGCTTCCTATTATCTTGCGTAAGCTGGAGGAGGGGGAAGAAGAGATCCAGATGGAGGAGCACAGTCACCTCCTTAATGGGGAGAAGTCTGTGTATGACATGGATATGGGGGTTAATGGACAGCCAGTGCAGGAGGAGACTCAGGAGCAGGTCAGGAAAGATGTTAACTCAGCTTTGGACTCAATTGGAAGTTCAATCCAGACGGGCCAAAGGGAAACGGCCAATCTAAGTGCCAGTCGAACTGAGGAGAATTCCAAAGAGAACAGCGAATAAGTATAATCCATCTACTGCCATAGTCCATGCTATTTATTTATTTTTGTGTCTCTTTAACGACTCAGAAATATAGAAGATGAAAAAAAATGAATTCAAAGTTGCAGAACTTTCCGACATTTGTCGAGCGCTTTTCTTAGTTGTCGGCTGCTAAACTTTCAATCTTTAAAAATGCTGGCAGTGTGTCCCTCGGCCTCCTGTGCAGAACAGGATTTGATTAAATTAGCTTTTCAGTTTAAAACACACTCAGATTGAAACATTTGAGGCCAAGGAGCCAAGGAAGAAAGCAAAGGGGACACCATGGACTGGTTGGGTGAAGAGAAAAAAACAAGATGGAGTGTTGAATGTTATTTCCACAAAGCCAAAATCTCTCTAATCTTGTGAATTGGTTGGTTTATTACTACAGTTTGTCTCCATAGAAGTCCAGTATGTTTTGAGTTGACAATCATATTCTCTAGTGCATTTTGTGAATTAAGCTCATCACTGCCCTCTCTTCCATTTTTCTCTGGTTCAGATCATTTCAGGTAAAACAACTGAAGGAAACCTAAAGACCTGTCATTAGCCAGTATGACAGACAAAGTGGAAGATGGTTTTGCTTTCTCATTAAACATGTTTACCATCCAGTTGTAAATGTTCTTTACGTAGCTGCAGCCTCAAATAAACAAAGAGTTTAGTTTTATTTAGTCTTTTCAAAAACATCTTTATGAATGTACTCACTTTATGTTGCAGTGATTATTTGCTTATGTCACCAAAAGGGTGTGATGAGTGACCCAGTGATCACTGTTATTGCCTCAGAGAAAGCCATATATACAACACGAGACACAACATGGTGGTGGCTTATGTTAGTCCTCCTGTCCTAAACTTTTAGTTTGACTTCCTTAAAATGAGGCAATTTCAACTCGGCACTTTTTGTATGAAAAACAGTTTGTCTTCAATGGCCCCAATAACTCTGATGCAAAGAGCACCACAGACCACGTCAGTCCCTGACACTGATGCAGCGTAGAGGGAAAAATGTGCAATGTTGCCCATAATTCTTATCAGCTCCAACATTTTACTTTACTTTTAAACATGGCCATGCATACTTTGAGTTGAACCCATTATCTCACCCGTTATGTCATGGGTTTGTTACTTTCATACAAACAACACATGATTAATTTAGTTTAGAGTTTCTCTATAGGCCCAACTACTAGTTTTGTATGAGCTTTCAACCACATTTAATGAGCCATAAAAACACACGCTAGCACTGATTAGCTGATTCTGGGACAATCCTAGTTGGATATGGGGGAGATCGTACTGGCTTAAGCACTGCTTACACATGATCTCCACATGTCCACTGACTCCACTAGTATTACCCCCTCCAGACCTCTCCTCAGTTAGGGTCAAAGTCAGCAGATGACTAGAGAAAGATCAAGAAGAAGATGTGGTCGAAAGTCCCAAACAATACTCGTAATGGAACGTTCAGTTACTGTACTAAGTTCATTTTGGCAAATCACTGTTCCCAAAGTCAAGAATGGACTAAGGCTCACCATTGATGATCTCTGGTATCTACTCTGACAGTTTGCTGGTTCTATGAGTAAAGATTGTGTTTACCATTAAAAACGTGTTGAACAGAGTGAACCGTGCACTGCTGCTGTCCATTCAATAGAAGCACTCATTGTCATTGTATTGTTTGAAGGTTGTGCAATGAATAAACAGATTTGAAGTATCTTAAGAGTACTGTTGCACATTTGCTCTCACCTCATACTGTAGAATTCTAAACAAATGCAAAATCAGTGAACTATGTACTATATGTATATACTGTATAGATAATGAAGTGTTTTACAGAAGCTTGAGCTGATGACAGTCACTTTAAAAATGGTTTTGTTGCAGCCTATACACATCAAACAGTGAAAGAGGCTTGTTTCACTGATGACAAGATTGACTTCTTGTCATTTGTGATCCATTTATCAATAAATCATTCTCTGTGCTTTATAGAGTAAGGAAGATAAAATTAATTGCAGTGGAATTATTCTTTGCAAAATGCTTAAGTTGTCATGTGAGCCTAAAGTGAGGTTTGTCTTTGATTTGATAATTATTAATGGTAATCATTTCATTCAAAGTCCTTTTATACATCTGCTGACAGTCTGACTCCATGATCCATTTTGTGGATTTCTCGTTATGATCATATTTTCATACAGTATTCTGTCTGTGCATTAAGAACAGATCTAGGATCAGGAGGCAGGTGATGGGGATACAGCTGGCCTGGCTCTGTCCAACCTTAAAAATCAGACCTACAAAAGCTCATCTGTTAATCTGTATGTTATTATTTTCTTTATTCATGAATCTACCAGCTTTTAGCAAGTCTCTACATCAATCAAAATTTAAATTAAATTAATAAATACATTTGTTTTTTGGTCAATCATCTTCAAGTTCCAGCTCTACTTAACACACAGACATGCCAGGTTCTCTGTTTTCCATCCAGGTTTGATACTCCTTTTAAAGTGACAGAAACACCTTGTGTGACTGAACCTTGGCTTTGACTAGGTGATTTGGAACAGACACATTTATATGTAGTGTGGTTTTTCTACTGCTTATCTTTGGATGGCCCTTTGCCACCTGACCGTATTACCAATTTATAAAAGAAACATTATCCGAATCATTTAATTCAGGGCAATTAAAGTTTGAAATACTCCATTCATAATTCACAAATGTCTAAGATAAAACCCTTTAATCCTTGAGAGAGACACGTGGTCCAGTATTTGTCACTGTATCAGTGCTGGGAGCAGGTCTGGGACCAGCATTGCCCCATGAATTCTAAACTTCCATCCATATTAATATACAATGGCAGCAGCACCAGCCAGGGCACCATTGTCATACATGTGCTTACTACTGTCATGCTGGTGGAGGGAAGCAGGTTAAAGTAAAGCCATTAGTACTGAGACTTAGTGTGGAGTTGAAGGTGATGAACAGATGAAAGCATTGTTATCACACTATTTGTCATTTGTTGTTTAAGTTACTTGTTCCAGTATTCTACATCATACTTGTTTCAACTTCAAAGCAATATTAAAACAATATTACGAACTAAAGTCTAAATACTGTTTGTTAAACGAAAGACAAAGTTGGAATATGGACTTGTACTCTGAGTTCATCAGACCAATGAGGAAAGTGTTATTAACCATCCAGCCAAATCTGAATGATTGAAAATATCAACAAGTTTATGAAATTAGGTGTCAAAATCAGGTAAACATGAATTCTCAGCTCCAGGACTGTGGGGGCGTGTCCTCTGGAGGCCCTGAAGCGTCTGTCTGTCTGTCTCTGTCACGTACCTCGGTGAAACATAGCCCTGTGTGGAATGTGTGTGGAATATGGTGCACCTGCAACCCAGGAAGATGCTGTTACAGACACGTAAACATAGGATCTTTTTCAAAATAAATCCACTTTTTCTTCATCTTTTCATGTTTGGGAAGTTTAAATAAAGCTGTTCATTAAGGGAAGATGCATTTGCAGTACTTTGAAAGCAAAGCTAGCTAGCAACTGAGTGTGAACAAGACAGCATACAGAGAAGCACAGATGCTAACATGCTGAAGGCTCTAATACTGTTGTGGCTATATTCAGGGTGGCCTCAGTGCATCATTAAGCCACCTTTTAGGACCGCCCAGAAAAAATCCTGGACTGAAAACTGGTGAAAAACTGTTTTGACCTCTAACTCCACATTTCAGTAATATATCGTTCAGAGTCTTTTCACATATTTTCCAACATATTTAATGTGTTTTGAAATGAATTTCTGAATTGCCTTTTACACGGTTTTTAAATAGCGCCTCTCTGATTCTGCTGGCACTCAGAACCCTTTTACAACACTAACATTCACCCACACATTCACACACAATGTCCTATCCTACACAGCATTCATATCCAAAGCACTTACTGTGATACTATGCTAAGCTAGGTTTACCAATACACACACATTCACATACATTCACACAGTGATGTTGTCTGACACACCGTTGTGACTTTTTCTCACATAAAGAGGTTCATGTTTGATTCCAGGGAATACAGTAGCAAGGTGGTTTAAAGTTCTAGCTGCTCGGGCCCCAGATGAATGCCATGATGACCTCAACCAGCACTCTGACTGCAGGGACAACGATGACGTCTTGGCCTGTTCAGAGTCACACAAATGCAGGTATTTGTATTTTAAACAAAAGACTGTGATGTGACTTTCTACTCTCCTTGCTGTGTGGAGGATTGAGTCTCTTAATGAATCATAGGTGTGTTTAAGGTCTAACATGAATTGAACCAATCATCCCATATTCCCTCTGCATTGCTAATTAATTCTGTCTTTAGCAAGCTGGAGAAGTAACTGTTCTGCTGTTATTGCAACATTGATTGAGAGAAGTTCAATCATTACACATCTTTAGTTAGTCAAACTAACTTCTGGCTTGTCTTGATCTTAGAACCTGAAATTGTGTCTGTCAGAGGTCAACTCTGACATCTAAATTTGTGATTCATGTACATTCTTCAAATGAGATAAGTTCTAGCAAACAGACTGAATGACATGTTTAGCTATCTGGACATCCATAGCACCAAATATTATTACTGCCCATTTAAATTGTACAGCGTTTTATGTTGGGCCCATTTGGAAACCAGAGTCCTTTAACCTAGACCGAGTGTCTTAAAATTACCATCATAAAACCACTCAAGAAGGTCGTTATGGCAACAGGTGAATCCACCATGTGCATACGCAGAGCTTTACTTGAACTCGATCACATCCATCTGTACTTCTGAAAAGACACCTGCAGTAAGCACACGCCTAACTGTAACCACACGTACAGTACTGTAGTAACAGTGTGTTTCATGTCTTCACATATCTGTGGTTTAACACTCAGAGCTTGTATGACAGGCCCAGTCCACAAATAGGAAGTGTTAGCATACAGGTTAACAGACTTGCATACTTGCTTCAGAATGGCCTATGTGGTTAAAACCTCAGCTGATGGCCAGCTCTATTGAAGAACTGAACTTACACAGAGTAGGCAGTCACTACTGCTGCATTTAGCACTTGTATGTATTTTAACATCTGTCCACGTCTATAACACAAGTGCTACAGTTAGTGATATTGCTCTGGTCATATTTAGCCTGTCACTTACCAGCTGCACAGCCTTTTCTTAGATCCCCAAATTCCCTTGTCTGTTCTCACAGTTTACCAAGCTTCGAAAAACTTTTAAGTAAAAGGTCTCCAAAAAATCTAATACACAGTTATGTACAAATATAACGTCCTTAAAATAATTACATAAATAAGCATAAATGTCCCAGTGCCACCCCCTGCCCCCCTCCCCAGAGCATGATTGAGTTTGATTCTCATGCTCTCAGCAGCTCATAATGGATGTATCCATTTATTATTAAAGAGGATGGGAGAGGTATGGGGGAGTCTCTGGCCTGGCATGAGACATCTTCATGGCAATGGAAATCAGGATGAAAGGACAAAAGATAAATGTCAGGGAAGACCCACACACATGTGACTGTCATGTAATGAAGTAACTCCTTAGCATTTAAACAGGAACAGCAGCAGAGGAAGGTAGTGAGGTAACCTGGGAAAGACAAAGAGACATTTGATGATTAACTTGATCAACTGTGATGATGAGATGCAGTGAGGCCAGATAGTTCACAGTGGCTGCTACAAGACTGAGAACAAGCTCTGCGGTTGTCAACGCCTGCTGTGAACCACTTTAATACAGACATAGACATGCTTGTGTGACCATGTTTGTGAGTAGCTCCCATTGCCTTCATTAATTTCACAGTCTTAAGGGGAAATGACAGTAGGCTATTTGTCATCCTGTGTCTTATTCAGAAATTTTTGTCCAATGTGATGATTAATCTTGATGACACCTTCTCACAGATGATGGAAAGAATGGTGATTTCCACAACACTGAAATTGAACACAAATTATCTTCACAGTGAACTGCAGAGTGCATCCACTTCCTTGTCAGCTAGTCAGCTGACTTAAAGGAATAGTATGTTACATATTCACTGTATTAAATCTTTTCAGGAAACATGCTAAATTAAAATACTGTCTTCTTTTCAGCAAGACTACAGTCAGTGTGTTCTGCTTTTGAAATTTCCATTCCAAGCCAGAAGGTCTGTTTGTGTGTGTCTGTGTCCAACACAGCATCCTACAGCCATGGAAGAAGAAAAACAAAGTGGATCAACAGAGATAACATTCGACTGATTGACTAATTTAGGTTATGCCACTTTGAATAAACATTTATATAAGTCACCCAATTAAAATATATACAATATAGACACCACAACATAAATTAACATATTTACATTACTCCCCTCTCCCCATAACTCACTTACTTCCATTCTCCCAGAAGCATTTGGTTCTGTCTGCCACCAGGTTGACCTTCCCCACCGGGCACTGAACTGTGAAGTCATAGGGTTGCAGGGACAGGTACCATCCTGTGAGACCTGTGTTTGAGTCCTTCATTCTGTTTAGCCATTGCAAAGCGCTATGGTCCAATGCCAACACAAGAGGGTGAAAGGTCTGGAAAAGTCCGGACTCTGACTGCGGAGCATCAATTCACTTGAGATCACACTCTTGAGATCGTAGCATAATGTTAGTATTGTTAGTTCTGCATGCACACCCCCAGACCATACCCATGCATTTAAGACCCAAACAGACTAAACCTAATGGCGGATTCAAGACCTGAACCTGATCCCAAAGCTACAATTGATTTTGAATGAGCCTTTGGACATAGATTAATGACTCTTAGCTGTCAGGGTAACACAACACACTGAACACACTAACCAGTGTCTAAATCCCACCTGAAATTTTATCAGGAGCAGAAATGCTTTTTTGGAGCGTAGAGCAGATTTTTCTCATTCTAGTTTTGCTCCGGTACCACTGGTACACTAAGGTTGTTGTGGTGCAGCCAGTCATTTAGTAATCAAAGGGTTGGCAGTTTGATTCCCAAACCCCTGCCCACCAGTGTCCTCTGACAAATTGGCAATAGTTCTGTCGGTGTGTATGTATGGTGTGTTAATGGGTTTAAAAGCCCTTTAACTGATCAGCAAACCAAAAGTCAATTTAGTATTTAGAAGGAGGGAAAGGTGATCATGCTGTGATCATGATCCTTTCTTGTCCTTTCTTTGGAAAGACCGTACCAAGTGTAGAAAGCCTCTGGGACACAGAGACCAGAGCAAGAGTGTGGAGTAAAGAGAGAAGCAAAGGGCAACCGAGAGTTTAAAATACTGCAGAGTTTTGACTAAGCAGCACTACAAAATGATGTGGTCAGAGGTCACAGGTGAGCTCATGTGAGACCTTACACCTCAGGAAAAACCCTGGATAGTTTTTTTGTGAATAAAACATTTTCACATTTTAAGGCAGAACATGTGATTAAATCAAATAGAACATAATAATAAAGAAAAGACAAAGCATGAACGGAGAAGACAGGTTCAGGAATGGAGAACAATACATGAAAAATAGGAAGGATAGAGCAGTCCATGTGCTCCACCCAGGTGAACACAAATGCAAATAGCATGCACGCTGATCTCATGCTGACATGAGGTGTGTGTGTGTGTGTGTGTATATGTACGTGTGTGTGTGTGTGCGCGCATACCATGTGTGTACGTACAGTATATGTGGTCTTTCTTTCTTTCTTTCTTTCTTTCTTTCTTTCTTTCTTTCTTTCTTTCTTTCTTTCTTTCTTTCTTTCTTTCTTTCTTCAACATCATTCTCTATTCTCCAGGTCAGAGAGGGAACAATTAAGTGTGGAGGGCGCTGGGAGTTACCGACAGGTGATGAATGGCCAGGCCAGCTGCAACTGACAATATGCAGACAAACCAGATCATTTGCAAATGGATGCAGGGAGATGGAGGATGGGGGTGGGGGCACTGGATAGAGGCGAGCGAAGTCAGGGGCAGCCCAAGTGAAAGAGGAGGGAGGAGGAATATGAGACGGGTGGGGGGGTTAACCCTTTCCAGGATCATTTCTCACCAAGGAGAAGAGGGAGGTGGAGATGTAGCCACCTGCCCAACAGTGAGGCTCATTTGTTAGAGCTGATGGAGGCTTCCAGACAGCACACTGCCCTGGGGAATACACTGCAGCCCAGAATGCATCATCACATCACTGTGTTGACCAACAGCCTTGTACACAATTCACTGAGTCAAAGTCACTCCTCATCCAACGTGTTTCAAGTCAGTTTAACAGAATTCTGATCATCTGATTATAGAATAAAAATTCACAGTATATCACAGTTAATCAAAGTCACTGCTTCTCTTCACCAGCCACTAGACCAGAGCCATAGACTCTGTTCATCTGGGAAGGAATAGATGTAGTTTTAAAAACATGATTATCTTTAACCTGTGGCTGAATTATTATGTTTTCCATGTATTTTGGATAATGACTAATTGTAAGTGGACTATACTCATGTAGCGCCTTTCTAGACTGGATTGAGTACTGTTAACTAATAAGTGTAGCTTGTAGAACAGTTGTATAAACGCACTCCTGGTGGTGTGTGAGTAGCTCACTGAATCAGTGCTGATATTCCATAACACACTGTGTGTGATATTGCTTTCCTATTGAGCTTCATTTCCTGGAAATGACGACAAACATCTCCTCTTATTTTATTTCTAATTATAGTTTGACTTACATGTCAAACAATTGTTCCTCCGCTTCTTTGTAAAAATTCTGTGTGGATTGGACATTGTAAATGGATTCAGCATCAGTAGTAGTGATTGTTTTATTCTAATACTATGTTACTTCTTCAATCTTCTCCCTTTCTTTCTTCTCCTCTTACCTTATCCACTGCTCTGCTTCCTTTTCCCTTTTTTTCTTCTCTTCCTTCTCTCTTACTCTCTCTCTCCCTCTCACTCGCACACACACTTCTTAATTGACCTGAGGTGTGGACAGGACCACCACTTAATGACCAGACATGTAAATCAATCACTTGATCTCTAATACACTTAACAGGGTGTGTCTGAACTCGAGGACATCTGGGTCACACTCTCTCGCTCTCTCATTCACACACACATGCACAGGTGATGTCCTTGTTGACGTTGACTGCTTGATTGATCTGCTGTCCTGCTGCTGATGGAGAAGAAGCACTCCTTCTTGTCATTAAAAAATATGTATATATAATGTGTGTGTGTGTGTGTGTGTGTGTGTGTGAGCGTGCAGTGTATTTAAGGTAGTGTGACAGCACATACACATCTTTTTGCTACATACAGTATGATTTAGTCATGGTCGATTTGTTCCCTGGATCAGTGTCAAATTCTTCCAGTTTCTCTCTCTCTTGCAATGTTCTTATTGCTGGTTAATATGTAAATACTTTGTTTGATCTTACCCCTCTCCTTGTAGATTTATTTATAAAAACCTTTTGCACGCTGAGATATTCCTGTAGTCCATTTGTGATTATTTGGTTAAAGAATTCTGTGAAGGTTCTCAGTCATCCAGGTCATCTTTCTTCAAAAAAGGTCAAGTCTGGGGCAACAGGACTTGTTTGCAGATCTGTGAAAACGTTTCCCCTCACCAGTTCTGTCTGACTGGTGGGGAGTCTGTATTCATATTAGGAAAGCTCGTACATCCGCCCATCGTTTCACTTAGTTCGTTAGTGCTCATTGTTGTTGTGGCGACTGTCGTCAGAGACGTTAAAGTCACCTAAGGTCTGGTGTGAATGACAGCTATTCAGGTTACTTGAGCTCAGGTGTAGATGATGGTCATTAGAGTCACATGAGGCTAAGTGTAAAGTGCTGTTCAGTCTCCTGGGGATGGATGAGAGGACAGCACTGTAGGTGGGGGATAAGTGGTGTCTCCTCTGATTGAAGGTTTCTCTAATTTTACATAGATAGCCTCCTCCTTCACTCCTCTTTTGAACCACCTGTCTTCCCTGTCCAAGCTGCAAACATTATTGTCATTAAAGGAATGTCCCTTGTCTTTAAGATGTAAGAAAACTGCAGTCTAGTGCCAATGAGTTGGCCCTCCTGTGTTGAGTGGTTGTTTGGTTTCCCTGATGTATAGATCTGTGCACTCCTCACTGCACTGGACAGCGTACACCAGGTTGCTTTTCTGGGTGTGAGGTGTACAGTCTTTAGGGTGTATCAGTTTCCATCTAAGGGTGCTGCTGAAGAACATTGGGATTCTATATTTGTTGAAGATGCTCCTAGGATTTTCTGATACACCAGATACGTAGGGGATGACGATGTTGTTCCGTCTATCCTTCTTCTCTTCATCACTGACTTGTCTTGTGGATCTTGTGGTCGCAGTAAAGTAAACTGCTGACAACTGTAGACAATGTGAGCGCAGCGTGTTTGCTGCCGTTAGCTCAGTTTGTTAGTTGGGCTACTTTTTTGTAATACTACTGATCAGCTACATTCTCTATGTAAACACACACATTAGACTGCCCTCCAACATCTCTAACACACACATCCTACATCAGTACCAGAACTGTGTGTCACATCTGGTTCATACATATACAAAGTCTACTTTTGTTTGCCGCCGTCTGTATTTGTCAGATCACTATTGTTGTGTGCTTTGTGCTATGTTCAGTCTTTTTTTCACTAATAAAAGTAAATGAATGCATCTCTTATGCAACATTATCATTATCATTTATAGTCCTTTAAGAGACTTTGAGGCAAATAAAGGGATGTAGTACAAAAAACATCCCCCCACCCCACCACACCACAAACCCTCCATGTCCTTCTCCTGGTTATGGTGTGACGGTCTGTCAAGAGATGCATTGAGAGGGCAGAGAGACTACAATCACTACTATCAGCTCACATCAGACCTGATCTCCTCACACGCGCTGTGCTGACCAGTGAGCAGTGAAGAGGCTCAGTGTCGGTGTCCCACACCATCTTCATCAGACCTCCCAGCTCTGACCCAGAATCCTCCAGACCTGCCACCCTGGCTCCCTGTCTGTGTGCGCTTCCTCTGACCACATCCATGACAATGGGTGTGGCCCTGGCAGCGCAGGTGGTCCCAGTGTGTGTGACATGATGGCATTTGGCACAGTGGGCTCTCCTGCCCTGTAGCCTGGCTGTCAGGCCAAATATCTGAAGAATGGAAAGATGGAGGAGAGAAATAATGAGTTCACTATAAAGCTGTTACAATCCTTTCTTCTATACCTGACCTTCTAAGCTCCGGGTTCAGAAGACTGTGCATGTTTTCCTCCTCCAATATTATATCTTCAGACAATAATGCCATGCATGCAGTTAAACAAGTTATGTAATGAAGAGCACGATATATTCAAAGTCCTTCAACCTTCCCAATTTCCTTATTCTTAATCACTCAGAAATGATCCTCTCTGCATGGTTTAGGTGCTGTTTGATGTCACTGGCTGAACCTGGAGCTGCAGGCCGCCAGGATACTCCAAAAGGAACACAGTAAGAAAACACAATACAAGATGCCATCAGAAGAAAAAGTTGAAGTTACCATCTTATATAATGACTTCAATACTTCAATTGCGGTCTTGTTTTTTTGTAACCAGAAGTACAATATTTGGAAAAGAACATGGAGCTGGTGGGTCACGTACTGTAACTTTGTGCTGTGGTTGGTTTTGACTCCATTTTCAAGTGGCCTGCCTTGATATAAAAAACATATTCCAGTGAAATTTGAGGAGAGAATAGTCAATGCAGGAACAGAATCTGGATTCAGATTTGATCAGCACTGCCTAGTTCGATCCGAGGTCATGAGCCTGGTGTGTTGAGGTCGAAGGACTCACTTAGAATGATTTGTCAAACACAATGTTTATTTTAATCTAAATGGGACCATAGTTTCCTCATAAACGTACTGATCTTTTTTTTTTTGTTGCAGTCAATGGATCTGTCCCCTGCTAGAGATTGGAAAGAATGCAGGCTTCAGATAATTTCACGTTGGCTCCACTTTTCAGACCTGAAAGCTCTGTCCACTAATCATACCACCAATGAGCTGGACATACCTATACAACTGAACCTCACAACCAGCTAGGCGTGGTCCATAAACCTTTACAGCTGTTAAACAAACAGTTGCATATTCATGTCTGAAAGGGGATCTTGTGTCTGCAATAACTTTTGTTAATTTTTCAGCAGAAACAAGTAGTGAACACAGCCATGATCAATGTCACCTTCTTCAGGCCAGTGATGCAGTTTACACCTGACCACATGAAACTTCCTGACGTGTTTGTGTTCCCATAGAGGACCACAGATCCCTGTTATAACATGAACAACAATTATTAGAATGTCAGCAAACATCTATCAAAGTTCAGAGGCCTTAAAACACTAGACAGAAGTCAAGACAACTGCACCATTCAACTCATTACATCAGGATCATTCAGTTTCAAATGCAGAATCAAGTTTATTTGTATAGCCCTTTACAATAGCCGAACGGTACCCAAAGTGCTTTACAACAAAGCCATAAAACAATACATAACAGATACATAACAAACAAATACAATTAAAAGTGCTGTAGTGCTGCAGCACTGCAGGGTATTAAAGGCCTTCCAGAAATACATAGAAAGGAGCAGACAGAATGAGTACACCTAAGAAGCAGTACTGCCCTAGTCAGAACTGAACACCATTCTAAAAAAGTGGGTCTTAAGCTTTGATTTAAAAAGGCTGAGATCAGTAGTGGCGCGAATGTCAGGTGGCAGTTTGTTCCACAGTCTGGGAGCAGTGACGACAAAAGAACCATCGCCCCACTGTTTAAATCTCGACCTAGGGACCTCTAACAGAAGCTGACCCGAGGAGCACAGGGCTCTGCCACAATTGCGAAAAGTTAAAATCTCTGACAGGCAAGAGGGGGCCGAGCCATTAATGGCATTAAAAACAAACAACAGAAGTTTAAAATCAATTCTAAAATGGACTGGAAGCCAGTGGAGTGACGACAGCACAGGGGTAATGTATTCGCGTCTTGTTAAAAATCGGGCAGCAGCATTCTGCTCGAGTTGGAGATCAGAAATTGAGGACTGACTGAGGCCAACGTAAAGGGCATTGCAGTAGTCCAGTCTGGAACTGATGAAAGTGTGGATTGCCCTCTCGAGGTCCTGCTGACTGAGAAAAGACTTCACTTTGGCCAAGAGACGGAGCTGAGAAAAGCTCGTGCTGACAGAGCTAATCTGTTTGTCAAATTTGAGCCCATTATCAAATGTTACCCCAAGATTTTTAACATTTAACATGTAATTTGAAAAGGGGGGCTGGAGTGCCAGAGTTTGTGGTGAAAACTTTCGACGTAGATGGTGAGTTTTGCTGTCGTTTAAGTGCAAAAAGTTCTGTGCCAGCCACTGCTTTATATCTGTAATGCGGTCCAGCAGCTTAGTAAGTGCTGTGTTTTTGTTTGGTCTCATTGACAAATATATCTGCAAATCGTTGGCATAAAAGTGAAAAGACAGGTTGTGTTTTTTTTTTTTTATAATTGATGCCAGCATACAGGAAAGTCCACAGGTTCAAACCAGCAACCTTCTTGCTGTGAGACCACAGTACTAACCACTGTACCACCATGTTAGTACAAGACATGCAGGGTAAGACGTAAACAAAAAAACCATCATAAATGTGCAGCGTGACCCTGGAAATTACTATGTGGCACCTAACTATGACTATGACACACAGGTCAAGCCAGGACCTGTTCTATTATATTATATGATATATATGATTTATTATATGATATTTGAAGGAGATGTTCTCAGTTTTGTTTGTTTAAATCAAATAATCACAACAACAGTGTGAACTGAGTGTCCTCTGAATTCTGACTTCTGAATTATAGAGAGTTGAGCTGTGTGTGACTGAAACTGTTCATGTCCAACATGATGACAGAGTGACCAGAGGGGGGCAGCGGAGATCAGTTAACCGAGGAGAGCTACCCAGACAGCCATGGCCAAGAGACAGAAGGAGACAGACAGAGAGAGACAGACAGACAATTTGCACATAGAGCAAATAGTCGGCACCATCATCTGAGTCCTGCTATAGCTCATGATCACTGTCCCCCTCCATACCATGAAGCCCCTTTGAACTGAACTGCAGTGAAGTGACAGAGAGAGAAGCCTGCAGAGTGCTTACAACACCCCGAGGGACCATGAAGCAGCTCCACTTCTAGAAACCTAACACATATTGGTTCATCGTCATATGTTTATTTACCATAGTACATTTTCAGTGTCTACACAGACATTACACAATATGAACATGTGACATCATGTCCATACAACTATCTAAAGAAAGAAGTTTTAGAGTTGATTCAAAACTCTTGATGGTTTTTCCTGTTTGCATTGTTCCATCAGATTTAAAATATTCCAGATGTCTTCACTCTGCTGTAAGTGAGTCTCTTTAGAAACTTCAGGAGCTCCATACAGTGTGTTTCTCTTTCTGTGTATTCACCATGGTTCACCTGTAATTTGATGTTGTTTAGTACAAATATAATGGGAAAAAATTGAACTGACCAACCAGAAGTTTGGAGGGGAGGGAGGGGGGCTGCACATTTAGATGACACTGACATCATCAGTCAAACATTATTATTATGAAATATAAATAAATGATCTTCTGTAATAAAATAAATATAATATAATATAAATTAATATGAGAACATGTTGTCATGTCACATCTGAAAATCAGATATGCTTGGACATGAATACATCTGTTTGTCTGTCTCCCTATGTCCTTCCTTTCTTCCCTCCTTCCCTCTCTGTCTCTCTCTCATACGTCATGGTGATGGATAGTCTTGGCTCCATCTCTTGCTGCCCCGACTTCGGAGTCAGCCACGATTCAGCCTGATAAAAGCTGAACACCGGTGAGCATTGGCTCTGTGTGTGTGTGTTGCGCACATCACAGTTCCTTTTTTCAGCTGCGCTGTGTGTCTCACCTTGACTTCATCTCACCGTTGTGTGTTTATCTGTGTGCATCAGCTCACTTATTCAAACTAAATCATTGATGATGATGTTTTATGTTTTCATAAACTGAACCCTAAAATCCTACAGGTACACACATAAAACTGTGCTCTTCTTCAGTGGAATCTGCAGGTATTTCATTTCAGAGGGGCAGTCAAAAGCCATGTCAGCACAGGGAAAGGAAAAGGACATGAGAGTTTCTTTAAAACAAAAGCGTGGACTTGGCTCACCACTGCTGGCTTTAAGATGAGCGTCTGAGGATGGAGCTAATTGTGGTGAATGCAGAGCTTTGGCAGTGCTGGGGTCCTCCATCAGATGCCAGCATTGCGTGTGTGTTCTGGGCCATGCATTCCCTCACTCGTTTGTTTGCTCAATCTCCCCATTCCTCCAGGGACTCTGGAGGAAGTAGGCCTGCCGTCCGGCTGCCAAGCAAACCTGATTTAGTCACACTCGGCTGCCATTTCTCTTCGGCAAAACAATTGTGTTTGGCCTAGTGACTGGTGGCCGGTGGTGGGCTGTTTCCATGCTTAGGGATGACTGGTGCCACTGGACAGCCTGCTTTAGATCTCGTTTAGCCTGCAGTCATGACATGGCTCCTCTGTGTTTTAGCTGTTTGTGTTGAAGGGGTGGACTGATGTATCTTCCTATTCAAAGTTCAGATTTCTGCTCTTCATGTTAAATTTAACGATGATGAGCTCTACATGTCCACTATCAATTATGGCAATGATGTGGTGAGATTGTAACAGTAATCCGCGGCGCTTTGCAAAGGTGGCCAAAAGTAAAGCTGCTTCCTTCTGAAGTGACTTTAGAATAATTCTATCAGCAGATAAAATGCGTTTGGTCACAAAGTTGGTCTGTTAACTCAATTCATGAGCTTACAACCTCTTTTTGTTTGGACTTTAATCTACTCTTAATTTCTGGAGTTCTTAGCTATAGGTGGATGACAGGTGGATGGTGGTGGATTTTTATGCTTTCTGCCTCTGAAAAGTGATGAATAAGATGAATTTGGTCACAGCAGATGAACACTGGAAATATTGTCACATTTTAAAGTTGTTGTGGCTAACGTGTTAATTTCAGCAATTAAAAATAGCTTTAATAACATCAGACACATCGACTCACCTGATCACAGGCTGGTCTACAACATGCTGATGTGTTCAAAAAGAGACTGAATGTATCATCATCATAACATGTCTTTAAAGCAGAAAACTCACCGTGCACATAAGTCCTGTTTTATCTCCCAGCATGCATCTGAATTATGGAAGAAGAAATAACAGAGTATAAACTTAGTATCACTGTGCCTGGCTTATAAAGATGAAAAAAGCTGATGAATATTCTCAGATTTTCTGTTTTTAAAACAAACTAATGATTTTATTAGACTTTCTCAAAATCCAAATTTCAGAGTATGTTTTAATTTTAGTAAGAGCATTTAGTGAATTTTCACTTTCAGACAGAGCTGTGTATAAAAAAATAACATGAGGGCTGGTCTGCTCTATAGTCTCTAATTGAATGCAAAGTTAATTAGGACGCTATGCTCTGAGTTGAGAACACATCCTTTTTTCTTGTTTCCTCTCTCTGCCTCATTATATGAGACTCTGAATAATGACCAACATATACATTAACCACTGCTATAATTGTGGTGGAATTAATTATTCTGAAAATAAGACTCTTTGAAATGAGAAGAAGAAGAAAAAAAGAGTACGCGAGATTAAAAGGTCTTGAAGTGAGAGTGCACACGTGTTTGTGTGTTGGATTGTGTGTGTGTGTGTGTGTGTGTGTGTGTGTGTGTGTGTGTGTGTGTTGGTAATGAGAGCTCAGTGCTGCTGCTAACTTGCTCTAAATAAATCTATGATTAGCATTTTCCCTTTAAAAGGAATAATTTCAACTTTGATATTCATAATTGTGCTTAAGGGCTGCTGTGCTCCTCCGCTAGCCCTCAAACGTTCGCTCTTCAACCCATGCAGAGACTATCACAGCAGCGTTTTATTCACTTAACACTTCATTCAGAACCTGTAATAATGACTCACTGAGTACTATTTTTAATAAACCATTACACACCCAAAGAGAAGCTTATTCCACGTATATAAAAGGTTGAAATCAGCCTACTGTAGAGAACACACAGTAGAACAGACAAGTGATCAATCATCTGTAGCATGCACACACACACACACACACACACTGGAATTCACTTCCACTGTCTCCGAGCGGCTAGTTATTTGCATGTGGCGGTGGCTGACCAATAGAGGGTGGTGTTGCATTGCAGGTCTGAGCACAGAGGGTCATTTTGAGCTGCAGAGCCAGCACAGAGCTCATCACATCAACACCTTCCTCTCTAATCTGTTTTTCATCACCGATGATGGATTAAAAAAAAAAAAAAGAAAATACACAATCAGTTCTTTAATGGGCGATGCTGACATTAGGACTTGATGGTGACTGCTAAAGTGATCTGTCAGCTGCTTATTGATAAGCTGTAAACTTGAAATAATGTGTCTCTTTATTTTTGACCCATTTCATAGCTACATTTAAAACAAATGTATTGAATTTAATGTTCACATTTAAAAATAAGCACGTGATTATGTTGTAAATATACCTTGATTTTGATTTCCTTTGTTCTGAAGAAACAGTCTCATCACAAGGTCAACTGTATAGCTGTTCTGGAGCTTTTGACCACATCACATGATCTTTATCATCTACTAAATATTGTAATCAAGGTCAAGAATGAACGGAGAGGCAAAACAGAAAAAAAAGCCTGATCACCAGACAATACATGCTGATGAGGTCAAGACTGAACAATAAACCACAGCTGATAAGGTTTCACTTGCTCACTTGTTCTCCCACAAATTTCAGCAAAAGTAGCTTTAATAAACCACAGGCTGGTCTACAACATGCTGATGTGTTCAGAAATAGACTGAATGTATCATTTCTATCTTAACATGTCTTGTTTTATCTCCAAGCATGCATCTGAACACATAAAAATCAATATTAGCGGTTTAGTGGTGAACAGTTGTTGGAAAAGTGATCTTAAAACTCTAAAGGACGTCCCACGTCCCACTAATTAAAACTTAACCGCCCAGCCGACGGGGGGGGGGCTTATTTAGCATTAACATAAAACAAACAGCCGCATATATATATGCAAATGAAGGAAGGGCAAAAGCAGGATGCCGGGAGCCATCCACCATAACTCACACTGATGGCCTTTAAGTGAGAAATCGCCTCTAAAGAATGTCCAATAAGAAAGAGGGAATGATGCACCTGTCGCCCATCTGACTAATGAGCCAATCAGGTTGCAAGGACGAAGAGCACATCCGGGTAGTGATGTTGGCCTGGAGTGTCACTTTGTACAGAATGCACTCATGATTCTTCCACAGTGAGGATTCAGGAGGCTGTGATGATTTTAAGACGCTCCAAACGGGAAAAACACATATTCAAAACATTAAAGGTGCAATAAGAAAAGATTTCAGCTGATAACAGAGTCAACTTGAACGTGTGTGTGTGTGTGTGTGTGTGTGTGTGTGTGTGTGTGTGTGTGTGTGTCTGTGGACAGCATCCTCTTCTTTCTCTCCGTCCATCCAGAAACCACTAGAGGAAGATTTAATCCCAAAACAAACAAACCAAAAACAGTGTCTCCTTAAAAATGACAATGATTTACATTTCAGCATAATGCTCTCTGTCGGCTCTTATTGTGACAAAGTGCCGCGTGTATCCCTCCCAAATGAAAGTGGGTGTTCTGTTATGCATGCGACAAAGACATTTAGACGAACCTGCCATCCTCTCCTTTTTCTTGTAAATGAGCATGGGAAATCTATTTATGTCCTCCCACAGTAAACTGGTGAAAGAAGGAGAGGCTTTGGCTTATTGGAAAAAAAAAAACGGAGCAGCAGAGATGAGCCCCCGTGAAGATATATGGAAAGAAGAAGAAGAAGAAGGATGGAGGAGAGGAGCAGCGGGACTCGAGGCAATGCAGGAAAAGTAGCGAGAAGTCCAAACACAAAGCCGGGCGGATGAGGGATGAGGAAAGGCGTACTTGCCGGATGATCTGCCGCTCTGACAACACCTGGCCCAGGAACAAACTAGAGGCTTGTCGAGATGCGAGGTAGGGAGGGATAAAGAGAACCCTGAGGCCTACACCCCCCTCCCTCCCTTTCTTCTGCGAGCCACGGGGTTGAGGATAGAGATGGAGTGACGACGATGAGACACATACGTGCAGATGAAGAAGAAAAAAAATAAGAAGGAGTGTTTTTGGAATGTGATAGCAGTTAATGCAGCTCACACTCAGCGCTGTGCGGATGAAGAGTTTAGCAGCTGGAGCTTCTAGTCAAGGCTGACTGGCCACTGGTTCAAACTGCGCTTTAAAACACTGATGTCAATCACAAAGGTGCCCTCTCTCTCTCTCTCTCTCTCTCTCTCTCTCTCTCTCTCTCTCTCTCTCTCTCTCACACACACACACACACACACACACAAAGACAACCTTTTATGTTCCTCCAAGTCACCAAATTTGACTTTAATCAGAGCTCCCAACTCCACCTCGCTCTCCTTTAAACCGTGGAGGCAGTCAGCTACCATAGGCCCGCAAACTAACACACACTTAATGTGCAGGTATGCAGACACACACACACACACACACACACACACACACACACACACACACACACTGTGCCAACCAGGACGCAACATTACCACCTATCACTTACTAATTAATATGATCAAACTATTCAGATTGGAGCTGTGTGTATTCATCAACCTACAAGCTCGGTTCACACAGATTATTATTAAATTATTTGAATGTGAATTAATGGCAGTGAAATGTGTGTGATGCATAAATCTGTGCACATATCGAGGCCACGCTGGGGCGTCTGTGAGAGTGTGTTGATCCAAACACAGACTGTCCAGTTAAAGTCATAAATCATTTATAATAATTATGAAGCAGCGATTTCTTTTATATGACAGCTCTGTATAAATGATTTGAAAGTTTAAATGTTCAATGTTGAGTTCAATAATATTTCATTATCTGCTACATGTATGCTGTCCAGACTAGAAGCGTTTTAAATGTGTTAAGTGTCCAGCAGGTACGGAAGCTCCTCAGGTCACAATGTAAGACAACACACTCCGCTCTATGTGACGGGACTCGGGCGGAGATGACTTGAGCGACTCTGACCACTGCTGCCGTGCGCGCCGCACGCGCGAGTGTGTGCGATGTTGTGAGAGTGGTGTGTGTGTCGGTGTGTGTGAAAGCCACCACTAGTCGCCCCCAGTGCTCTTCAGTCTCCACTCTCCCTTCTCACCGCAGACTGAACGTCACGTCCGCACTTGAACTTGAGTTTTCTCCCATAGAAGCCAGAGAGCCGCACAGAGCCGCACAGAGCCGCACACAGCCCGGGGATGCGGGACTCAGCAGCTAGCACAAAGAGAAAAGAGGGTAGCAGTCTATCCTCAAACCAGCACTGGGCTTTGACTCAGAGTTAAAGTCTAACCTGCCCGCCTGGTTGGCACTGCCAGTGCAGCAGAGGAAGTGCCCACCACTTGGCGACAGCTCGAGAAGTGCCAAGAAGAAAATTGGATTCCTATTTTACGCACTTTGGCGTAATTTCACCTGCTTTGTACGGACACGGACGCAAAGTGGCCGCAGAGTGGACACAGGTAGTGACTGACCATCAGGAGGTGACCGCCGACCTCCAGCCACTTGCCGCCTCTCTTCTCCACTCCACTCCTTTCTTCACTCTCCTCTGACAGATGGTGTGAAAGCGGCGAAAGACAGAGCCGGACTACCCCCCTCCCTTACCACCACCACCACGACTGAAGAAGGAAGGTGCGCGACCACTTTGGCACCGAGCTCCGACCGAGCGCTCGGCCATCCCGCGCTGCGCCACGGCCGGTCACAGCAGAGCGCAGGAGTCGCTGACCACTGGAGGGAGATCCGTCACGCAGGGGTCAGTTCAGCGACGGCCACATTAGGGGCCAGTGCAGAGCGGTCAGTTTGGGGTGGTCAGCGAGCGACCGGTTTTGGGGCCAGTCAATATACAGGAGCAGCAGCAGGAGGAGGAGAGCCGACCCTTCCAGCGCCGCTCTTCGGGCGATGCCAGTGTAAATGCCACGGCGATGTCCCGACGCAAGCAGGGGAACCCGCAGCACCTGTCCCAGAGAGAAATAACACGTAAGTATATCCACAAAAATTCACACCATCACAGCAGAGCAGATTCTCTCTTTTCTCTGTTTCACTGAGGAAGTTAAGTGGATTTTTTCCCCTGGAAGATCGGCGCGTAAAAATCAACATTTTCAGACTTGGAGCAAAAAGTTTGTCGAAGTGGCTCCTGAAGGCCATTTTCCCCTCTTCGGATTTACTGACAAAATTAGAAAAAAGGCCTCAATCTGCTGATGAGATTATTAGTGTTTATTAGACAGCCGCTTATTCCAGCAGATTTACAGACAGAAAAGTCAGCTGTGAGAGCAGCTCGCACACAGCTCGGCACTTTATTGAGACGTGACTTCTCTATTCTTGAATTCAGTTCTGATGAGCGCTGTCATCAGGAAGAATTTTACTCTTCATTTTTAATAATAGAAAAAAATAAAAAATAAAACAACCTCCTGAATCTCCTGAAATCAATTTAGTTATCCGACATGATTCTTTCCCGGTGAACACAGCTCTTTTCTGTTCATCACACACACACAAAAGAACTCCAAATTCTAGTATTTAATTCTAATAAATTATTTCATCTTTTATTTCAAGAAAGCTCATCCTTGATTTAACGACACAAAGTATCCACGTGATTATTTGACAACAATCAGACACACGATTTTCTTTAAAGCAGACACGGAGCCTGAACACAGACACTTTCTTTTCTTTTCTTTTTCTTCTTCTTTTTTTCCCTTTTTTTGCACTTTACTCACTCAGACACATGAACGCCTCTCTGCCGTGTTTCTGCTGCATTTAAAGCTCTGACCCCCGGTTCTAATATTAATATATTAATGATAGATTTAGATTATTTAATGCACGCATTGGCAGCGACTAATTCCAGGGTTTCCCTCACGGCACTTTTATGCAGAGTACAATAAGTGACGACATTTACGAGCAAAATCCGCCCAAATGAAGCAGTTTAAAGAGTGTAGAGGATTCAGTTCTTTACGGAAATAAAAAGAAAATATTTATTTTCCAAAGAATAAATGAATTTCTTTATTTTGACACAATCTGAAGGAGAAACAGCTCAAATTATTCAAAGAGGAAACGCAGCGCTGTCACTTCTTATTTCAGACAAACATTTGACTCTTTGCCGCTGAAAACTTCTCAGCAGTGAAATGATTTTTCTGGCTTCAGATCAGTTTTTCAGCTGATGTGTGTGCAGCTTGCAGGCTGACAGCAGCAGCAGCAGCAGACCTCCAAGTTCATCTACTGAGAGCAAAATATCAAATCAGTTATTGATCTGTTATTGATTTACAGATGTGCATGAATTAGTTTAATTCTACTTTGGACAGGTTAGGATATACTGCTCTTTTCTCTGGTTATTTTGCTGAGACTTGTCTTGTGTGAAACCTGCAGGTCAAATCACTGACACCTCTGTGTACCAGTGTGACTTCAGTGCACACACGATATAACAGCTGTGTTCACAGTACTTACAGTAAGTCTGTACGCCGAGTGTCCGTGCCCAGGTTTGGGGCCTCGCTGCCTGGCTGTTTGGAGTTTCCTCTGCTGTGAAGCTTGGCCACACCACGGTCACACATACCTAAAGACACTGCATGTGGCTGAGATGTCAAATCATCTACTGACAAAAAGAGATTTGATTGTTCAACAGAGCTACACTTGTGTGTGGCAGCCCATGCGCAGGCCTGTAGTGTGTACTTGGTTAACTTGTGGGTCATGTTGCGATCCCTACATGCTTTGCTGTGACATCAGCTTCGACAGCAAAGAGCCCAGTATGTATTTGAACAGATAAACAGGCAGTTAGACAGACAGACAGAACGTCATGAAGTGTGGACAGACAAGAGAAGATGGAGGCTAATAAATGAGCTTTGTATTGTAACAAAGCTGCTTCACATGTGTGTGTGTCCACAGAGCAGGTCGGACCTGTCTATCTGTCTGTCTATCTGTCTGTGTGTCTGTCTGTGTGTCTGTCTGTCTGTCTGATTTATCACCATCACTGCAGCTCGCTGCTGTACATTTCATAATTTATGTGTAAGAGATGCTTGCTGATTTAGTATGCCTGAGTACACACACACACACTCACACAGACACACACACACACACTCACACAGACACACACACACACACACACACACACACACTTATGTATGGATGTAGGCTTGCATGGACATGAACTCATACATACACACATATGCAAATGAACAAGTGAATCCCCCTCCCCCAAATCCACATAATTCTTCAGGAGATGTCAGGTCATAAAATGCGTCTGACCTGTGTTTCAAGCTGAGCATTTTTAATTTGAATTTGACAACAGAGGCTTTCTCCTTTGTCTTCCACTATCTTTTCCTGAACAAGAGGAAGTGTTTGGGAAGGTGAGACAGATTTTCTGGAGGTTAAATCTCTGATTTTTTTTTTTTTAAAGGCCTGAGTCGTAAACCAACATTCTTGCACTCACTGCTGAAAATATCTGGATAGCTTCCTTACAGTGAGGTGAAGTGTTTATCTGCTTCCCTTTGTAGCCTTTTTTGTGTGAACAGATTTAAAAAGAGAAATCAATAAGGGATCATGATTTTGACCAAAAATCTACTATTCATGAATATTTCAGAATGTTTTATTGTCCTCCTCTGTAATAAGTCAAATCCAGCCCAGTACATGTTGTCTCATTCACACTAAATTCCTGCAACATTCAGATGAAACAATTTGTCCTGAGTGGGAAATCTTCACAATAATTTGGTGCATTTTCTGGGCATACATGGGAAAGATTAATGAGTGGAAATGTATATATTTTTTATTTGTCAGGTAGGTCCGGCGGTTTTTGGCGTCGCCACACCGAGACAGTTTACACCCGAAGGTGCAGACATGCCTTCTGTTTCTCATTCACTGCAAATAACCCCAGCGTTCCTCTGAGAGGCTGATTTAGTGTGAAGAGACGCAAACAGGACGACAGCTTTCATTGTAGCCACAAACACACACACACATACACACACCAGAGGAGAGAGGGAAAGAGAGAGAGAGGGCTGTGTGTAAATTGCAGTCGACCACTTGAGATGCATGTTTCCCTTTGGCTTGTCAAATAGCCGTGCACCCTGCTGGGGCTAAGTCTTTGTTAGAGAGAGAGAGAGAGAGAGAGAGAGAGAGAGTACTAACTCTTTTATGCAGTGAAGCATTGTGTAGATGAGGTGTTTTTAAAATGCCATGAATGAAACGCAGTTCTTCACAGTGTCTCATGTCACAGATAATATTTTCATTATTTGAACCAAATGTCCTCTGCACTGCTCTCCTCTGACTGCACTGCTAAAGTTTGAACGGGTTGCTTCACACAAACGAACCAAACATATTTACTCGTCATGACAGTTTTCACTGAAACCAATATTCACTATAAAAAGTGAAGGCAGTGAGGTAACATTGAGGTAACATTAAGGTAACGTTGAGGTAACAGTGAGATAACACTGTCTCTGTCAGAGAAATGTTGGTATTTCATGTTGTTGGTTAGTGAAGAAGTGGCTGAAGAAATGATCATTTCAATGTCAGATTATTTTTTTTACTTCAACAAAAATGTTTTTATTATAAATTGATCCCACATAAAGTGTACCTTTTTATTGTGTGTGTGTGTTTGTGTCCATGAGCCATGAATGCACAGGACAAGCGCATCCAATTCCCAGAGCATGCCTCAACTCATTTTGTTGATCAACAGGCTGTACACACTCTCCTACAACTGATACTACAGTATACACACATACACACACACACCCTACTATAGCCTGCATACCAGAGTGCTGGTTTTCTCAGCTGAGGCTTGGGGAGCTGTCTGTCTGTCTGTCTGTCTGTCTGTCTCTCTCTCTCTCTCTCTCTCCCTCTCCCTGCTAGGGGGAGCTCTCAGGCTGTCAGTGATGCACTTGCTCTGCCAATGAGAGGGGCCGTAGAGTGCGAACGTGTGTGTGCTTGTGTGTGTGTTAATCAGATGACATCAGTTCTAAAAGACCACATTCACCTCTTAACTGTCAACACCTGCACACTGTGTACTTCGCTCTATGTCTCTCTGTCACACTTTTTATTTACACTATGGACTGTAAATTCATGACAGTGGCTGACTGACATCTATCACATTTAGTATGAGTGTGTGTGTGTGAGTGGGTGTGCATACAGTGCAGTGTACTGATATAGTGAAGCAACTGGAGCAGTTCTATCTCTTGTAAATGGCTGGACCACGCTTCTTCTTTTATTTGAATTTCATTTATGGATTTCTTTTGCACATTTTGACATAATTTTATTTATTTTGCTTTGAGTTGATTCTTAACATCAGTTTGGTTTGGATTTTTTTTAATTTACATTTTATGAAAATGAGAAAAAAAAAAGAGAACAAACTCTGCAAATGATGAAGTGAAATTTATCTATTTATATATTATTATATCTATTTGTCAGTGTTATTTATTATTCAGGCAAAAATGACTTCCATGTAAAGTTCAGAAAGTTTTATTGTGAAAGGTTTTGTGTAAGGACAGGAGTGCTTCTTTTCTCTCACAGCACCTCTTGGGCGGGTGGCTCTGTGTTATCATACGTGAATACAACTGATGCCACAGTCAGACTGAAAAAAATTGAGAATTGTTTGCACACACTCTGATCCACATCTGATTGGCTTGACACGTTAATCCTGACGTTGAGCAGAATGGGGGATTTACCTCGTGATGAACTTGAATTAGCTTCGAGATAAACAGGTTTTCATTTGAAATCAGGTCAAATCTGAAAATAGGCTGCGAGTCATAATGCTGGAACGTTTATACTCAAGCTTTTTCTCCATTTCTCTTTGAAACTGTAGACATGCTTTTTATGTCTAGTGTTTCTGTAGTAGTAGTGGAATTTCTGCTCTAAACTGTAGTTTATGAAATATTTTTTCAGGCATTTTTTATTTTGATAGATGACAGGAAATAAGGAGAACACAAGGAGACGACAAGCAACAAGCGAGTGAGCACCATTAACGCAATGCCCTGAACAAATTCTGAAAGTAACACGTCTGAAATCTTCCGGTAAAGAATGTGAGGTTCCATTTCTTTTTTATAAAGAGGACACCGGTGAGGGGAGTGTATTCTGTGTTTATGATGAACCTAATAAAATGAATGACACATCAAAAATATGGCAAAGAAGAAATGATGTAGAAGTCACAAAAATTATTTTTGTTACTTTTTCTAAGGTTCTGTTTATGTTTAGTTAATGTTTGTTAACAATGGTCTGTTATTGGTCTTGGTCTAACTTTAATCAAAGTTCACTGACACCTCTTTATGAATCCAGTCTGTTCCATAAACATCATGTTTCATTCTCTTATAGAAACAGTGATTACTGTCACCACAATGCTTATGAAAAACATTTCATAACGTACAAACATTATTTCTACAATGACTCGAGATTGATGGCGGCTTTTTCCTTCACACTTCCATCACCACCATCATGTAGGATGCATCCTGTACAGTACTATACTGTGTGTGAGGATTCACTCTGCAGCAGCGTGTGCAGCATCACTGAACAACTTTTATTTTGAAGCATTGGATTATTTAGTAGTTGGAAACTACTACTAAAGAAAATAATTATGATACAACATTCAAATCCTAAAAATCATATTTGCCAAATCTGAGGTGGTCAGACAGACGAGCTGCTGGTACCCTGTGTGTGTGTGTGTGTGTGTGTGTGTGTGCTTTAGTGACAGTTATTTACTTTAACTTTAGCTCAGTGGGCGGCAAATGACTGTGATGCTACGTGTGTGTGTGTGTGTGTGTGTGTGGGCCAAGAGTGTGTGACCGTTTTGATATGTGTGTCTGAATAAGCTTGTCAGTCTTACCCACAAACGTTTAATCTTGTCTGTCTGTCTGTCTGTCTGTCTGTCTGTCTCAACCACACACAGAAAAAACACATGATTTTTTTATTGGTTTTATTTGACTGAATTTTTCACATTCTGGGAACAATTTGCAGCCTTAAAGTTATGATGCTTGTAGAGTCAAATCATTAAAAACTGTTGAAGAGAGATCTGAAATATTTGAGAAATAGTTTGCTGCTATCCCATTTTTGCTGTGAATGTTATCTGGTGGTGGTGTGGAGAGCGTGAAGGGTGTAGATGGATTAACGGCATATTTACAATGATATGCGGTAAATGGAGGAAGCCACACCTCAGAGATGGCAGCCTGCTCACAGAAAACTTCTCTGCAATGACAGGAATAGAAAGCAGCACCTTTCTGGCCCTGAGACGAGCCAAACGTTGTATTTTAGCTTACCTGTTGCAGTCCCCTCACTGCAGATACTGTAGATGCTTTATGAAGAGTGTTTTTTTTTTCTTTTCGGGACGTTCATTTTTAGATGTCCTTTTGATGATTTTGTTCTTCTTTAGCCCCGGTTAACTGAAATCCTATTAGCGCTCTTGCTTGACTCACAAGCCTTATTAGGTAAATCAGGCCAAAGCAGCTCTTCCACCTTTGCATTTAATATGTTGCATACACACTGTCGGCTTCATCGTCAAGCAGAAATTATGGTGAAAACACAACCAAATGGAAAAAAAGAGTCTTTTGACGCAGTTTTTGAGCATCGACTGAATCTGCTGATGACTGATGTGAACATAGACATACGTTAATAATAATTCTTAGATTTCTAAAAATAATTGAATTTTTTTTTTCAAATAAGTCAGATTCTCTAGTTGATCAGTGTGTCTTCACACACAGGAAGTCAGGTTTTTTTTTGTTTTTTTTTCACATATTATAATTGTCGTGTCTGTGATGAAGTTGACTTTCAGAGGTCAGTGTTGCTGTGGAGTGTGTTTGTTCCAGGTCAGCTCACTGGCATTATTCTCTCTAATGTTTATTACTGGAGAAATACACTCTACTGTACATGGCTGTTCATTTTCATCACAGAAGACAGATGGCTGCAGCCTGCGGGCCACACACACACACACACACACACACACACACACACACACACACACACACACACACACACACACAGACAAATACAAACATGGTACACGATGCATGCAGTACAAACATGCAACACATACATGCAGAGTGAGCGGTACAGTTGGTGAGTAGAGATGTGGGTTGACAGATCGCAGACACTGTGCACCTGCTCACACTCATACGTGCATCCTGTAGCCGTAGCAACAAAATACACAATAATAATAGAACAGAAAGCTTTGTAAAAATAAGAGCATCTTGTACATTTTTGAAGTTTGTTTGTGATGATGATGATGATGACTTAAATAATAATTTGTAGACTGTTAACACTCAGCTTGACTCAACATTGCAGCCTTTTCTTTACATGCTGTAGATTTAGATTCAGCTTCATGTGTGTGGATACTCTGTGTCTTTCAAAAGCATAAAGGTGGACACTGAGACAAATGACTAGCCTGCTGCTAATCCATCATTCTGCATGAGAAAGAGAGTGAAACAGAGAGAGAGAGAATGATGATTATTTCTCTCTTTTCTCTTTTTACTTCTGGGGTCACTTCTTTCCCCCATCCTCTTTCAGAGGATCCTCACTCCCTCACTCATTGCCAGTTTATAAGAGCTTTTACATTTGTTGTTCTAGCACATGTTTGCTGCACAGTAATAAAGATTTTTCTTTATTAACAGACTGAAAATGAACTTGTTAATTCACAAACTCAACATGAAAAAATAAAAAATAATTGTCTTACCTATGACTTAAATGTACATAACATGGTGTCTACATGTGACGTGGTGCATCACCACTGACATGGATAACTTCACTGACACTTCTTGTCCTCAAGACAGTACACTACCTTTACATTTTTCTATATTCTCCATAGTAAACTTTCGATCATTTCTGACATGTATGTGTATAATACCCTAACCTTCACGAGCGCAACACGTGAAGGTTAGGGTGAAAGCCTGTAGGGAGAATGGTACACACATTTGGACAGTCTCTCTTGTTGCACTCAGTTGTACACGTGAAAATTACAGGAAGTAGTTGTATGGAGATTGAAAAAGGAGAGCGTGAGAACACGTGACACACATAAAATATAAAAGTCAGTTCTTTTGGAAAGTTACTGCTGAATTTCAGACGTTTTGACGTCAGCTGCTGAAAGACTACCACAAACTTCTATCAAAAATATGAAAGTGCTTGTTTAGACTGTAGATTATTGTATCCAGCTTCACTTAGCTTAGGAAGCAACATGATGGTGAATGAACAGAAGAATCCCACCGAACAGTGTGAACAAAACACATGTCCAGATTGCAAATGTCCCCCTGTTAAGTCCTCTGACATGTCTCTTCTGCTTTTCCTATTGGACAGCGGAGGTTGAGCATCCAGATGGCCGCCTGCTCTCCGACTCCCTACCCACTCACCCGCTCAGCCTGCCCTCCCACCTACCTCCCCACCCGTTGGACCCTAGTCTGGCCCATGCCCTGCCACCCGGTCTACACACTGACCACGACCTGCTGACCTGTGGCCAGTGTCAGATGACCCTCCCGTTGGGTGATATCCTCCTCTTCATTGAGCACAAGAAGAAGCAGTGTCAAACACCGCTTCTGGCCAATGGCTGCTACGACAAGATGGCCGACCGAGGAGGAGGTGGAGGGAGTCCAACTCTGCAGAGCCTTCATCACCACACACAGCGTGGGGAGCTGAGGAAGGTGGTGGAACCGGTGGAAATCGGCATCCAGGTGACACCAGAGGAGGAGGAGGTGGGACGAGGTGAGAGGGGAGAGAGGATGCCCACCAAAGGAATTTGCCCCAAGCAAGAAAACACACCAGCGGGTAGGCACCATGAACACACACACTTTAAGAAAACGGTTCAACATTTTGGGAAATAGGCTGATTTATCTCCTTTCCAAGATTTAGAGAGATGATTGATATCGATCTCTTGTCTGTACACCAGGAGATGGTGTCAGGACATAGGTGAGCGTAGAAACTGAATTAAACAAACTGGATTCAATGGATCACAGATGCAGATAGGCCTATTATAGGAGAACACCAGGCTAGCTGTTTCCCCCGCTTCCAGTGTTCATGCTGAACTAGACTACCCAACTCTCATGTCCAGATCCACAGTTTCACTTGCAGAACTGAGTCAATAAGCACATTTTCCAGTATTAAGGAGGGAGAGAGGTGTTCTGGATGGTACCAAACCTGCAGCTTTTTCATGATAATAAATACAACTGCACCTCCACAAACATAAATTTTCCTTTTTTTTAGCTTTTGTGGAGGCATCCTGTTGAGACTTAGTCCTCTCCAGCATAAGGGAGATATGTTCATTTCATTAGAGGGAGAGTGGGACAGAGAGAGGTAGTGAGGAGAAAGAGGGGTTAGACAGGCACATTACCCACTCAAAGCCCTAAACCCCCTCAAGGACTCAGTTAGTTGAAACAAATTGTGCAAAACGTGACAGCGAGACTCACCCGGACTTTCATGGAGAAATCCAGCCTTAGCCATCTGCTTAAAAAGGTGAAAAGCTCATTAAAATTCAAATAAGCAAAGGAGGAAAAAAACAGAGAGAGGGATTATAAAAGAGGCTAGTTTCTCTCCCATTCAGAGGGGTAAAGAAGCAGTTTAGCAGGAGAGCAGCTGTGGGGGAGGGGGAGGGGGGCAGTTATCTCTCAAACCAGTCAAGACGCTCAAAGAAAGCCAGAAGGGGAGAGCAGAACCAGAGTAGGACTACAACTCCACCGCTCAGTGCTGGACGGCAGATACTCGCCAGCAGGTGCTACAACCCATGAGCAGCTAAATAAGAATGTCTCACAGATGAAAGCATGGAAAAAAGGACAGCTCTCTACTTAGACATGCAGACAAAATGTGTTTGGGTTGGCTCAGTATTGTAGCCAGTAGATCCGTTTTGATCAGATGGTAAAATGGTAAATCATGATGCTTATCATTCAACATCAAATCAGTGCTGCCTGCTTAATCTGCCTCATCAACTTGTACTTATGTATCTATCATTGAGAATGAAAGCCAAAATTATACCTGATTCCTGGTTCAGACAAACACCAGAGTTATTAAACATTTCCGAGCCAAGCCATGTTGATTCATACGGCAGCTTCCAAACACAAAGGGGCTTCAAGCTGCTTTGCATCAGGAGTAAAAATACAAAATCTAGATGTAAGAAAAAAACAAATTCAATTGCCTTTGACTCAATACTTTTAGATATACTGCTGTACCTGGATGGCTGGGAATGATTCAGAGACGAATAAACCCTAACCCAGCCCCAAAGAATGAATAATATTTCAAATACAGTGAGCAGAAAATTGAGCTAATTAAAGTGAGGGCTGAAATGAAGTAAAAGAAAGAAAGGAATACAAGTTGAGGTAGGCTTCAGTGTCCACAGAGTAAAATACACAGATATCCAGTTGTGTTCTGAATGAGCCCCAGCTGTCTGATTAATGACACCATGTTGGAGTTTTTTTGTGAATGTGGAGATTTGATGTAAAACAATAATTTAAGCAATGATGTGGAATGAAAGCTAGCTGTCCACTAAAATATTTTTGAGTTCTAATAGAACATTAAATGGTTTCTAAGTTCAATACAGACTGACAAGACGGTTTGTCAGCTTTACGTGTTTTTATGTAATACATGATCTATTTTATGCATGGGACAGAAACTATTAAAATCCACCTGATATCCGGACAGGAGCGTCTTTAAATGAAGCAGCAGCGGGCTCAGTTAGAGGAAAATGGCCTGAAGCCACACGAGGAAATGCTCTTGTAGGTAACAGTCCTGACTCTCTTACTGTGTCATAGCAGGACAGAGCTCCTCTGAACGTGTCAGTCTGCGGTTTGGCCTGCACTGTAAAACACTGTGTTTGGGCCTGAACTTCATCAATATTTTACCAGGCTGTTAGAAGTGTGTGAGGCAGCCGCGCAGCACTGCTGTGGACAGCACAGCCACCGGAACCTGTGAACGCACTCACTCACATCTGTAACTATGATCCAGTTTTACATTGAACACATAACAGTCCAAGCAGGAGGGTGCAGATAGCTCTGATACAATCCCAGAGCATCTACAGAGCTGCACTCAAGCATGTGCACTAATTGATTGGCGTTGGTCTGATTATTAGGTCGTATTATTCATATGTGCATATGTAGATTTTCCCCCTTGCATTTGAATGCTTGCAGTATATCTAACTGTAGTCCTCCTGTGAAATCAACTCCACATGTGCAGCGTTGGAAGGCTTGAAATTGTAATTGCAGAATATTTCTTCATAACAGAGCGTGCAATAATTTTCACATTAAAAGCAAAAACATATTAGCCTCTCAATTGGACGTGCACTGCGGCAACTGTAAACTATATTGCTGCAATAACATTTTATGTTTCAAAATTACCCTCAGTATTTCACAATTTCCACATGAAATATGACCAACTAGCACCTTATTAACACGAGGAGAGGACAGAGGGGTTTATTAATGGAGCCGGAGTTTAATTTAGAGAGAACACGCTCAGCCCTGCTCATAATCACCAGGGGATTGAAATATGGCAGGTGGAATTTTCTGTTTGCCATTCACAGCGAGCTTTTCCTCCAGTAGGTTTTTACACTTTCATCACCTGGTGAAAGGGAAAAAAGGACAAGAGACATTGGGGAGGAAGCAAGAGAGCAGGGAGAGAGAGTGAGGGAAAAAATGATCAGGGAGTTTGAATGTCAGCTCAGAACATGAGTGATGACGACACTTGGTAATGGGCTCCCAGCAGGTCAAACGACTCCTTTATTCACAAGCGTTTTCACTTCCATTTAGTCCCTGTGTGAAATGGAACACACACACGACATGATTCAAGAAAAAAAACATTTTGATTTAGACTAAATCAGAGCAAAAGATTCAGATTTGTACATTTTTTACATTTTGTGTATAAATAGTGAAGAAATGCAGTGAAGCTACAGTTGTGTTTTCTTGTTTGTTTTTTTTGCGCCTGCTAAAAAAGACGTGAGATTAAAAAACATCTACATGATGATACAGTTCGGAAACTGACATGTTTCCTTCTCTTTTCTTTAATTTTTTAAAATTTTTTATTTTCCAGGCAAAATGGAAACAGTATCATTTATGAAAGTATTATATATACATATTTTAATTATTTTCATAAAATATAAATGATTATTCTCTTTTTGCTCTCTAATGCTGTAATTATTAATCACAGCATTCAGCCCTCCTCCTCCTCCACTTCTAATCCCGGCCTGGACATTTATGATAGCCATCGGTGTCATTAGTAGTAGGCCACTGTGTGTGTGCATGTGTGTGTAAATCATCACGGGAGAGAACATAACATAGAGGATGTCTGAAAGCAGCATCTTATGACATGAACACACACCCTTTAGGCCTCTCACACACCCCCAAACAGCTTTGATGTCACTTGTGTTGTCTTAACTGTGAGTTTCTACTTTAAACACAGCTTAGTTACATTTGTATAGCTAGCTGTTAGCTAGCCTGGATAATTTAGTTTACTTATTTATGCTAATTACATGACTACATACTTAAAGGCTTATGTTAGCTTTTTGTACGCCAAATAAAAGTCAACAACATGTTGGCTAACAACTTACTGAGATTAATAGAACACAAAAGCAGTCAGTGCAACAAAAATCATCCGTGTCTGTTAAATTCACTCCTTGTTCTAACATTCATGAATAAACTCTTTTTAATAGCACAAATATTCTACTAGAAACTGAAGTTGACTGATCGGGAAAGTCAATGAATATTTTATTAAAATGATTTTAGCAGGAAGAGTTCAAATTGAGCATTGAGCACATGAAAGAGCAGCTCTGAGAAAAGATGCAGTAGAATAGAGGCTCAAATGAAAGTGGTCATCCTTCAGCTTATATCACAGACGTCAACTCCAAATTCAAACATAGTATATAGTACATAAAAATAAAATAGATAAATAAAATAAAATAAATAAAATAAAATAGTAAATAGTGGGAGGACACGGTTCTGTTCTAATAGAGTGCTCACTGTCAAGGATTTCAACCTACTAACCTAACCTAACTACCACAGCTTCAGTTTCCCAGCAACCTTCACTCAGATACACACACACTAACATTACAACTGTTCTGGTTAGCAGGGCCATCTTAATGCACCTTGTCTTTGAGGATTTTAACAGGCAGCCCTCCGGTCACACACCCTCCCTCTCCCAGGTGACTGCCAGTCAGGTGGAATCCTGACACACTGGATTAAAGAAAAGAGAAGGAAACATGTCATTTTACGTTAAACCCACCCCCCTCCCTGAACACACACATACACACACACACTCGTGGAGCGGTTGCATATCACTGAGCAGTGTTTAACACCACCTGACACAGTGCTGTGCAGCCCTTAAAGCCTTGTCAACTAGGGTTTAATTCAGACATTCAACTAAGACCAGTTGGAGTGGAGAGGAACACATGCGTGCTACTCTCGCATAAAGTCACATGTAGTTTTGACAAATTCAAATATGATGACACCTTTTTAATCTGACAGAACCATTTGACAAGCTATGTGTGTGCGTGTGTGTGTGTGTGTGTGTGCATGTGTGTGTGTATGCCTGTGTGTGTATATATGTCCCAGCTGTCCAGCTCTACCTGCTCTCTGCTTTCACACCCACTTTTTCTGTTGTTTTTTTCACAAGCTGACTTTTGTTTTCTATTTGTTCCTCTTCATTCTCTCAGTCTGTTTCTCTCTCTCTCTCTCTCTCTCTCTCTCACACACACACACACACAGACACACACACACACACACACACACAACTTTAAGCTGATTATCAGACAGAAAAGGGAATAATTAATATACATTGTTTCAAACAGTGTGTCCCATATGCAGTGTAAGACATGAGAGCATTTTCATTTGTGCATGTTTGAATCTTATGTCAACATTATGCACATGGACACACACACACACACACACACACACATAGCATCTTCAATAAATAATGACCGAGCACAGTGGTGTGTCCCTAAAATATTTACCATATGCTTATTTATCTTCCAAATGAAACTGCACAAAGACTTAACAAAGAGCTACGGCACAGTGTGTGTGTGAGTGTGTGTGTGTGTATTTGATGTAACAGGCTGTACTTTAGAGGCATTACGACGCCCGCTGCTCTTGTTTTTTTTGCGTTGTTTCAATAAAGCTGGGAGGCCTCTCGGATGGAGCGCCGGCCTTTTTGAAGTGGTAATTACTCTGGTTTGTATCGCTGCTCGCTCTCCCTCCCTCTGTCTCTCTCCGGTTCTCTTACCCTCTGTATCCTGTGTGCTTTTGGCTAGTTTCGGTTTTGGCTGTTTGTGTGTGTGTGTGTTTCTGTGTGCAGGTACAGTTATTGTCCTGATGCATTTTTATAGGCCTGAAAAGGACGGACACACACATACCCAGAAAACAGTGAGGAATCGACACTGCTGTCCCTGTCACTTTGAAAATGTAATTAGTTACTTATTGGTCATTATTTTACTAATTGCTATTGCTATTTTACTAATTACTAACTCCAAAGCACAGATTACATACATGTTGCATTACGTTCCGTTACATGTTCCTTTAAATGAGCCACAGCTCCACAACTGACACAAGTTACATTGTCTGCATGCTGAATCTCATGCCTCAGAACTTTGAAGCACTGAGTTTTGAAATTTAGCATAGCTATTGTGTGTGTGTGTGTGTGTGTGTGTGTGTGTGTGTGTGTGTGTGTCAGTGCTCCGCTCATTTTCTCCCCCCCTCTGCTCCTTCTATCCACTTCTTCTAAATGATGTTCTGTAAATCCAGCATCCTGGACACAAACCAGACACCAAGAGCAAAACAACTGAGACAAGGTGGCTGGAAAAGACACAGAAAGCGGGGCGAGAGACCTACAGAGACAGAAGGGAGAGAGAGAGAGAGAGGGAGAGGGAAAGAGAGACTTTCTGCCATTAATAGAGAATAAAAAGGCAAATCGGCATCTCGTGCTTCTTAGCATTTTCAAAATCCCTTTTTGCAATTTTTGCCTCATCGCCTCTGCCACGTTAATCACTTTGCATGCACTCATTTAAATATTAAATTTTTTTTAATCATCAAAGCCAGTGAGCATCATGCATATTCATATCATCTTCCCCTCCCCTCTCCTCCATCCCTCCATCCCCTGGATCTCAGGTTCATTACTCTGCCGCGCAGCCATTAGCCACTTCCCTAATCACACAGTTTACACACAGAGCAGCCCATGTATGCACGCACACACACACACACACACACACACACACAGCTAGCCAACAGCGCTAACCAGTGCTAATCCGCTAACTAGACTAAAACACACAGGCATCCCTACAGTCTAGAGTCAGCGAGCAGACTTGTCATCCGTCCTGGCTGCTCGATGGCTGGAGCTGGGAGTATTTGTCAAGAGGCTCGATGAAACCCTCATTTGCATAATGACTTTGTAGTTCTGCATTAATACAATTTGCATATGAAGCCGCGTTAATTACTCCTGATCAGCCTTTTTTGCATTCATGCATGGTAATTTTCGGCGACTTGCGAAAATTGATGTCCTGGCGTCAGGAAGAGATTGTGTGTGTGTCTGTGTTTGTATGTGTGAGTGTGTGTGTGAGAGAGAATGGCGAGGAAGACAAGGGGGAGATGATGAAGACACAAGGGGGTAGGGTGGGTGGGAGTGTGTTGGGACATTATCGAGGCAGAATTGATGACAGATTGCTGTGGTTTGCTTTTCAGGCAGCATCTCTCTCTCTCTGTCTGTCCAGAACTTTTTATGAAATCTCCTTTAATTGTTGAGAGTAAAAGGAGAGGCTTTCAGTAAAATCCCCTCCTGAGTTTGTCATACAACATTCACACACACACACACACACACACACACACACACACACACACACACATACATTCCCATGTACTCACAGAGGCTGGCTGGCAGCCATTTGTGAATCTATTGTTTACTCTCAGTTCTTCATTTCAAACAGCAGACACTTTATTTTGCTCTCACATTCTCTAACTATGCCGGGTTTGATCGGGACTGGATATCAAATATTTGATATAGATAATATTCACATGCTTTGAGATATTTTTTTTGTTGCTTTGTGCATGTGAGTGTTTGTGTGATGGTGGAACACCTCACTAAATATTGCCACATGTGATTAGAGTCACTGCCACATGATTCACATTGTATTTAATGATCTTTCTGTGTGTCTTGACATCTTTTCTCTTTTAAGTTTTAAATTCTGGATTGGAGACCACCTGACTGGACCACACTTTGAGAACCTTGGTTGGTTTAGCTGCTGACATCTCTTTGCTGTCTGACTTTTAATAGCTTTGTGAAATCAGCTTCTTTTTGCTGAAAATGGCATCTAAGTGAGAAGGTTGATTTTAGAAGCTTTCCATTTATTTCAAGCTTTCCCTTCAAGGACTCGCTCATTTGAATTCCCCACAGGGACGATCAGATTTAACAAACCTGCTGTTAAAGCCAGTTAGAGAGTTTCTTCATGGTCCCTTCAGAGTTCACACTTTTATTCATGGAATTGTTTTGGCCTTTTGCTCGTGTTTTGACACAGCTTTGAATATGTGCTGTTTGTTTTACATCCATGCACAAAAAATCAGGGAGATGGAGACCTCTGGTGAAAAGTAGAGAAAATGTGTATGTTTTTCTTGGTGGTCTTTGATTCATTTGAATGCAATAACCGAATTAAAGCCAGAATCTGTTAGCAGCAGGGAGAGTGCAGGGTGCCGGCCAATGCAAAGGCATTTCTAACCGGATGGACATGAATCACAAGCAGCGGTGAGAGCTCATGACAGCTTTCTGTTCTGCTCTGCATGTCTCTGAAAATCCTGACGTCATCTAGCTACGATTCCACCAGCTTATGTAACTCAGGTTTCTTTGGGTCAATGTTCTTGAGGTTAACTGTGTGATTGTATTAGAACTTAAATACATTTGTTAGATTAGATAAAATAAGTTACCATAATTATTTATCAGTGTGGTAGCAGGACATACATTATTGTAACTATATCTGTTACTCACACAGTTATGTGTGACATCCACCCACACTCACTATGATTACATTAGTTATCAATTATGAACTGCTGTCTTAATGTCTTAATGGCCTTCTGTGTCAAGATCGTGTTTAACGTGTGGACATGTTGGACTTGTTAGAAAAGCTTCATTGAGGCAACAAACAGAAATATTAAAGTATATTAGGATTTTTTTGTATGAGTGAACCACACTGTTGACGGAGGATGTCCCACAGCTAGATTTTTGGCACTGCTTTATTGACCCATGTTAACTTGTGTTAAGTGTCAATTTTAAAAGCAGCGTAAATCTTGTAAATCTGCAGAGCCTCTGAAATGGAAAAAAAAGGTTTCATTATTTACATTATTATTTCAATAAAACACAGAAATACTTTTTAGAAAAGAAAATGTAAAATGTAAAAATAGACCTTGTCAGCAGACCTGACATGTATTCACATGAGAACATCAACAGCATTCACCTCAAGTGTCATCAGAGCCATAATGATCGCTTTGAAGGAAATGTAATCTCGGAATAAAATATAGGTTCCTTGGTGAATAATCCCTCTGTCGATGGGAGAGGCTCTCATATAGCGTGTTGGCTTTTGTGACTCTGAGCGATCAGATCAGGCGATAAAGAGCTTGGTGTAGTTTGTTTCCAATTGTGTCCCTGAGCGAGGAGCTGTTGTCAGGCAGGTAGTACGTGAAAGTGAATAGAGAGAGGAGAAAGGCTGAAGGAGGCTGATTGGGAAGCTTTGTGGAGGTGACAATGGCTGGATGCAAAGTTACACTTTCCTCTGCATTCATCTGGACTCACTACTGATGATATTTCAGGACGTAGGCCCTCCAGGAAAGGCTGCACCTCATTCTGAATGCAAACTCTTTCTGAATGCCATTGTGCACTATGTAGGCTGCAGCGTCTGTGTATTTGTGTGAGCGAGAGTGTGTGTGTATTTACAGAGAAACTGTGCCCGCTGCTTCCAGTTTCTGTGTGTGTATGTGTGTGTGTGCGCATCATTATTTTTGTCAGTTTGGAGCATGTGCATGTCTCTGTTTACACTGTGTGTGTGTGTGTATGTGTGTGTGTGTGTGTGTGAGTGTATTTACAATTTGTGAATGTGAAATATCTGTAAGCGTGTGTGTGTTTTTAAAAATGTTTTTCCTGTCAGTCTCATTGTTTGAAAGCAGACACACTCACACACACCTCTGAACTCTGTATGATCAGTTCACACAGTCAACATCTCATTTGACTTTCTAACGCCTTTGAAGGTTTGCTGTATATTATATTTACATATTAAAATGTGTAGTTTTTGTTTTAATTTTTGATTTGTGTGTTTGTAGGTTTTTTTTTTTATCTCTGATACATGCAAAACAAGTCAACCTACTGTACATCAACATTTCTTTTATTTGAGGTGGAAACGATGATTTTTGGTGGTTACAGCAGTGAAGATGATAAGAACAATGCAAATATTAATATAATAAGACTGTAATAAGATAAGATAGATAAGATAATAATAAGATTAATTACAGACGGGTACAGTTTTACATGCTAGGCTTATATTTGTAATTACAAACAAGTTACTTACTTAGCCCTTTGAGTTATTTCAATGTTTATTATATTTAAATTTAAAGATACTGAAGTTACTCACATGATGGAATGGATGGAATAAAGGTGTTTGTTCTGCCTAAAAACAACATCAAATCAAATTTTTAACAATGGGAATACTTCTTAGTTTTTATTTGATGTGACTGAATTGATTCTATTCACCTGCAGGTCCTGAGCAGCTTTCCTGGCCTTCTGTCAGCCATCTTGGTTTGGGCTGACCAGTGGTTGGCATTATATGGGATGATGCACTAGCATTCACTGTAGTGGCTGATGTGCAATTATACCATCAAAACCCATGCAAGGAAACAACTTTTAATAGCATAATAATCTACTGTAGTAACTGCTGCATTAAATTTAACATTATCCAAACTCAATGTCAATTTCTGAGCTTTTTCCAGAGCTTTCGACTCAATCCATTAATGAAGGCTGTGTGACATGGATGAGCCCCTAAGGTGCACCAGTAGCTAACAAACCATCAGGGATAAGTCATAGTGAAAAGGTCTAGGGTCAACAATGAACTACACATTTGAGACTGCCTTTGGGCTCAATGTTAATGAAATGTTAAACTAAACTTCACTAGGGACAAGCGACAGTGGTCAGCCTCCAACTGTCTGACCAAAATATAAAGCCTCCCAATATTAGATAAGTAATAAATAGAGGTAAATATTCTAGGTAATATTCTTATTTACATTCAATTATTGACATTGTTGGCAAAATTATTATTCACTAAAATAGAACAGTTCCTATAACCTTTTTTGGGCCTTTAAGCTTTATTGGACAGAGACAGCTGAAGAGTGACAGGAATGTGTGGAGAGAGAGATGGGGAATGACATGCAGCAAAGGGCCACAGGTCGGATTCAAACCCTGGGCCGCTGCAGCTAGGACTGAGCCTTCGCACATGGGGCGGAGGCTCTGCCAACTGAGCTAACGACACCCCAGTTGCTATAACATTTATGCGAGGATGAGGAGTGCTTATTCGTGTCTGAACTGTGTGTGACTGGGGACTATATGATTAATGTGCTTTTCAAATAGCATCACACAACTTCTAAACTGACTTTAGACCAGGTTTCTGCTGGTCAATGATGCAATCACGTTCTGTTGTCTCAAGATAGCGTTGTGCCAACAATGCACCTGACACCGCCTTATTTTAAGATCGCACAGATGGGCGCCAGTACATGTGATACTTGGACAATATGGCTGCGGGGCGTGTAAATGACTAAACTGCATCGGTCAGAATCTAACAATGACACTTGTCCTGCACCGTGTAAGATAGGGTCCCCTGTGTCTTAACTCCATGCTCTGTAGAACTGTGGTATCTTCCTGCCACAGCAGGGGAATAAACTTGACAGTCATCTGGCCTGAGATTGACCATAAAAAATATTTGGCACGCAGGTCGTTCTCAGCCATCTCTCGAGCAGCTCTTTGGTCTTCTTCTGCCTTTTTTATTGCCTGAAAATATCTCCTGCCTTCCAGTGTAGCACCCTGCCATTGCAGACTTCTCTGAATTAACTCCTGAATTTTGCTCGGACTGAGACCAAGACACTGGGATTTTCTGTGGTGGATTTCTCCCTGCTGAGTCTCAGGGATGATGCTGTCCTTTGTCTTGTCTCCTCCTGCCAGAACAGCCTGCTCTATCTCACAGGCTTTGAGCATGTGAATCCACAACCATTCCTTGTGTCGTCTATCAACCTGACACTGGTGGCTTTTCCTGGCCAAGCTGACATGTTGATGCTTCAAAACCCCTGGACAAAACAGAGAGAGACATAGTTCTCAACTAAAAATAACTTGACAATATTGTCACCACACAATGGCAAGCAGCAGCAGCTCCAGCCCAGCTGTACGCACAGGATGGGATTACCACAGTATTTTGCTGCGTTGGGGGCACTCATGACTGCCCCTCTCCTCTACAATGGGCTGTTGGCATTTAGCACCGGCCAAATCACCACTTAACAAAAGCTAATTTCTCACTTGGTTAAACTGGGAAGGATTAGGGGTCCTGTGTCGGCACAATCCATGTTTGGTGAAGAGTGAGGGATGGAGGGATGTTAGGAAAGGATTTAAACCTCAATTACAAGGGACTGAGAGCTTTTGTGTGTCCGTGGTGAAGGTGGGACACTGTGGTTTAGTGACTTTGCTGAGAATGTTTTCTGCCTTGTTGTGCGCGTGTGGGTGTATGTGTATGTATGTGTATGCAGCCAAGGGTGGCATAGCTTGACAAATACATGTTGATCCCCTTGTTTAGGAGGGTTTAAGTCTCCCTGGTTTCACATACTAACACTACTCAGACTACACATAAGGAGGCTCGACTCACAATCAAAGCTCATGAAACCACAGCAATTTAAAGCCTTCCTGTTTGTGTCAGCACATGGTTTGGTATTAGTTTGTTTCTTGAATCAGCCATACTGGAGAAAGCTAGTTGATTGTTGAGTCTCATTCCCAAGACATCAAATGTGGTGTGAATTGGAAACAGTAATTATAATATGAATAATTATAATATCAATTATATATAATTATAATATGAATAACTGAAGAAGGTTAGGAAGACACTACATATTTGTCCGCTTAGGGCATACCCCTTAGCATCCTTTAATGACCACAAAACAAAGTCTTAGCACACGATAGGGACCTTTGCTTGCCCCTTGAAATCCTGTAACATCCCACAGCACTGCTTAAAGCCCTTTACCACCTCTTAAAACCACTTAGGCCACCCATTCCACCATCGCATTCAGACCAACTTTTACTGGCTTTTCCTTTCACCCAATATTTAGCAGATGTTGCTGTCTTCAGCGCTCACATTCATCTATTTATTTGGTGTGAGGGACATTCTTGGTGGTGGTGTAGTAAAACCAGAGCACTGATCTCTCTCTGTCTTGCACCCAGAGCCAGATTTTTAGCTGCTTTGAGCATCTCTCATCTCCTTGAGACTTTTGAGGGAAGAAGAGTGGGAAAAGGAGGGGGTTAGATTTCCCCCCTGAACACCAAACCCTTTCGTTTGTATCAAAGCTTTGCCTCACCCCCGCTGACACCCCTAAATTATTCACTTAGAGAAAAGATAAACAAAGCTTGCTAGCTACAGTTGTTCTATTGATTTCTCTGGGCAACATCACAGATAACAAAAAGAGGGCTGGAGGAGAGGAGCCGGGCTGCTGCCGTCTCTCTTTTTTCCATCTGTAAATAAATCAATAACATAAGTAGTTTTTCTCCTGAGAAAGCAACCCGTGTCCTGTTTCCCAGGGAAGCAAATAATGCATTGAAAATTATATCTACTTTGTTATTTAGGTAGTTAGAGCATGTGTCTGTGGATTGGGGGCCTTGCCATATGGGAACAGTCTTTTCTACCTGTTGGTTAGGCTAAAATTGCCCATCGCTGGGGTAACTTGCCATTTGGAGCGAGGTTGGGGGTTGGCCAAATAAACAATGCTGGCTGAGGGCCAACAACTGGCAGTACAACCCCTCTGATTAGAAACAGGCAGATCCTCCTTTTTTCTTTTTTCTCTCCTTTATGTACAGGGAAAGTTTTGAAATAAAAGCTTCTCATAACCTGTTCACATCATGTGCTACATGAATTAAAACTCACTGTGTTGGGGTTAATTATAGAAACATCTTCAGACACTTTGCCATATCCCTGCCCATGAATGCTTGTGTGCTATAGCAGCACATTTTTGCACACGCATGACACACAGCCAAATTTTTGGCCCCTTTAGCGACACTCCTGGCCAACCATAGGATCCCTTAACTGCCCCTTTGGCACCTCTTCGAGGCTTGCAGATAAAAAGCATACCTGGGAGGAAATTGCAGGTTGGCGAGCGCAGTGTTTTCTCTCTCCTTGTCTAAGGCTGCTTAATCACCAGAGGATTTCTCCATTGTTTTTGCTCCGCCTGCCCCACAGCACATTATTATGTCATCAAGATGTTTAGGTATACTATAGTATTATGTGACCACCCATGCAGGCATTCACAACTGCAAGATCTGAAACATTGTCTTCTTCTGCAAAAACTGTGATTGGTCAGTGGATAAAGAGCGACCAGCCGCCAGCAGGCCACGGCCCTCAGCAGGCCCTCCATCATGGTTGCCAGCACAGCATTGCCATCTGCCTGGCTGCAGTGAGAAGTCTTGTTAGGAAGGGAAATCAGATCAACACATCTAGAGTAGCTTGATGTGAGCTTGACTACAACAGCTAGACAAAGCAGACACACACACACACACACACACACATAGAAACACTCAGATGAGCAGATTGGATCCAGCAGTGGATGCTTTGACCTAAATGGTCAGTGTTAAGTCTAATGAGCAGTGGAGCAGGCTAGAATCTTAGCTCTGACCAACACTGACACTAGCCACAAGTACTCTGTGTGTGTGCATGTGTGTTTGTGTGTGTGTGTGTGTGTGTGTGTGTATTTGTGAAATAAAAGTTCTATAGAGAGACTAAAGGCGAACCAACCGTGCACACAAACACGAACACACAATTTAAATAAATCTCAAACAAACAGATCAAGGCGCTGGGGAGTCTCAGCAACTTGAAGTCATTTGCTACAGTTTGGTTTGTATTTCTGAGGAACCACAAATTTTAAGCTAGTTGACTTTGTTTAGCATATTATTTTGGGACTTGACAATGATAACAACAAAATTGTTGTGTTGTTCTTTGTAAGTGTCTGTTGTGATAAATTTACTAGTGCAGTGTTCATTTGGTGCATGCTGGGTTCAGAACTGAGCTCCTTATATTAATGCTTGCAGCTTTATCGGGGTGTGCCCATTCATGGTACATGTCCATTTAGAGCAATTCAATTGTTTGCTTGGTCCTCTATACACATACATACTGTACAGACAGATAGACAGACAGAGATTTTCTCCTTTATAGTTACAGCATCACCTGCCTTGGCCAAATGGTACCATTTTTATCATAGTCACATGCCCACAGAATGTGGTTGCAGTAGCTCATATCAATCAAATATCAATAGATTTTTGTAATAAACTCTGCCCACATCATTTGAGGAAACTCTGAGGTATGGACACCTATTCCAGACAGAAAAAACATATGTAATGTAAAAAAAAAAAGTGTTTTGGTCTGTACCAAACTTGCTGACAACTGGTAGAAATAAATTGCAAAAAAAAAAAAAGAAAGAAAAGAAAATGGTGGAAAATTTCCATATCCCTAAATTCAACACTTCTTTGGATCCTTAACGACACACCTGCTGAGTATGATTTTGGTCAGATTAAAGGTTGGTGAGAAAAGGATAGAAATACATAGAAACGGACAGAGATTCTCTCTTTTATGATTAGAAGTTAGTTAGTTAGTTTGACGTGTGAAATAGTAAATAAAGCTAGGTTTCAGTTTCTTTTGTAGTTTATCTCTCATGCCACCCTTAATGCCTTAATGTTATGAATGTAATTGACAATAGCAAGTGCTTATCTGCAAGATGAATGACTGCAGTATACAAGATGTAGCAGTCTTGCAGTAATGTGTTTGATTGCATACTTCAACCCAAACATTGCCCCCCCCCTCGTTTGGTGGCAGGAATCACTTGCTATGATAGTTGCGTGCTCATGAACAGAATATCAGTGGGACAGGTGACTGACACCAGAACAAGAATACATTAGAAAAGGACTACCCTCTAGAATCAGAGATCAGCCTGGGTTTTGACATGACCCAGAAACATAAATAGCATAAAAATAAAGGAGCTCTGATTCCAGCATGTAGCTACTTTTCTCTGGCATTCTTGGGTATGAACAAAGACCCAGGCACCATGACTAAGTTACAGAGCTCCTGACAAAGTTCTTGCAGTGAAAATGGCTGTGAGAGGTAACCCCATAGACCAGTCAGGCTTAATTTCTTTGTAGCCAAAATACTTCTGTTGTTAACTTATGTCTAAGGGATGAGTTAAAAGCATTCTTTCTCACTCTCATTCATCATCTATCTTTCCCCTTTTTCTCTTCACATCTTTGTTGTGTTTGGCTGCTGTATGACCGCTAAGCTATGACTATGAAGTTCTCTCTTTCCAGGTCTCTCAGAGAGCCATGTCCTCAAATGACAAAGAGCTTTCTCCAGTTCCTCTTTGTTCAATGCTTCCTTTTGTAGCCTTCACGTTTTCACTTATCATGTTGCCTTCTTTATCAAATGTACAGAGGAAACATCCTGGTGTGATATGGCATGTTGTGAGATGTTACAGTGTGAAAGAGGAAGCTGCAGCATGCTCAGACTTGTCTAAGCATGTGCTGCTGCATTGGCCAATGTTGCATCATGTCCCAGCATGTCCCTGCATGTCAAAGGATGTGGCTGCATGTTACCATGTGTTACAGTTGCAGGATGTGGCATGCATTACAGCGTGCACACTTATTCTTGTCTTGATCTGTTTCTCTCATGGTCTTTGGTATGTTATATATAATATATATAATAATTAACTCTGACTGAATGGTGTACTAATAATGTGACAATGGTGTTTTAGTTTGAAATAGAAATAAAACCATTTCTCCTTTAAGAGATAGGGAGCCTTACTAGACTATACTAGACTGTGTGTGTGTGTGTGTCTATGAGTGTATGAGCATGCGTGTCTGATGGTATGAGGCTCAGCAAATGAAAACAGATTGGAGTGGTTATGGGAGCAGGCCTGCTTCCAGTTAGTGTGGAGACAGCCGGAGTATCGAGGAGCTACTTTCCCCTCTGTTCTCCCCTCCTCAAACAAAAAAGTTGAGACCTTCATATTTTGTCCAGAAATATATTTTATCCACTATGCACACTCCTGACTGAGAATTAGCAGTTGCAATAGTTTAATGAATTGGACACAAACTCGTATAGATAATACATGTAACAATGGGTGAAAAAAATAGAAAAGATTTGGCTGAAGGTCTGTTTTGTAACTGAGGTTAGTTTGCTGTTCCAAAATGTTGTAGCCAGCAAGCTCCTGTACTTTAGCAGTCAACCAGTGTTAATAGTAACATGCAGTTGTTAAGCACTGTTAGCTTTCACCACAGAATATCAGATTCTCTCTCAAAGTCCCATTTGTTGACAGCTGGATAGATAATTGGCTGAGCTGTCTGTCTGTCTGTCTGTCTGACTATAAAAAGTTGTTAGTGTGAAAAAGCCTGTTTAATCTTCGTCAGAGATGTGGTTGAAGACAGACTGAAGAGCTTTGGCAACAATGCCTGCACTGCACTCAAAGGTATACTCTGAAAGAGGTTATTAATGTTACTGTTTGCTGAAAAGATGAGCTGCAGGCTGTTCATGTATGTCAAACATATAAAGAAAGGTTCACTCTGTCGCTAAGCTAGCAAGTTACAGGACAGAAAAATGTTACAGAAATAATGCACAAGAAGCCAAAAAATCATTAGGGTTAGGGGTTGACAGACAGCTTCATCTGTTGCTAAAGTAGCCACTAACATCATTAGACTACTCCCAGTTAGCTGTGCAGTTATCTGCATCTGACTGTCAAAGCTTGTGTAACACCAGCACTCCTACAGGTGCCTCACAGGGGCTCCCAGGTGTGGGGTGGGAGCTGGGATGGCTAAAATAAGCGAAAAAGTCCATCAGGAAGCTCCATAAATGACAGAAATTTGAGTCAGAGCAGAAAATATTTTCACCATGAAACATAATACAGTTTCACCACTGTCATCAGTGACCAAAGCAAAATGTTTCAGACTGGATGAAAGGAGGCGCTGGTGTAGATAAATATATTTTTTGTTAAACTGTTGAATCATGGAACACTTCTTTAGTGAACTCCCAGAATGGAAATGAGACTTTATGTGCTGAACGGTGATGAAGGCTTTAGCTACTAGCTATTCTGCAAATATGATAAGGATATATATATTTTACCGTTCCTGTCTTCCGGCAAAAAATATTATTATTATGATAAAAATCAATTTTATTAGTTATAATAATAATAATAATAATAATAATAATAATAATAATAATAATAATAATAATTGTATTTATTTAAAGTGCTCAGAAAAAAATTAGGAAATGTATCTGGTGATAGATTATGTGAAGATTGTGTGATAAAACTGAAAGGAGTCCTAACCTGATCACTTCTAAAATCAACCTTAAAGATGATCACACTTTTGATTTGGCTCTTATGTTTGTATTGTGGTCCATTATTCCTTATTGGTAAACTTGTGAATTGGAACATTATTACATGATGTTAGTGAGTTAGTTACTAAGTTTAGGTGTGTGATGTATCCTGCCTGCAGGTATAGACTCTATGTTTCTGCTGTGGCTCTGCTGCCTTCCCACAGCTCTCTAGTCATCCAGACCTTATAAGGGCTTCCAACAGACCTGTCCCCTCATCCCTCCCTCCATGCCCTCCTCTAACCTCCATCTGGTCTGGATCTGCTCTCGTCCTCGACCTGCCCCCCTACACCCCCTCCTTCCCGCTTCTTCTTCTCGCTGCCATTTCTGTATAAACAAGTGGAGTCTGACCATAACACTCAGACCACAGGCTACACTTCTTCATCTTTACCTCCCCCCTCCCCCCCTCTGCTTCACCTCTTTTTCCACCTCAGCAAACTGTTTCTTTCTTCTTCTATCTCCACAAGTGAAACTAGTCAACTCAAATACATCTTTTTCTATTCAATCATATTAGAGGGAGTGAGATATTAAAACAAATTTAAAGGTTAGTAGAAGAAAGGATCAAAGCTTCGCTCTGAAAGCTGAAAGTTGAAAAGGTGAAGCTGATCAGAGAAAGAGAGAGAGAGAGAGAGAGAGAGAGAGAGACATCTTTTCCTCTTAACACTGGTGTCAGGCAGTGCTGTAATATGTCTTATTCAGACAGGAGGGGCACTGCTACATCATAGTCTAGGATGGGCCTCTGGCGTGTGTGTGTGTGTGTGTGTGTATGGTGTGTTCCAGGAGACTCCCATTTGGCAGTGTGTAATTTGGACGAGCTTTATGTAAGGGGAGGAAAGGAGGGAGAGGATTTGGATGGGAGGACAGGTGACAGAGGGAGAGAGAGAGAGGGAGAGGGAGAGAGAGAGAGAGAAAGAGAGAGAGAGAGAGAGAGAGAGCGAGAGAGAGAGATCCAAAAATGTGTTGGAGTACTGTCCCGGTCAAATCAGACTCATGGCAGAGTTTCTCTATTGTGGCTGCAGAAAGCGAGCCAACTCTTCACCTGACAACATGTCAATGACTAAAGCTCAAAAGACAAACAGACTGTGAGTCTCCACAGAAGAGCTGCACTGCCTCAGCATACAACAAGAGACCATCATCTTATACATTGTGCTATTGAAACAATTCACATTGGTTGTTGTGTTCTTTCCATATGCTGTGTTTATTCCACCAAATGTTTTCATCCATGCTGCCTTCTGTGGAATTTTCGTTAAACACGTCATGTGACTTCCCACCAGTCCATGTAGTGGACCGATTCACAGCAGACATTTGAACTTGTTAAAGGCAGAAAAACAAAGGTGGACTTAATAACAGTAAAGATGGCCCAGTTTCATTAAGTGTCCCAGAAACACACAGTGAAGCAGCATGTCCTTTAAATGGAGTGCAGCTATCGTTAATACACCTGCTATGACATGTCATCCTGTAAAACAGCTCATTAAAAACAGTGATTATACATTTAAAACCTGTTAGGGTTACATAAAAAACATATTTTTGTCAGAATATTTATTTTTCAGTATAGAGATTTCTGAAGCGGCACTGTATACTATACTTATACAATGACTTCACTTTGAAATGCTTCTTTCTATGTGCTGATAAAAGTGACGTGGTCTCAGTCAAACTGTTGTATTGGATGCTGCTTTGCAGATGAAATCTTTGCGGTTTAGGGAGCCACATTTTATTACAGAAGATTTGGCTGACATCTCTTTCCAGGCAGCCGCAGCTTCTCCCACATTCACTTTCTGGGGGTGCGTGTTGAAGGGGGGTGGGCAGGGGTGACCACCATTTGAAATTAGAAGTTAGTCATTAGTGAGTCAAGTTATTGGTTGAATTTGAACTAAGTAGATTTAAATCTAGAGTAGCAATGTTACTAAATAAATCAAACAATCCACAGGCTCTGTAGTGAACCAAATTAGGACACAACTGGGACAGTATCATAGCTTGGTCCATGAACTCGGCCTGGTTCCAGTGATATTTTGGGCTGGCTTTGGAGTAGTTTTGCCTGATTACTGAAGTGGCCATTGCAGTGTGATGTTGGGTTGCATCTATCCAAAAGTTAATTCTGTTTCAGCTTTTACACCACAAGTCGTTTTCCAGCATCCTCTGCAGCCTGCACTGCTGCAGCCTAAATGTGCTCTCCTCACTCAAATCAATCGCTAGACTTCTTCCCTGATTTGGTCTGAATATGGCCTTAGAATGACCAGGTACAGGTGTGTGTGTGTGTGTATGTGTGTCCAGGATTAGGCCACTGGCATCAGGGGGTGTATATGTGGGAGGATGATGCCCCTACAGAGCCCCTTCCTGCCACCACACCCCTCACATAGAAACATACATGTACACACACACTCTGCAGGTGCAGTGGTGCGGGCCAGTGTGAGGGATTAGCTGGTATGCTCTGGCACTCTTTTCTGGTAATCCCTCTAATTTGTTAACAGGGCACACACATACACACACACACACGCTGTTTGTTTTGGATTGGACCTAATTTTGACTACAGTATTGAGGACTCCTCAATTCTGCCATGTCTTGTGAAAGATGCATTTCCTCTTCTTCCCTCCTCCCTTCCCTATCACTCCCCCTTCTTGTCTTGCCATGACTGTCAGGCTTGTATGCCCACACATACACACCTTGCACACATAATCTTTTGTTGGCTAGATAACATGCAGAGAAGATGGGATAGTGCTAAAGTTCAGCACATGCTGGGATGAAAGAAGGTTGTGTAGAGAAAGAGTAAAAGACAGAGAGTTACAGAAAGAAGTCAAATAAAAATAAACAGCTCATGTTGATTCTTTAGATGCTACCTGTTAACTTTTTTTATCTGGGTTACTCCTTTTGAGATCAACTGGCTCTGTGGGATAACAACACTCACTTTGTTTCCGCCCAACTGTCAAGTCAGTTTCACTAAAACTTGATGATGTTGCTGAAATTAATGCACCGAAAGAGATTCAGTCCTGAACTTCCAAGCAGGCCTAGATCTGGTGCTGTGTTTGTAGAAGGCATTTTTTCTGGTTGCAAAAAGAACTGAACCAACCAACCAAACCAAAGTTATCGAGATAGATCAGAGATGTTCCACAGCTAAAAGGCACTGACTCCAAAATGGCATTAAGTGCGAATAAGACTCTGCAGCGTGCTGTAAATTGGCCCTTCGTGTCGTGCAATAAACAATGACATTGCATATTTTAAATTTACTGTGTTGACTGATTATGTCATGAATTATAGGCTGAAAGTTTTGCAATTTGCATTGTTATAAATGTATATGTGATTCTAAATGAAGTTTTCATACCTCTGGAACAGTGATGATCTGATTGTCTTGTTTAGTGTGAATATTAGAGCCAGACAGACAGAGAGGCTACAATAACAACCATTTTTCAGCTGTTGTATTGTTTTATTCTCCCTTATACCCCCCTTACAAAAAAAAAAAAAGAAAAAAAAAAAAAATCAAAATCAGTTTCAACATGTAATTCACACAGAAAAAGAAAATAAACAAACTTGGATGGGAACCTAGCTTGTGGCATGTAGGCTGACGGTAACAGCCTGTATAGCAGCAAGAGTTTGGGGTTTGCCTCTTGGTCTTTAGCCAACAGCATCTGCGGTGAGCTGAGCTCAGAGATGACTCAGTTTTCCCCAGAAGGAGGTTTTAGTCTGGCCGACCAGGGCTTTGGGAGCTGTGAAGTAGCTGTTGTGAATCACTGCCTCAGACATAGCAGATAAAGCCTATAGTGAGTGTGCTGTCAGAGGAAAAGTGTGAGTTTTCATTTCCGTACAGTTAGAGAGATTTAATTAAAGCTGCTGTTGTGTGGTCCTGTAGTCATTTTAGTCTCAAGCTATTAAAGACAATATAAAAAACCTGTTGGATGATGTTAAAACCCTGCGCTCAAACCACTTCATTCAAAACAAACAGACTACTTAAGGAATACTGGGAAGTCGGCGCCAAATGAGCTCTGCTTTTTGAAATTATCTCATTAGGAGGAAACACATGCGCGGAATAAACACTTCTTAACTGTCCACAAGCAAAAAAGACAAAGATTCCTCTGCTTCTGAATGTACAGATGTAAGTATACATAGAGTGTGTACTGTGTCTGCAGAGGTGGAAACACACATATCTGATTTGCATGTAATTGTGCTATGATAGTGATAAACAAGACATCAGCCAATGCAGTGAGGAACTGTGTGTACATACATGTGCACCATACCCTTGGATCATGTCAGCTTTGTTCTGCATGTAAATGCCTCCGCTCTGACTTTGGCCCTCCTTACATCAAGACCTGCCCTGCTGTTGTACTTCCTGTATGCAAACCAGCTCAGGTCTCTAATCCACTTTTGATTGGATGGAGGGAACTGGGGGCTACTGCACAGCACATTGTTCGTAAGCCTCCTTGATTGAGAGATCACAGTGGAGGGACACAGGAAGAGAGTACTATACTAACCAGAGGGATGAAATGAAACACAGACACACGGATGAAAGAGAGAAAGGGACTTAAACTGTGGTCATTCTGTTCGGACGACCTCACTGAGAGAAACAAAAAATATAGTCCCAAGTTCAAAAATAGACACATCTGTGTCAGTTGTTAACATTTATAGACCAGCAATGCCCGTTCACGTGCTTTTGTCAGTGGTTTCAGCAGTCCATAACAGTCATCTCTCCTTCTCTAATTGTTTCACCTGAACCATTTTTTTGTTGTGGTGGAGAGGAGGACACTGAACAAAGTGTTATTGATAATCCTGACCACCCACTGAACCAGTACAGGAAGTGATTCTCTATGACAGCTCACCTCTGTCTCAAAGATAATGTATGTTGTTTGTCATCATACACATCTTCAGTGATATCAGCATAAAGCAGTGATATATTTGTACATTGTCCTTGACTCTGCCAGTTTCTTAAAGAAAATCTGCAGAAGAAAATTATCATTTTTGATGAAGTCCCTCACCTGGAGGTGCTTTAAGCATGGAGTCACAGGTGCACGTGTGGTGGCTGTGGCTCAGTTGGTAGAGTGGGTTGTCTAGGAAGGTTGTTGGTTCTCACAGCTACCCCAGTCCAGTCGAAGCATCCTTGGGCAAATTACAGAGCCCCCAACTAAGCTTAGCTATTGGTGTGTGTGTGTGTGCGCGTATAGGAGTGAGTGTGGTATTATCCACTCTTTTGGAGAAGCCCTCTACTGAGCTAGTGAGTTAATGATGAGCACCTTGCATGCCAGCCTCTGTCATCAGTGTATGACTGTATGGGTGAATGTAACAACTGTCAAAACATGCTACACAAATACAAGACCAGTTACCATTTATGTATAGCCAGTCTTTTTTCTTTGTGCATCATGGAACATGGTCCAAAAAAAAAAAAAAAAAAACAAGTTAATGATTCATGATTTCTTTATAGGTATGTGTATCTAGGCACAGTGGTGTCGTGGTTAGCACTGTCGCCTCACAGCAAGAAGGTTCCTGGTTTGGTTGGTGCCTTTCTGTGTGGAGTTTGCATGTTCTCCCTGTGTCTGTGTGACATCCTCAGGTTCATTGGTGATTCTAAATTGTCTGTAGGTGTGAATGTTTGTTTGTCTCTATGTGTCTTGTAATGAACTGGCGATTTGTCCAGGATGTAGCCTGCCTCTCACCCAGTGTCAGCTGGGATAGGCTCCAGCCTACAATCTTAAATCTGCAAGAATGTTTTAAGTTTTACAGATGAGTATAAAGATGTTCCATGTGATGAAATTCAGTTTATAATATATGTTTTATAGTCAGTATAGTTGGTGTTAATTGTTATAAGAACAGCGGCAGTTTAAAAGGAATTTACAGAGTAAAACTGTAAATTGAATGTAAAAGCCTCTGTGTGGAGTTCAGCTCAGTGTTTGTCTTGTCCTCGGCCGCCGGCCACAGAGAAAAATTATGTATGTAATAATTTGACGCAATAATCTGACGGCACTCCTCTTGCTACATTAATCGTACACTTTGCGGCTATCTGTGCTTCCTGCTTAATTGTACAGATTTGACTCCCTCTCTCCTCTCCTGTCTCTGTCTTCCTCCCTCCCTCCTCTGTAATAGCTGTGATTTAATTTAGCTATTTAACCTGTAATTCCAGCAATATTTATTGAGGAGCGAGGGGGAGAAAATTGGGCCATTAGCCGCCCCAGATGAATACACTGAGATGAAAATGAATGCCGCTAACTGCCAGTTGACCTTCGCACCGATTTCTAGCCGTTCCCTCTCTTCCCTTTTTTATTAGCCGGAGCCACAGTAATTATGGCAAATTGAATCATAGTGAAAACCGGAATCAGTCAGTAATAAGAGTTTTATACTGTGTGTAACTGAACCAGGGAGGGAAGACACAGAGATACCTAGAAGCAAGTGCAGGATAAAGAATGGAGGAATAACAAACAGAGGCATGGAATCCAGTGTATTTGTCACTGCATACAGTTCTCCTCCATGTTGCTGCTGCTGGAGGACACACACACGCACACACACACATATATACTTATCACATACAGTAGTATTTATAATATCACAGTCTTACACACTATGGCTACATGTTATCACATTTTCTTCACAGCAGTGACTCAACTTCAGCTGTCAAGATGTGTGTGTGTGTGTGTGTGTGTTTGTGTGTGTCCATGAAAATAAAAAGAATGCAACTTTTGTTCCACACGGAAACACACATTTTCCCTTTTCTGACTTGTCCAAACAGGTTGTGCTGCCAGAGTGACACACACTTGTGTGTGTCTGTGTGTGCGTGAGAGAGAAAACATGAGCCAAACAAAACACAGGCATAAGGCCAGACCGCACTTCAACTGAGAGAGGGAGAGAGAGAGAGAGAGAGAGAGAGAGAGAGAGAGAGAGAGAGAGAGAGAGATGTACAATAAGGTTTTTAATGGAGTCACCTGTTCATGTTTGACTTTTGAAGTATTTTAATTCTTTTCCTGATTTCTGATTTGTGCAACCTTCCTTCCATGGCAACCTCTTGTGAACGTGTGTGTATTTACCTAATCTCAAATGAATAATTTAGCAATTCAAATTTCTTCTTTTAATAATACATTTGTGTCATTTATATCCATTCATAAATGCTAAATACACAGTTATATTCCCACTTTATCCATTAAAATCAGATGCTAGGAATGAGTTATCCTGCTATACTGTGTGAAATAGAAAAATACATTTAAATAAATGAACATAAGTAGAGTGATATTTAATGCTGTATCAAAATAATTCTTACAGCTGCTTACAAATGCTTTGTCACCAGTAATTGACTGAAGCCACAGGCTAAACTCTGGACTGCATATTAGATTTCCTTGTAATCCCTCAATAGCAGATAGAAAGATACAGTTGAACTATACTGGCACAGAAAACACAAAGGCCCGCTCCGATTGTTCTCACCAAAAATGTCTCACTAATGTTCTGAGGCTATAAGATAGAGAAATATAGAAATCAATGACTCTAAATTTTTATCTCAATATCCTGAAAACAAACAAATCTTATTTTGTAATTTCATTTCACACTTTGGACAGAAGAGTCTATTTCACATGAGCTGTGCATTCTGCCAGCACGTTTTGAGTATTAAAGCAGTGATGTCTTCCCATAACTAATGTTTGCTGTGTGAGCTAACAAGTTTTTTTCCTCTTCTTCTTTGTCTGCTGTCTTCATGTTTGTCCCTTTTTGTTTTCACAGTCACATTTAATTCCACATATTTGTAACACTGGAATTCTCAGCAGAGCTGAGGAGTTCAACCTTGGATGTCATGTCTTATTGGCATGATGGTGCGCCGGGGCGTTTCAATGAAACATTTCTGTTGTAAATTACAACCATGCTTCATCTGCTATGATAAGTCAAAACACCCGCTGTTAAAAGGTCACAACATAACCACCAAGATAGAATGCCACATCATAAGAGGCAGATCTGCTTTGTAACAATCCAGAGCAGCTTTCAACAGGACACACAAAAACGTTACCTGCTAGCACACCTAAATGTTTGCTAGTTAGCAAGGTAGCATTAACTTCACAGATGGACTTAGTTAGGCGATATAGCTAATATAAAACCATTGATGGTAAATAAAACAACATATGGCAAGCAAATGACAAAAGGTTCAACAATACTAAATTCAATTTATAATTAGAATTACAATCCATCTTAAAGATGTCAGAACAGAAAGTGAACTGATATAACCTTGTGTACACATACTGTACACACACACACACACACATATAAAGCCTACACTGTGAATACATACAGTAGGTCATAATTCAAACAGCGTGTGTGTGTGTGAGAGAGAGAATAGAAGAAAGTATCAAGATGCAGATGCCGAGGAGAGAGTGTGTTTTCTCATTCAGTCCTTCACAGACACACACACATGCACACAGAGCACTCCATAAAACATTCTGCATTCTACCAAATCAAGTGATGAGCAGCTCCCTCTCTCTCTCTCTCTGTCTCTGTTTTTTCATATGGAAATAGGAAATAATGGGGTGATTAAATAGAGTCGTATATTAAAGTACAGCTGACATTAGAATTAGCATAATGTGCTCTCGCCTCAGGCTGCATACTTTATTTGCCATCTGCGTTGGACTCCCTTCCCCCGGGAGGGCATGCACACACACACACACACACGCAGACACTCCCCCAAACAAAACCTACGACCTGCTCCTTCCACTGCGGCCAGAGAGAAATGGTGTCTCAGTAAAGACACACACTATCTTGCTCTTCCTCTCACATTTACACACACCTACCACGAACAGCTACACACATACACACACACACACACACACCTCTACTCTTAATTGTTAGGCAAAATTGAACAGCGGCTGCCCCCCTGATGACTTCTGTCGGCAGATGAGAAGTTCAGCTCTCTCTCTCTCTCTCTCTCTCTCTCTCTCTCTCTCTCTCTCTCTCTTAGACAGAGAAATGTGCAGACAATAGATGAGGCGTGTATGTGTGTGTGTGTGTGTGTGTGTGTGTGTGTGTGTGTGTGTGTGTGTGTGTGTGTGTGCTTCTGTATGTATGTGTGTGTGAATTTGCTGTCCACTATAATTAAGTCAAAAGGCTTCATAGGACTGTGGAGGTGAGCAGCTGTTCCGCCTCTTGCCACTCCTCACACACACACACACACACACACACACACGATTCTATGAGAAGAGGTGTTTAAGTATGTCAAATGGAGAGAAATTAAATCATTGAATTACTGAATGTTAATTTTTTTCTGTATTTTTTAAATACAGCAAACATTAATACTTATTACTTATTATTATTACTTATTACCTATTATATTTCTCTACAATAATTTCTGGATTTTTCACATCTGAACAAAATGATTTTGTACATACATCTTTAATAAATATACAATTTATTGATTTGTTATGTTGTTAGATATATCTATTGTATTTTTATTCAGTCATTTTTTCAGGGCATGCAGTTTTAAAGGAACACGCTTTGATGTTTACAAATGAAAGTGAATTTGCTGTTAATAGTCGTCTATTGTGATATAAACAATATTAAATATACTACACTACTACATGCATTCTGTATTTGTGTGAGGAATAGCTGCAGGAAACGCATACACCCACAAGTAAGTGAACCAATTACATATGGCATATGTTATATCTGAAATGAGTGTAGTAGGTCAGGACAACAAGCTTTCATTTAATAAATGCAGAATGAGAACAAAAGTACTATTACCATTATCTGTGTGTGTGTGTGTGTGTGTGTGTGTGTGTGTGTGTGTGTGTGTATCTGTGTGCGTAATTCTGACTTGGTTGTGCCTTGGCGGTAACAATTCATTTTGAACTGCAGGAACATGTGTGTGTATGCGCCTCTGTATTACATCAAAGCCATAATTAGTTGTTAAATGTATAAAACACAGTGAGGCGTGCACTCCCCAAATCATTGATTATTTTGGATTTTCAGGTTATTTGACGTTCTCTGTGATTCCACCTCATTTATTAGGCTATGTGTGATTGTCAACAAATTTACCACCCATATCTCTAAATGAGACGAGCTTTAGTCTGTGTGATTGCAGTGTCAATATTTCAGGTCCTTTGCTGTCTGGGAAACTGTTAGACAGGTCTCTCACTTTTAAAATGGTGATAAAGGGATTATTCTGTTTTGTAGCCAACATTATGGAGCATTTAAGAGTAAATTTCATCAAAACAACTTTGCTCTCCCTCTGCCTTTTGTTTGTGTTGGAGGCCATTTTTCTTAATACACTCATTTATTTTTCTTGTTCTTGTCTGTTTCTTTTTCTTTTCTTTTCTTTTTTTTTAAAGTACTTCCCAGAAGAGCTGAGACCTTTATTTGCTGGTGTGTGATTAGTCTTCCTTAAATAACTTTTAAAGTTGTACATCCTCCATCTTCACCAGTATGAGTTTGGCATCTTTAACTTGGCAAACATTACAGACTCTGTGCTTGGAGGAGTTCCCAGATTGTTAAAATCATTCACACCACACACATGTGCAAGCATGCATACTTATATACTTATACCATTGTGCTTAGTGTAAATGTAAGCCCAGATACACACACACACACACACACACACACACACACACACACACACTCACAGTTGTAATAATTAAACAGCTTGTAGTGGAAAAAAATATCACTCTATACAGAGTGAGAGATGAAGCTGCACTTGAAACATAAATCCACTGTGAAATACACTTGTATGTAAACATGTAAGTTACAATGTATGTATCAATATTGTTAATGACAGTTTAGGTTTTAAAAAATGGAATCTTTCATTTAGTCATTTCAGATACACTTGTCTTTCTCTGACTGATTCTAAGAGTGTATTAAAAATATGTTGAAATTGTGATTGTGATTTCTGTCTCTTCATAATTCTATCTGTCTTTCTTTCTCTGTGTGTTGCAGGTGGCAGGGATGAGCCTTCCAGCTATATATGTACAACATGTAAGCAGCCCTTCCCCAGTGCCTGGTTCCTGCTGCAGCATGCTCAGAACACCCATGGCATTCGAATATACCTGGAGTCCAACCCTTCCAGCACAGCCCTCACTCCACGCATTACTATGCCTCCACCCATGGGCAACGACTCTATCCCGCAGTCCCCCCTTACCAACTTTCTTGGGGACAACAACCCCTTCCACCTCCTGAGGATGACGGGCCCCCTGCTCCGAGAGCCTCCCCCAGGGTTCATGGAGAACCGCCTCCCCAACACACCTCCATTTGTCAGCCCGCCTCCCCGCCACCACCTGGACCCCCATCGGCTGGAACGCCTTAGTGCAGAGGAAATGGGCCTCATATCCCAGCACCCCAGTGCCTTTGAGAGGGTGATGCGGTTAACACCGATGGCCATGGAGTCCCAGTCCATGGACTTCTCAAGGCGGTTACGTGAGTTGGCAGGAAACACCAACAGCACCACACCACCATTGTCACCCAGCAGGGCCAACCCTATGCACCGACTACTAAACCCTAACCCCTTTCAACCTGGGCACAAATCACCTTTTCTGAGCACCCCCCCTTTACCACCAATGCCCCCGAACAGCACCACCCCTCCCCAGACACAGAACAAAATCAAGTCCTGTGAGTTCTGTGGTAAAACCTTCAAGTTTCAGAGCAACTTGGTGGTACATCGGCGCAGCCATACTGGAGAAAAACCATACAAGTGCCAGCTATGTGACCACGCCTGCTCTCAGGCAAGTAAGCTGAAGCGCCACATGAAGACCCACATGCACAAAGCTGGATCACTGACGGGGCGCTCAGATGATGGACTGTCCACTACAAGCTCTCCAGAGCCAGGCACCAGTGATGTCACAGGTGAGGGCATGAAGAATCGTGATGGGGACTTCCAGGGGGAAGGTAATGAGGAGGAAGAAGAGGAGGAGGAAGAAGAAGAACTTGAGAATGAGAGTCGACCCGAATCCAACTTCAGCATGGAGTCTGAGTTCTACCGGAACAGGGAGAATGGTTCAAAACCGCCCTCAGAGGAGAAGTCATCATTTAACCTTGAGAAGATGGTGGAAGGTGGGGGGCTCAATTCTATACAGCAGTACAATAATTTGATAGTTGACAATCGTAAAAGGATGCCCTTCTCTAAGAGGTGCTCGGATGGCCAGCGGGATACAGGAGATGAAGACTCAGTGGCTGGGGAGATGGACCACCAGCAGGAAGAGAGGACAACCCTTAATGGCCGGAACTGTGGCTCCGGCGACTCTTTCTCAGGCCTGTTTCCCCGTAAGCCGACCCCCATCACCAGCCCCAGCCTGTCCAACTCCTCAAATAAGAGGATCAAGATTGAGAAGGACTTGGACATTCCCCCAGCACCCCACATCCCCTCTGAGAATGTCTACTCTCAGTGGTTGGTGGGCTATGCTGCCTCACGCCACTTCATCAAAGACCCTTTCCTAGGCTTCACTGACTCCAGACAATCGCCCTTTGCCACTTCCTCTGAGCACTCATCTGAGAATGGCAGTCTGCGGTTCTCAACACCTCCGGGTGATCTGCTGGATGGCGGTATGTCGGGCCGCAGTGGCACCGCCAGTGGAGGCAGCACACCTCATCTGGGTGGAGGCCCGGGTCCTGGCCGACCCAGCTCCAAGGACAGCAGGAGGTGCGACACCTGTGAATTCTGCGGCAAGGTGTTCAAGAACTGTAGCAATCTGACGGTGCACCGGCGCAGCCACACTGGTGAGAGGCCCTACAAGTGTGAGCTGTGCAACTATGCCTGTGCCCAGAGCTCCAAGCTCACACGCCACATGAAGACACATGGCCAGCTTGGTAAGGAAGTCTACCGCTGTGACATTTGCCAAATGCCCTTCAGCGTGTACAGCACTCTAGAGAAACATATGAAAAAGTGGCATGGAGAACATTTGATGACCAATGAGGTCAAAATTGAACAAGCAGAGAGAACCTAAACCAGGTTCTCCGTTTCCATACTCTGCGCCACCATTTGACTTAAAAAAAAAAAAAAACAAAATGGGGTAGCTGGATACTCTTTTTCTGAGATATTAATTTTGGGTTAATTTTGTGTTTTTAAGAAACTGCCAACTGAGAAAAAAAAGGAAAAAAAAAAGAAAACTAAAACAGATATCTTAACACCAATTGAAGCTGTCTAAACTGCCTCATTTGGGGTTCCTTTTTAAACAGTCAGTTGAGTTATAACATATGTGGAGCCTTTAACTGTGCAATAATTTCTGTATTTATTGGATTTTGTATTTTGGCATGTGCAGGTACATTTTTATTTAGGCATTTTTAAAAAAATTGTTTTACTTTGATTTTTGTGTTACTCTGTTTTTTAAAAACCCACATGATATCCTGAGAGTTTTTTAGAAAGACAAAAGTCCATTTTAAGTAATCTTTTTTGGCCGCTGCTTGTAGGAAATTGTATATTAAGCTAAATGTTTGATTTCTTGAAGAGAAGCTGAATTTAATCTTCAATTTGAAAGTGGCGTTAACTGAGAATGCTAGAATTATTTTGTGTGATGACGATATGCGGACAACAATCCTTTGGCATTGTAGCATGAACTGACTCTAAAACATGTCAATATAATTGGATATGTAGCACTGAGTGTCATATTTGACAGTAAATCTAAAATCAAAGAGGATCCCAAGGTTTATAAACCCTGTCTCCTCCTGAGAACATCATTACCAGCCAGAAGAAACAGATTCTAGATAAGGCAGCTGCTGAATGGTACATAGTACCAAGCCCCGACAACGCTATGACAACCATCTTTTGCTTTCCACACCCCACCTCCACTTACTTACATTCATACTTCCATGTATTCTATTTTGCATGAAGCCATATAATCTAGGCTATATTATTTATTAGAAGTAAACTGAGCATGAAGTCATGCAAGATGAGTATGCATAGAGATCGAAAGAAGAACAAGACAAGTGAGTGAGCACAGGGACATCTCAGGGTGAGCTATACTACTTCTTTTTATTTATTTAGCCATTCATTCCTCTTTCCAGAAGCTTTTCCATTTCATCATATGTTCAAATAATTAGGGACAGTTGTGTCCTCCACAGCTGCCCTCTGCCCCCCTAACCAGGTTCATGTCCAAGCTTTATACTCATTTCAAAGTTATTATACTCATTTATATTTGAAGTCACTGCTTGTATTTCTAACATTAATTAGTTTAGAGAGGGTTAAATGTGTGTTCTTACAGGGCAGATTCCAATAATTTAACTAGATTCTTCTGCAGAAAATTTAATTCTCAGATTTTATGCTCAAAATTTATAAAAAATCAACATCCCTATGCATTCTTTGTGCAGAAATATCTTACAATTTGTTAAAAAGTGGTACAGTAAGTTCATACTTTTATTGTTATAGTATAATAGTTATGATCTGATTAATGAAGTCACCTCTCCAGGAATAGGAATCCTTCAAAGTTTGACTGTTGGTTGTGGGACAGTTTTGAGTAGAAGAGGAAAAAAAAATGTGTGTGCTGAAATAGTAAACTAATAGTAAGACAAACATCGGTTTGCTCCATGCCCCTTTGCTTTTTGAAAATATCATAATCCAAGATTTTAGTAAGGCCCTTTTCACCTTCATAGTGTGACTTTTTACATTTTTAAATCAGATCTGATTTGAATGCTGTCAATGTAAAAACAGAGCTCTTAACAACAGACCAACACTTTTTCCATCTGACACAAGAGCTGGACTGGAAAGGTACTAAAGGGTCTAGAGCTTGAGATCTCCTGATGCTGAGGTGCCCAGGGTTATTAGATGAGGCTTTCCCAATGATGGCACTGTAACATTTTAAAAGAACAAATAATTTATTTGGGACAGTTTTTGTACTGCCATTCAATTTGACATGAGCGTGCCTTGAATAATGATCTTCCTATTTATTGTCTCAGACAAATGCAACACTTTTTAAGAAGCATAAAATTGAACAAATGAGAAAATGTAAAATTGTGTTAACTTGAATGTGTAATTTGATATTTCAACAGAATGATATAAATTAATACAAATAAACATACAAAGAAACAATGCTGAGTTTAGGTTTAGCAGTACCCAGCACAATATCAATGTGTCTGTGTGTGTATATATGTATGCATATGTACATATAAAGGCACAAACCTATATATAAATATATATCAAATTCCTCACTCACAGGACAAGAGTCCTGAACAGAAAATTCCAGGAGTGGACAACAGCCACAGAAAACGTAAAGGAAGAGACTCGACAAAAATCAGGAAATGCAGAAACTAAAAAAAAGAATTTAGTGCACTCTGTCTTAAAATAAGTTTACAGTATTGAAACAAGTACAAGGGTAAAATAATATTTGTGTGTATGTGTGTTTTAAACAAATGAGTATTTTTTTTTCCAGTTTGCTTCTGAAGTTCCTCTGAATGCCTTTGTGGCGATGTGTATATTGTTTCTTTTCTTTAATTTTTTAATTTTTAATTTGTAATTCTTTTTTTGGTGACGGGGTTTTAGTATATATATAAATATATATGAATATATATTACATTTTTCTTGTTTACTGTAAAAGTATACCAGTATTTGTAATATTGGAGAATGCCTGGGCATTTTACAAAAATAGAAAAAAGTTTGTTTTTTATTTTTTATTTTGCAGTCGAATTTAAATTGTGGGTCCCTTAAACTGTTTTTGTCACTGTAACTGTAAAAGTCTTCAGTTTTAGTAACTTTTATTCTGCCTTGGGTGTAATGAAAATAAAAAATAAACAAATTAAAAAATGATTGAGCTGTAACAAACTTGGATTTGGTGGTGGGGTGGCTGTTTTTCGGGGTGGGGGTGGGTAGATGGGTGCTCCATTAGCAGATGGAGATTTTCTCCTTTAGAAACAACAGAACTGGTTCTGCTTTTCAGGAAAAACACACTGAGAATCCTGACTTGTATCTATTTTTCTTCTTCTGGAATGGATTATTCTTCATGGATGGTTTGAAATACATGTGTAGGCACTTGCTGTCTTTCCTAAGGAGCTTGTCTTTTTTAACTTGTAGGCTATGTGCATCCTTTTGTGAATAGGGTACTCTGAGTACCTGAGACGTCTTGCTCTTCTATCGGGTACAGGGGAGGGTGACTTCATTCCAATGACAAGACACAACTCACAGGCTGCCACGATGTATTTTTCCTCTCATGGGGCAGGATGAATAACCTGATGAATTTGTACTGTTGTAATGAATCACATTGTACAAAGGGGGATAAAAAGGTTGTTCCACGGCCTTTAAGTGACAAATCACAAGTTGATGTTTTGTTTACTGCTCCATTGGTTGTACATATTTTTCTATGACTACGCTGTTTTCATTTTGTTTAACTTTTTTTTTTTTTCCTTATTTGTTTGTAATTTCTAACTGGCACTGGGTGACTTCCTGTGTCTGGGGGTGGGGCTGGGGGGTTATTCTGTTTGACCTTTGTGACCTCCATGTGAGTTTTCAGGCACATGCCTCCCCCGTTGATATTTCTCGGCATGAGAACAGAGCACAAATACAAGCTGTTACAATTCTTCATCCTCTGGCTGTTTGTCTCATTTTGTTCTTTGAGCTGGTTGGACGGCAAGGGACTGTGGAAACACTTGGATCAACAACAACCTAAAATAAAAATTCAAGCACTTCAAATTGTGTTGAAGGTTTTAACCATAATTTAGTATGCTCCTACAAACACATTTACTGCTGCTGGCGCTGACCATAATACACACCCAACATATGAACAGTAATCAAAGAAGTGCTGAGATGATTAATGATGATGAGTTGATGAGTTGTATATATTCCATTATTTGAATGTGTCACAGAGAATAGTTGGTGCTCGGATAAAAGCCTGAATCACAGTGAATAAGTAGCACCTTTCATCATGAGCACATCTCATCCTTTTCCTCTGACAGCAGATTTTCAGTGTCAGACACTTCCTGATACTTTCTTCCTTCCTATTTTTATTGGCTCTCCCAACAGGTCCCTCCAATCAAAATGAAGTCAATTCCATATTCCATGCTGACACTTTGCTTTAGATCTCCTCGTGTTTTTATTCAAAATGAATAATAAAAACAAAAAGCAGCATCGGGATGAACTTGTTCGTTTTGATATGTAATATTGTTGAATAATGCGGGGGGGGGGGGGGGGGGGGGGGAGTTTTCTTGGAGTAGGGATGTAATGCTGTTTGTGATGTCATTTGATTTAAATACATGAACTGACTCTTATAGGCTGCGGCTTGTGTTCTCTATGATGTCACTGAGGTGTGGCCAGTGGATGCCATTGGCTAGTTACAGTAAACATGACATTCAGACTCCCACTGTCTGCTTCTCCTTTTTTAAAGTGTGAACTTATGGTGCTTACAGTTCAACTACTGATGGTGTAGTCATTAAACACCATTAAAATTATATATATATATACATATATATATATATATATATATTAATACACACCCATACATAATTAATAAAATTATATAATTAGACATATGTATATAAGTATATTAAAATTTGAATTCCCTGTCTATAATTAAATCTGAAATATTTCTAAGCTTGTTGTTCATTTTAAAATTGTCTGAACCAGTACAATACATTTCAGCATATCACAAGCTAACTCTGCAGAGTAGTTATTAACAAAATACTTTTATAAATATATGTTCACCTTATGTTATGTTTTAATTCCCTTTTCAACATCATGAAACATCTGAAACTTTCAATGAAAACATTTCTAATGCTCCACTTCATTAATCACTTTGTTTTGACCAGACACAGCATTTTGAAGTGCAGTCATTAACAAGATATAATTATAGAGTATTAATATTCTGTTATCATTAACACGTTTGTCATATGTATATTATGTATATCTTAATTACCTTTCAGCCCTATAATTAAATGTGAAGCCTTAATCTTTTAAAACTCCACTTCATTTATCAGATCATTCTCCTGTATGTATAGTAAACATGAATACATCATAATTATTTCTTTACCGACTGCTCTTAATGACAATACTAACATAATACTATTTTCTTTTGGACATCCACAATTACACATAAAAAAAGAAGAATTTCCTGTTATCTTATTGGCCACACTTTTTGACACTATTGACACACACTACTGGAATGAGGGTAATACATATAGAGGAAGTACAACTTCATTCATTCCAGGTGTTTATAATTCAACCTTAAACCCTCAGTCAAAACACAATTTATTCAGCTAATTTAAAATCACTCTGAACACAATCATAATCCATGTTTAAAAGACAAAGAAAAAGTGTTTGGTCAGCTGGCTTCTCTATTAAAACAGAAGAGATGGGTTATTGTTTTATATCATAAAAAACTCTGCACGGCACTCAGTGAAAATTCTACATTGGGAGCTGTGCGTCTCTAGATAATTCTTTGCATCATTGGATTTCACTGACTTCGTTAGAAAAGAACACACGTGGAGGCAAAAATAAGGTCATTAACTCCCTCATCACCTGCTTCAGCGTTTCAGGATTTTCTTCCTTATTTTTACTCAAGTTCATCTTTCCATTTCCACAGTGGAGGAGAAAAAAAAAGAAAGAAATCCAGACACACAATTAGTCCGAGTAAGGCACGAACGCAGAGTCGGCCGGACCGGGGCGAGTTGTGATTTGGCTTGAGTTTCAAGGCAAATGGGTAATTAAGGCTTTTCCCTGGCCGGCCTGCACTTTGAAGTCCCCTACAGGGGGGATTATCCCAGCCAAGAGAAAGAAAGTGAGAGCGAACTAATGAGATCCAATAAGAGGGGGAGAAATTGAGAAAGCTACGAGTGAAGCCTCGCTGAAAAAAGAGATTAAAAATTACAAGTAATTTATGTTCAAATGGCTCAAATGATGAATCATGGACGGATTTGTATTACAGGTCAAACAACACTTCCAAACAAATCTCAGAGCTTTGAAATACATAATTATATTGTTAACTGACAAAAAAATGAACTAAATGGAACTTTTTTGATAATGAATCGTTCCAATCAATTTTATCTTTTCAAACAAAACATCCCTGATTATATTGCAGGTCTGATTGTGGATGTTAGCTAGTTTTTAGCATTCCTCAATAAACTGAATTTGCATTTTTCACTATATTATGACATTTTTTAAACACAAGATAATAATCAGCAAATGAATGCAGAATAAAAATAATCAATGTTTGCAGTCCTAGTTGATGTCCTTTTGGATCCAAGCGTTCAGTATCATGTTAACATAAAAGATGATTTCTTGATGACAGACTTTAATTTTAATTAAGATGTGTCTTTGTTCATTTGATTTGTGGAGTCAATCCACATCGCAGTGTTGAACTGTAGTCTGCATTGTGACAGGACAAGGATGTCCTCTCTGCCACCAATTCCTCATTATTAGCCCTGCAACTTGCTTTTATTTCCACTACCTTAAAAGTGTGTGTGTGTGTGGATTGGATTAGTTAAACAGACACCTCTGGTTATTCGGAGGTATGGAATTATTTCAAGACCCTGACTGGCTGTCAGCGCTCGCTGCGCCTCCTCCCCTCCTCATTAAAAAAAGAGGCAACTTCAAATGACTTAAGCCGTTGGTCGTCAGCGCCAAAGCCACACAGTTGACAGGTACAGTAGGGTCTTAAGCCTTCAAGATCAACGCTGCTATTCTCCCTGACAAAATCCCCCCGTGGGACTCCTCCCCGAATGGATGACAGAGGAATGAAGGAGGTAGGTGGAGAGATTTTGGAGGACCTGGGGTCAGACGAGGAGGTGTCAGAGTGTCAAGAGGTAAAGCTGGTAGGAAAGGGATGGGCTTGGGCTTCGGCTGGGGCATTTAATTACAGCAGATGTTTCACAGCCAATCAAGGAGGGGTCCTTCGACGTGGCTGGCAATTATTAACATTATCATTCACCAGCCTTGTTCCTGCCCAATTGATTGGCATGCCTGTTTCATGGCTCTTTCCAAAAAAGCAGCCCCTCGATCTTTGCCTCACTACCACTGTCAATTTTCCCCAGCAAATGAATCCTCATCAGACTTTTATTGGGCTCAATTTGATCCCTGAGTGCAGCACTGTACACAAATAAGAGGAAGAACCAGCACTGCGTCTTCTTCAGATCCTAAATAAAGGAATACAAGGTAACTGATTGTTAGCTAAATGCTTCATACATGCAGTGACTTGACTCGATCCTTTGTTTCCCTTTGGATCTTCACATTGTTCCACCACAAAGACTCTGTTTCTGAAATAAATACATCTTGGTGACAAAGCATAAGCCATCGATTTATTTCAACTCACAATCGCAGCCACTTAGACAATTATACAGATGTAGTTTGTTATTATCAGAATGAATCAAAGCTTTCATATGTGGGAGAAAACAAGCAAACAATAAAGTGAAAGCTAAATGCAACAGTGATTTCTGCTCTGCAACAAATTTGAGATTATGGCATTTTGTATGTTTTATTCTTTTTTTAATGCCAGCAAAGTGACAAGCAGGGCAAGTTCTTTAAAAGGAGGCAGAGAGAAGGAAGAAGATAGAGGGAAGTAGTGCGTTAGCAATGGAAATACTGAAGGTGCCGTATAAGAGGTGCGTGGCGTCTTTTTGATATTCAGATTTGCCTGCCTACACAAGGCATTATGACACATTTGGATGATCGCATTGTAGGATTAACGGGCCTGCCTTGTCATTTTCAACAACAATGCCACGATTTAGGGATGCTATTTCTCACACGGCGCTCCGCATTAACGCCCGGCCCAAAGATTTACATAAATCTTTGTCTTAAGATGAAAGCGTAGTGGAGCTTGAGACAATGAAGTTAAGCTTTGGAAATAGGAGAGAGAAGAGAGGAAGGAGAGCCGTCACATTGGAGGAGAAGGGGATGAAGAGATGTGGGGGAGGGAGGGACGGAGAAAAGTTTGAGGATAAATCAACCAGTAGTCATGCTGATTTGAAGAAACACTGCATCCATATGGTAGAAATAATAATAAAAAAAGTGAATAGGGGAGGAGGAGGGCAATTTGCATTTCTGTATCTATGAGGAGTTGGTGGTGGTGGTGGTGGTGGTGGTGGTGGTGGGAGGGGTGTTAGACAAATGGAGGTGAAGGTGATGAATGCATGTGTGATTTAGTGTTGCATCTCTGAATGAAAGGCTTCTTCTTCATGGTACAAACACTGGAATTCTACCCCCTCCTCTCGCTCTCCTCTAATCTCCTGGCCCGCAGCAGTCATGGGGAAAAGTGCCCTAGATTGTTGTGCCTCCCCCTTCGCCTTGATTGGTTTCATCCTGGCTGATTGGGAATCTGCTTACATTAAACCCAGTGAGAAAAAAAGATAGCATCAGTTAGATCTGACCACTGAAGGCATTTTTTAAAAACTTTGAAATAGAGAGGAGGTTACGGGGAAACAGAGATTATAGACCAAGAGAGAAAGTGTGGGAGAGGTGAGGCATGAGTGACACTATGAGTAGCATTATCGCTCTGCTCCAGCCTTGTTTCATAGCCTTTAGTTCACGCACTGGCCACGCTTCTAGAGATGAAGCCTGTGGTAGATATGGTATTTGTTTTGACTGGGGACTTGGGTGTCAAAATGAACATGGGGGGAATTTATCTCGATGCAAATTAATGTTGGATTTGACATAGCTGGTTCAAGAGTCCCCCTGGTACCAAGCCTGAGTCCCTACCACTGCAGCCATGTTGCTGCATTCTGATATGGTCACATGATGATTTGATCTTCCTGCTCAAACCAGAACCAGAACCCACAAAATCATACATTTGTGTATGTGCAATTACTTGTTAGTTACTTAGGTCACGTGCCTGTGCTCCATTTGCTGAGGATGTTTGTGGGATACAGTCTAGAAAAACACGGTGAGTGAACACTGAGTTTGGAACATTTTGTTTAATATTTGCACAAAGACTCTTTCCCAGCAGTGCTCTGTTCTTTCATCCATTCTTCCACAGTTGGAATGAATCTTTGGTGTTCATGTGTAGTGCAGACACACCTGATGTCAACAACGGTCCCCCTTCCTTTTCTTTATCACACCTGTCTCTCTTAGATTGCTTCTTTCTATCATTCTGCATTACTTCTCTCTGTCTCTGCTAATCTCTCTCACCCATCACCACCCTTCCTGCCTCAGTCTCTCCTCAGGAGAGAAAGACATTTTCTCCCCCCTCTTGTATCCCCACAAGCCCTTCCATGCATCCTGCGCCCCAACACCAGCACCACGTCCAGCCTTTCTGTAGCTTTCTGTGGTAATAAAATAAACTAATGGAGTTGGAGTGACGTCCCACCTTGAACCAGTGGAGAGGTTATTTACATCGGAGGATGGGGGGGGGGGGGGGGGGTGACAACAGCGATTGGCTGCCTCGATCACTCAGCCGTGATGGGCAGAGCAAGGCTCATCAGATACAGTGAGAGAGATACCAAGGAAGCCGGCGAAGGGAAAGGGACCATCAGTCCTTTCCCTTGTCCCTTATGTTCTCCTTTCCTTATATCCTTACTTCTCCTCTCATCTTATTTTCTTTCCTATGTCTTTTCTGGTCTCCTCTCCTCTCCTCTCCTCTCCTCACCTCTCCTTCTTTCCTTTCCTTTTCTTTTATTGCATCTCATCTGTGCATGTTCTGTTTTGTCTCCTCTCCTCCCCTAACCTGTGCTCCTTGTCCTAACTATCTAATACCATCAAACTATAACGTTAGCTTCTTCTTGAACGAACAGATGATTGCTTCTGGGTGACTTGTTCCTTTTCCAGTAATTAAGACAAAGTAGCTCCTAGCCGCCGCCATGATTCTCCTCTCAACAATAAGACATATAGAAAATGTTGGGAGAAGAGACTCATAAAGCTGATTTACTTTTCACCTTGACTTTGCCAGTGCACCACATATAATGAACATTTTGAATGCAAAATATAAAAGAGACGTTTTAAACATTTGTACTAATTGAAAAACCTAACACACACCTTTGTGATACCTTAGACCATAGAAAGCTGGGTGTGTCTTTTCATCTCTCTCTCTCTCTCTCTCTCTCTCTCTCTCTCTCTCTCTCTCTTTCTCTTTTCCTTGAAGGCTTCATCAGCAGTCATGATAAGACAATATGAAGGCTGTACAAAGGCCTTAGCCTGACAACTCAACTCAACTCAACTCAACTTTATTTATAAAGCCCTTTAAAGACAGCCACGGCCTGCTCAGCTGGACACATACAATTTACACACACACACACACACACACACACACACACACACACACACACACCATGCTGCACATGTGTTTGTATACAGAGCAGACAAGCAGACAGACAGGCAGAGCTGCACACCTCTGTTCATTAGACTCATATTGGCCATGTTCTTCCACTCTCCATGTTACGTTTTGTGACAGCACATTCATTTTGCACTCATTGTGATTAATAGGAGCAGTTGGCTGGCTTTCTTTAACATGCACTTTCTCCTGTTTTCCCACTGAAGTAGCTATAAGTCAGTCATCCTATTTCACAATGTCTCACAGTTTATTGTGCCCCATCAAATGGAAATATTATATTATAGTATTTGCAATAATGATAACAAAAATAATGCTTACTCAAGCAGGTCATCTTTCCCCTTTAACCCCTTTTCCCCTTTAACTGCTGACAGTAATGATCTGTCATTAGAGACTGTCCTTCTTAGAAAAAACACTGTTTAGGACAGAGAGGGAGATAGAGGGCGAGAGAGACACAGATGCAAAACAACTGCGGAATTTGGATCACTCTTACACCACAATCAACATGCTGGCCTCTGTGCTGCTCTGAGTCTCTGAACTTCCTGCACAGAGGCAGAAATTAAACCTCCGTAAACCTTCTGTGTGGATGTCAAAGCAGCAGAACAGTAAAACTATGGTTGATCTTCATGTGTGTGTTTTACACACAGTCTGGAATCAGAAGCTATGACATCACACATCAGCTTCTGTGAGTGACTGCTGTGTAACATTATGCAGCAGGGTGAATTCTAACAACAACAAAGTGTAAAGAGTAAACTCTAGATCTGCTCTATGTGGAGTGTCATGAGATAACTTTTGTTATCAATCAGCGCTATATAAATAAAGTTGAATTGCACAGAATTGGTTTTGTTTTATTTGTTTATTCTGATCGATGGTTGCATCCTACCTCAGATCTGTGTTACAACACCTGGCTAACTCTCCGATCACTGCATGGTTTATCTTCTCCTGACTTACAGGCAGAAACTAAAATCTGCTTAGATGGACCAAAGAGGTAAAGCTGGAATTAAGGCCTCCTTTGACTGCACTGATTGGAGTGTTTTTGATGAAAGTGGTTGATATAAAACTTACTTTGCTACTTAAAACTGCACTGATTGACCTAATGAGGGCGCTCTGATTAAATGTCACAATGTTAACGCAAATGTGATCTCTGGCTGCTGCCTAGGTTTTACTAAACCGGCATTGATGGTATATTTTGGGGTAGAGCTCTGACGTTTCAGATGTTCCACTGATTGGCCTGGCAGGAGGTGCCTTAATTAAAGGTCAAAAATTTCAAACCTCGAAAGGCCAGAAATGCTGTGCCACTGGTCCGATTTAGAGAAACTTAATATGATGATGCACCTTGATTGGCCCATGGGGTGTCTGTGGGTAATAAACGGCAGATATACTGCGATGTGTGTTTTCAAAGTATACAAATTTTGCTAAAATGATACTTTGATTTTATGCCATAGACAACAAAACACAACATCGGACCCAAACTAAGACCTGAAACTAAACTATGTCAGCATGACACCTTTCTACTTTCTCAAATGATGCAGATAAACTTGTCGAAGAGTGAGCCAGTTGAGATGGTGGATAGCTTCACATATCTTGGAATCATCTTTGATAACAGACACAGCCAACAGTGGCCCTCCATCATCTGGAACCTCACATCTCACCTTGTGCTTTTACTGTACAGCACCATCACAGAACCCATCCTACCACTGTTCCACATGGTACTTCACCATGCTTACTTTTACCAACAGAAACAAACTCTTCAAGATCACACACATTGCCTGTAAAATCATTGGTCTCCTCCCTGCCTCCCAGCCCTCAATGACATTGTCATCACAGGCAAAGCACTGACTACAACACACGACCCCAGCCACCCCCTAAACTCATAATTCACTGTTGTCCCATTCTTTGATTGTTAAAAAAAAGCAGTAAGAGCCTTGTGCCCTCTGCCATCACTGCCCTCAACAAAATGTAGCATTTACACTAAGGCACTCATGCTCTTGTTGACTGTATGGTGTTCCTTGTGGCATGTTTTTGTGTTGTGTGATGATTGATGTTCTTATGTGTGTACAGGATGTGGAAATAAATTTCTTCTATGGAGGACAATAAATCATCTATCTATCTAATTCCTTATTATCAGGCTGCCCCAATAAGTCTCGTAAGACTCTGCAGTGGATCCAGAATGCTGCAGCACATGTACTGACAGGAAGCAGAAACAAGATCATATTTCTCCCATTTAACTTCTCTGCAGAGCTCCCTGCAAAATTCAGAATAAAATAAAGAAACCCTGTTTGCAACACAGACAAACTGATAAATGATCAGGAGATATTCTGTTTTTGATTTCTTCTGTCCAAACTAACAAGAATATAGATAGATAGATAGATAGATAGATAGATAGATAGATAGATAGATAGATGTGTGTCCACCACTGAGCCACCCTCCTCACCAGTCTGTCCAGTCGGGCGGTGTCCCTCTTCTTGCTGCTTCCTTCCCAGCAAACCACAGTGTAGAAGAGGACCCTGTAGGCCCAGATAGAAACTTTATACTTATTGGATAGCATGCACACACATACACATACACATACACATACTATACTGTAGAAAACAGCCATTCATAATATATTTATCTGTTATCTGTTTTTTCATATTCAATGTGATGACTATTAACTAATGTTTTACCTGAAAAGTATTCTATAAAAAATAGAAAAACAAATAAGATAAAAATTGCTACGATGATACATGATGGTATACAATTTGTATCTCCATCATTTCTTGATGTGTTTGTCATGTTGTCTCAAAAGATGACAAGCGCCTTCTAATTAGTTGCTAATTTACAACCGAATGGATCTGCATCCAAGAGGTTAATGCTGCCTGATTCCACAGGAAATAACTGGCCTGGCTCCAAACGGAAGAGCTGGCAGAGGCATCGCATCTTCCCTCCCCAAGGAGAAGCGGTAACATTAGTAATTACCTCCTGGACCACAGGGCCAGATATTTGTCCACCTTTTTATGAAGTCCACAAATTGAGGTCAGTTGGGGAGGGAGAAATGCTGCAAGGTGCGCACCGCTGGTTACAGGGAGTTTTATTGTTGGAAATGCAGATTCGCTGAGTGAATGTCCTCAATTAAAATATAGCATTTCAAGCTCTCTCTGTTTGTAATCTTGGATATATTTGTTATGTTGCGGTGAAACTGCTGCAATTATCTAGAGGAGGCCTGTTGACAGGATTGCTTAGCCTGATGGGAAAAACAGAACAAGCGCACGAGAAATCCAGGAGTCCAATCCATGACTCCTATAGCTTCAAGGTTGACTGTCTGCTGTTGACAAGCCTCAGACACAAACAACCAACATCTTCTTGCCATCTTCTGCTGATCTACCCTGCTAACACCTGCCAGCGTTCAATGCTCCAATGCAAAAGAACCCAATTTCTTGTTTTACATCAAAAACTGTAATCAATGGTTTACTCCTGATGGCACTGAATGGATGGGGTTGACCAAAATAACAGGCTTGCATGAAGCTAGGGAGGCCTTCTACACAGAGTTGTGCTGCTTCAGAACTACTTTTTTAGCTACTAAACAGTCTCTTACTGGCAAGTAACCAAGACCAGTGGACATGCTCATAGAGAACACAATTAGTGGTCTGCAGGTAGCATCAAGCACAGTCTAAAGCTACTGACTCCACAGTGTTTGATAAAGAAACATGAACAACTGGTTATGTTCTTTTAACAGGGTTCACTTGCCTGAATAGATTGGGACATTTTTGGTTTGGCAACCTGGGTGTAATCACCAAGCCACAAAACATGTGAAAAAAACATGAACATACCAGCAACATTAACAAATTCTGCCAACACAGAGTCCACAAGTCAAAGCACTTTCTCCCCGCTGTTCTTACATAGAACCTTTCTAGTCTTCCGACCACTCAAAGTGCTTTTACACTACATATCTCATTCACCCATTCACACACACAGTCATACACCAGTGGCAGGGCCTTCGGGTTCAGTATCTTGCCTAAGGACACTTCGATATGCAGACTGGAGAATTTGTGGATCAAACTGCTGATCATCTGGTTAGTTAAAAAAAAACAACAACTGAAAAGTATTTCATATATTGTCCATAATTTAATGATAATGTCTTTTCTAAGCTGTAAATGACCATTTTTTCCATTTCACTGCCTCTCCTTGCCTTCACTTGCAGATGAGTTGACCTTCAGGAAATCTGGACTGCTGATCAGATTTAGTTTATTGCAATATTCCTGTGTAGTGAGATTAGCAAAAAAAGGGCAGTTTTGCAAATGCTTTGTGGTATTTATACATACTGAACATGCTATCAGAGGGAGAGTTCCCTCAAGCACTTGTGACTGACCCACCCCCTCATTTTTTGTCTCTTTCTCTGAGAATGCTGTGTGCCATCAGGTCTAGTTGTAACTGCCACATTCCAGCCCAACAAGACCAGACAGTTTTCAAGCTGATTTAAGGGCGGCTTTCTTTTCTGAAGGGGAAATAGTTTAAAGACAGCTCTGACCAATTTGCCAGGATCATGTCTTTTTTTTCTTCCTTTTTTTATTTATTTATCTGTGTCTCATGTATCTTATAGAAGTCTGTGGATACCATATTATTATAATGTAATATTAGAATGAAATGTGAAAATTTAAAATTAATATTTGCAAGTTCATGCTTAAAAATACATCATGAAAATCAAAATGAAAACTTTAATTTCAGTATACTGCCACACTGCCATGGGTAAGGCAGAGAGTCAGAGAGAGAGAGAGAGAGAGAGAGAGAGAGAGAGAGAGAGAGAGAACACTTGGTTGAGTGAAATTATGTATGTGTGAGCCTAATTTAAGAAAATCTTCCTGCGATTCAAAGGCAATAAATGTATCAAAAGATGTTGCATGATGGCGATTTGTAAAAAAGTCAAGTCTGTCTGCAAAGTGACACGCAACTACAAAAATTTCTAAAGAAATTCTGAGTGTGCCTGACTCTGGCCTTGTCACCCCCATGCATTAAATAGCTGTCAGCATGTGTGTACGTGCTTGCGTCTGTTAATGAGAGAGTTGTACAAAGTCTTTTATTTTGAAGGGACTCTTATTTTTAAAGACTTTTGTCTGACTTTTGTGAACTTTTAAAGTGCTTGTAAACACCTTAGTCTGACCTACTTCGGACCATAATTGACATCTCAAAATCGGATAAGAACACCTAGATAATTCGTTCATAGTCGACTTTTTAACACCATGTATACTCAGCAATCAGATTTTTAAATCGGATTTTGCATTCTGTGCATGCTCGAGAATTTCTGCTGGGGCTTTCACCCGGAAGTGAAAGGAGACGTCATATTAAATAGTGGTGTTGCTGGAAAAGGTCAATCAGCAGGAGGAAAATAATACATGAAATGTACGCTACTGTAGCATCGTCCATCTCCTTGTATGCCATCTTTGTTTGAATGCCGTCAGATAGTTTGTTGTTGTTGATAAGTAGAGGTCAACCAAAAGTGGCTCTTTGTTGAGAGGGCTACAATTATTTCTATGGGGTAAAATTTGCAGCCTCAAGAGCAGTTTACAAATTTATTTTACGACAGATTTTTCTCTCCCTCTCTACTTTAGCTCGCAAACATTGTAGCAATACACACCCATTCATTTTTTGGTGTGTTTTTTTTGGCGATTTTTAGGCAAACCTTTTGCCGAAACGCTTAGAAAAGTCATAGCCTTCATCGCCCGGTGGAGCCACACGTTTTGATACCTTTTTTATGTAGTGCAACCAAAACTAGAGTAGTGAAAAAAAAAAAACATGGAAGAAATGCAAGAATTATAATAATTAGCATGAGGAATAGTATATAGTGTGCTCTTTCAGGCACACACAAAACATGGGATGCTGCTAAAATACGTTATTCTTATTATTTCATATTTGGATGGCAAATCAAAGGATCCTACAAATCTCACGTGTTAACCGCAGCAATGATTACAGCAAACTGAGATCAGCTCCCAGCCTAATATTCTCCTCTGTGCTGCACAGTGGGTTAAACTCTGGTGTCTGATATTGAAATCTGAGAAGGTCGCCCTGCAGTGGTCCAGCTTATCTGAGAGCTGTTCTATTCAAAAGAGGCCACAGAGATGAGAGAGGTATGAGCAACCCAGATATTGGAAAAGAGGTTTACTCGCATCCACCATTAGTCTCTCTAATAAAATGCTTCCCTTCTCTCTTCTTTCTATTAATATTCAGTGCGACCGGCCGGAGTCTTTTCCCTGACTCAGACCATCCCACTATGCACTGGGGCCTCTGATCTGTCTCTCATAATTAGACTGATAAATAGTCCTCCTCCTCCTCCACCTCTCATATTTTTTCATCGTCTTTCCCTCTTCCTCTTCTTATTTATTCTCATCTTGTACATCTGCTTTCCATTCGTGCTTTGTTCACTTGCTTCTGAAAGGGTGAGCACCTTCTCGGAGTTGTCAACACATTGAGGTTTGGACAGTTGTTCATCTGAAGACTCTTTTAGCTGCCTGGTAGACCTGAAATCATCAAATGTCTGTGGCATTTTTCATTTATCAGGATAACTCATGCAGGTCTTATTTGAATAAACAGCTGTATCAAGGGGTATATCCTTAAAATCAAAGCATGTACATCTGTAAACAAATGCATCTTACAATATTGTTGCTAACACTTTTAGACAGGCGAGTAGATCTCAGAAGAAACCACCACTGTCTCAATGTTACACTGTACAATGAGTTAGAAGAACATATAATGTATGTACTAAAGATTAAGCTGTTCCCTGTTGCCTTGCTAACAATAATGTAGTAATAATGTAACATTTGTCCAGAGTATGGTGCTGGAGAAAAGGCCACTGGGTCATTAAAATTAAAATAGTTCTTTCATTCTAATGTATTCAGTGCATCTCATGAATATCAACAGAAATTTAAATGAAACTTGTGGACCCATGTGTTGAACCTGGTGTTTGTCACCAAAATAACTGGCAACCTTTGGTGACAATGAATATCCACAGTGCATTTTATGTTAACCTGGGAGATTTATGTTGAGACAGTTTGGTCTCAACAAACTTGATGGATGGAACAGGGAGCTCCGCATGTATCTATCTATTAGGGTTCTAACAGTACATGTGCTTGGCAAAGCTTACGGCTTTGCGATGTGCTTTACGGTAAGCGCAATTCTGTCACTTCCGGTTATCGGTGTTACTGCCACGGTGCTCTCTGCTCTGCTCACCTAAACAGATTTTCGTATATTTTTCACATCAGTGATTATCTACATAACTCTACACTATCCTTACACTTGTTCTGTTTGTGCACGAACAAGTTTCTTAACTCTAGCAACCACAACCCGATAGTTTTCCCTGTTTCTGTTAGTCACACTAACTTTCCTAACTATAGCAAAGGCTTCTCTCTCCTCTCCTGCTCTCTCCTGCCCTGTGTGCCACATGTTTAGTTACTCCTCGTCCTCCTTTAGCGATAATGGTACTTGTAATAAATGTAGTTTATTTGTAGCTTTGGAGGTGAGGCTCAGTGAGTTAGAGGCACGGTACCGCACCACCGAACAGTCAGTAGCTGCTATAGTTAGCCAGTCCCCTGTAGCCGGTGTGGTACCACCGAAGGTAGCTTCAGCTAGCCATCCCCCGGTAGTTCCCGAGCAGCCGGGAGGCTGGGTGACTACACGAAAGAGGCATAGCCCCAAACTGAAGCCCACGGTACACCACCAACCGCTCCACGTTTCAAACAGATATTCCCCACTCAGCGACACACCCGCTGAGAAGCCAACTCTGGTCGTTGGCAGCTCCATTTTACGAAACGTGAAGTTAGACACCGGGGGTCATAGTCAAATGCATCCCGGGGGCCAGAGCGGGCGACATCGAGTCAAATTTGAAACTGCTGGCTAAAGCTAAACGTAGATACAATAAGATTGTTATCCATGTCGGCGGTAATGACACCCGGTTACGCCAATCAGAGGTCACTAAAATTAATGTTTCTTCGATGTCAGACTCCGTAGTTTTCTCTGGACCCCTGCCAAATGTGCCCAGTGATGGCATGTATAGCTACATGTCATCACTTCACCGCTGGCTGTCGAGGTGGTGTCCAGCAAACGATGTGGGCTTCATAGATAATTGGACACCTTTCTGGGGAAAACCTGGTCTGATTAGGAGAGACGGCATCCATCCCACTTTGGATGGAGCAGCTCTCATGTCTAGAAATATGGCCAAGTTTATTAGTCGACCAAAACCGTGACAACCCAGAGTTGAGACCAGGAAGCAGAGCTGCAGTCTTACACGCTTCTCTGCGCCTCCATTAGAGCAGCTGCCCACCCAATCCTTTCGTATAGAGACTGTGTCTGTCCCCCGTCCACCTACATTATTTAAAGATAAAACAAACAGAAGAGGAGTTCATCATAAAAACTTAATAAAAATTAAATCAACATCTCCAACAGTCCAAAATAAGAGAATTAAATGTGGACTCTTGAATATCAGGTCCTTGTCCTCTAAAGCTGTTTTAGTCAATGAATTAATATCTGATTAAGATATTGATTTATTTTGTCTCACTGAAACATGGCTGCAGGAGGATGAATATGTTAGCTTAAATGAATCCACTCCTCCCAGTCACTGTAATACTCATATTCCTTGTAGTACCGGTTGAGGTGGTGGAGTTTGAGCCATATTTGACTCAAGTCTTTTAATAAATCCTAAACCTAAACTAAATTATAATTCATTTGAAAGTCTTGTCCTTAGCCTCACTCACCCAACTTGGAAAACATTACAGCCAATTCTATTTGTTACAGTATATCGAGCTCCTGGCCCTTACTCTGAATTTTTATGCGAATTTGCAGAATTTGCATCAGGCTTGATCCTCAAAACAGATAAAGTAATTATTGTAGGTGATTTTAATATTCATGTGGACAACCACAATGATAGTCTTAGTACTGCGTTTATCTCTTTATTAGATTCAATTGGCTTCTGTCAGAGTGTAAATAAACCGACTCATTGTCTGAACCACACTCTTGATCTTGTTCTTTCATATGGCATTGAAATTGATCATCTAATAGTCTTTCCACAGAATCCTCTTCTATCTGACCATTTTTTAATAACCTTCGAGTTCATATTACTGGACTATAAGCCTTTTTGCAGAAACTCCTACAGCAGATGTTTATCTGATAGTGCTGTAGCCAAATTTAAGGAAGAAACTGGAAGAATCTCGTTTAGTCTGGCAGGATAATCTTAAAACTTACAGGAAGGCTCTCCGTAATGCCAAAACAGCCTATTACTCTTCATTAATAGAGGAAAATAAGAACAACCCCAGGTTTCTCTTCAGCACTGTAGCCAGGCTAACAGAGAACCGCAGCTCTATTGACCCATCTATTCCTTTAGGTCTAACTAGTAATGACTTCATGAGCTTCTTTAATGATAAAATTATAACTATTAGAGACAAAATTCATCAGGCCTTGCCTTCGACAGGCACTGATCTGCATTCTGATACAGCAATCTTGGAAACAGCTGCAAAACCTGATATATATTTAGACTGTTTTTCTCCCATTGACCTTCATCAAATAACTACAATAATTTCTTCATCTAAGCCGTCAACCTGTCTCTTAGACCCCATCCCAACCAGGCTGGTCAAGGATGTCTTACCTCTAGTCAGCCCTTCTTTATTGGATATGATTAATCTGTCTTTATTATCAGGATATGTACCACAGTCCTTTAAAGTAGCGGTAATTAAACCTCTTCTTAAAAAGCCCAGCCTAGACCCATAGGTTTTAGCCAATTACAGACCAATATCAAACCTTCCATTTCTCTCTAAGATACTTGAGAAAGCTGTAGCCAATCAGCTGTGTGACTTTCTCCATAAGAACAGTTTATTTGAGGATTTTCAGTCAGGATTTAGAATGCATCATAGCACGGAGACCGCACTAGTCAAAGTCACAAATGACCTCCTAATGGCATCAGACAAAGGACTCATCTCTGTACTTGTCCTGTTAGATCTTAGTGCCGCATTTGACACCATTGATCATCAAATTCTTTTACATAGACTGGAGCATCACGTTGGTATCAAAGGAACCGCCCTAAGCTGGTTTAAGTCATATTTCTTAGATCGATCTCAGTTTGTTCACGTCAATGATGAATCCTCCATGCACACTAAAGTTTGTCACGGCGTTCCACAAGGTTCTGTACTAGGACCACTTCTATTCAGTTTATATATGCTTCCTCTAGGGAACATTATTAGGAATCACTCCATTAATTTTCATTGTTATGCTGATGACACCCAATTATATTTGTCGATCAAGCCTGATGAAACCAACCCATTAACTAAACTCCAAGCATGCCTTAAGGATATAAAAAGTTGGATGACCTACAATTTTCTGATGCTGAATTCAGACAAAACTGAAGTTCTTGTAGATTGGACCTAAACACTCTCAGAAATTTTCCGGAGACTTAGTTACCTTAGATGGATCACTCTGGCTCTAGCTCCACTGTAAAGAATCTTGGAGTTGTTTTTTGATCAGGATCTGTCCTTTAACGCCCACATAAAACAAATTTCGAGACTGCATTCTTCCACTTACGAACATTGCCAAAATCAGACATCGTGGTCTCAAGTGGGATGCAGAAAACTAGTCCATGCATTTGTTACGTCTAGGCTGGACTATTGTAACTTTTTGTTATCAGGCTGCCCGTAAGTCTCTTTAGGTCTTTGCAGCTAATTCAGAATGCTGCTGCACGTGTTCTGACAGGAACCAAGATCAGAGATCATATTCTCCATTTTGGCTTCTCAATTGGCTACCTGTTAAGTCTAGAATAGAATTTCTAAAATTCTTCTCCTTACATACTAAAGTTTCATGGCTGAAATTATCAGATTCAAAAGAACTCATAGTACCCATTACCCCCTCTAGACCACTGCGCCTTTCAGAATGCTGGGTCTTTGTGGTTCCTATAGTTTCAAAGTAGACTGGGAGCCAGAGCGCCATCAAGCTCCTCTCTGTGGAACAACCACTCATTCCGGGTTCGGGAGGTGCATACAGTCAGCACTTTCAAGAGTAGACTTAAGACTTTCCCTTTTGAAAGCGCTTTATAGTTAGGCTGACCCAGGTCATCCCTAGTTATGCCAGACTGATCTAGTGTCTGGGACTCCCACCCCTTCGCCTGTCTCTTTCAAGTTATGCCTAGCCAGGCATCGGTAATGGTTGGACTCTCTCTCTCTCTCTCTCTCTCCCCCTCTCTCTCTCCCCATCACCATTACCGTCAATGCATGTTACTAACTAAACTTCTTCCCCGGAGTTTCTGTGCTTTCTCGTCCAGCAGGTTCTCGTGGATCGTGGCTGCTGCTGTGGTCTGCTGCTGACGTCCACTATATATGGCATCACTGTCATTATTGCTACCATATCTCTACTATAGTTTATAGTCAGTTAATGATTTACTGCTGCTGTCCATCTGTGTCCCTCTAACTCTATCACAGGTTCCACCGCTACTGTAATCATACTATCATTTATTGTATTTCATTGTCATTCTATCATTCATTGTAATTGTACAACATGTTTGTGTTGATTTGTTCTGTACATGTGACATCCATTGCACGTCTGTCCGTCCTGGGAGAGGGATCCCTCCTCTGTGGCTCTTCCTGAGGTTTCTTCCACCTTTTTTCCCTGTTAAAAGGGTTTTTTGGTGGGCAAGTTTTTCCTCACTCGAACCGAGGGTCTAAGGACAGAGGGTGTCACTCCCTGTACAGACTGTAAAGCCCTCTGAGGCAAACTGTGTTTTGTGACTTTGGGCTATATAAATAAAATTTGATTTGATTTGATTTGATTTGTCCTGAACTGTTTGGTACAGGATGTTTGGTTTGAAAAAACTTTCTTTGGTTCAGTTTGTAAAATGAGTCAGATCATTACAGCCATGTTGAACTCAATAGTCCAATTAGGTCCATTTATTGTAGCAGAGCCTTTCCAGTGAGCTAACATGCACCACAGCAGCACCATGACCTGTTTGACCTGAATGGAATGGAACCTTAAGTAAGTAAGCATTGGTAGCACCTGTGTTGTAAGATTGAATTCCAAGCTCGAATTCCAAACAATCGCCCCCCCTCCCCAGACAACACTCACACCTGGTTCACCTCTCACTGCCAGGTTGATGCCGCTGAACCATCACTAGCTCAGGACAAGCGAAATGTAACATAAGCGTTACTATCTAAATTCTTAGCTTAGTTTGTAATGAGAGAGAGAGAGAGACAGAGAGAGAGAGAGAGAGAGAGAGAGAGAGAGAGCATAATTTGGTTTTAACTTTTCTTAATCTATCAACCGCTGCCACTGTGTGGGGCACTTGTCACTGACCTGCTGCGGCAGCTGACCTAAAAACACACCATCAGCAGCTTTCACAAACCGCTGCACCCCCAAACCCCGTCTCCTCTGGTGACTGATAGCCGTCAAATACCACTCAAACTGAGCATTATCAAGACGGAGTTCGTTGTAACGTCTCTTTTCTTTCTTTTTTTTGTGTACCTAACCTCTACGCCTGTTTCTGTCTCTCAGAGATAAAATGTTTTTTTTTTTCATTGTTTCACAGTGGCCAAACGTCCGAACACACCTGGTTGGCCTGAATACAGTTGTGTTAGCATGCCAGCTAGCTCTACTCCCGTCAATGCTTACCTGTTCAGGAGAAAATGAGCCAACTCAGCATCAGTCTTAAAATCCTTTTGGATTCTAAGCAGTCTCCATCTTCCAAATACATCTCCAATATTTATCTATGTTTTTGAACATTTCTGATCGCTAATCTTCTTTGAAAAAAGATGAGGCTTCTTAGGTCTGGTAGAATCCATCTCTGTCAAACCACTGCGCTTGCTTGCTTCCATCGCTGTAGTGTGCTGTTTGCCACAAATTTGTTTCATACCTGGCAACACCGGATATCGAACACGGAACTAATTGATGAGAATGACTAAGGCCAAAACATAAACAAAGAGACAGGCTGGGCAGTAAATTTGAAAAAAAGAATATTTATTTTTGGGTTGGGTTTTTGTCAGCAAGCAAGTATTTAATTTCTTAGCATGTTTCCTTAAGAACTGATGATGCAGCATATTAATTTTATGATTTAATACAGTAAATATCTTACATATTGTACCTGTACTATTTTATGTTCTATTGTAGATGACGTCCTGTCCAAGGGACATCACGATAGCCGTAGTAGCTAGCTAGCAGAGGACTTATAATTTGCTAAATTCAAGGTCCCTTGTTGGCTAAGGGGCCCTTTGCTGGAGCTGCCTGAAACATTTTTGCCTTGGGCATTTGGACTCTTCCACTGTTTTTCTAGATTATCTGATTCTGTTACAGTTTGGAATTGAATCTGTTTTTTATCCATCCATTCATGGTTTGATCAGGTCTCCAAATCTCTCATGCAGTGTGGTTGTTGGAATATGCGTGTAATGGAAAGGTGGTGGTGGTTTCATTATTGCCCCAGAGGGTTCAAGCTTATGTGTTAGACATGCAGAAGAGTGGTTTCATTTGCATTCATCATAGTAAAATCCATGCCTGTCCCAAGGGTTAGCAGCATGCCGGAGAGACGGACCAACAGAGAGAGAAGCTTTAATATTGATGCATGCAGAGTGTGCATGAGACTGGGAGAGTGCACATTCGGCAGCTAATGTGTGCATTGCATGCACGCCATCCTGGGCAACAAGATGGTTTCCCTTCTCTCGCCCCTCCCTCAAACCCAGTCCAGGAAGCCTCGCATCCTCTGCAGCAGATCTGATAACCACCATACTGGATAACATCAAGCTGCACTCGTCTCTAAGAAGTCCTTCCTCAGGGTACAACTGCCAGTGCTGATCTCAGCATTAAAATATAATTTTGATGGTCATTATTAAGATAAGCATCGTGTTCTTCTGGCAGAAGATTACACTGATAGCGTCAAAGCTTAGAACAACTGTCCTTTTGCAGGACTCTCTTGTTCAAAGTTATTTGATGAAAAAAGCCTCTCTTGGCCAATCATGGGACTTATTACCAGGGGCAAGTGTGGGCATACTGTGGTAATCCTTAAAGAGGTATTTCCAGGGTGCTCCATCTTCTACTCGTTCAGTGCAGTTTCTTTTAAACAATGGACTTGTCAGAAAAAATCAAGTCAGTGACACAGACTGGATTAAATCATGATAACTTACTCCTTTTCCTTTCCTTCAAGTCTGCGCTTCTGTAGGTGGAATGCCATGCTGCTCTTCTTCTCCTTCATTATAAATTGAAAAAAAATAATTACTTAACTGATATGGAAAAATTGGTGAAGTCAAAGGTCAATGGTGAGGTCAGGAAAGTGTTCAGGAGCCTCTGATGTCTTATGCTGTAGTATTTATTGACGCTTGGCCAAGGAGAATTAGAGACACTCTCATAAAGCATCAGAAGTGCCTGAGTCGGTCTCACATTCTGCCCAACTCGTGCTGGTGGATAGACTTTAAACCCCAAGTTAACACCACAAATACTATATGCCCAGAATTAGCCAAAGAGAATATTTTTACCCATGCAGGTGTCATTGTCAACATATTCTAGTCTGGAGACACAGATGTCTATTTACACCAACTGGAACGTCATTGGTAAGCTATCTATTATGTCTAGGAAGGCAGCAATAGGTCTCTTCGACCCTGTCCACCACAGTGTTGAGATAGACTGGCACCTACTTGACCTCAACCAAAGCCAAACAATTAATACTGTTGAGGAGGCCCACACGAGACCTCGTGTAACCTAAGGATGGAAAATTCCAAAACAGGTACTACTTCCCAAATAAGACTGTTTCTACTCATCAGATTATCCTTCAACCATCCACCTATTGCAAAGTGACATGGTATGTGCTCCTTTCAGTTACTCTGTATTACAGTTTTTCTGACCAAACACAGAGGAAATAAACAACACAAATTTTACCCATTGGAATGAATACAACTTACTTTGACATAAAGGAATGGTTCCTATTTTCATCAAGGATTGCTCCTCACATGGATACACATTTTACTAATTGTGATGATAACATTCATGTATCATGGTATTTTTTCCTGGTATATATTGGATTATAATATATAATTAGCATGTAAGAAGTTCAAACTTTTTCAAACTTCACACAGGTAATCGTACTACCAGTACTGGCTCTTTTAAATCCCCTCAAAATTGATTACTAGTTTCTCTAAATCAGAAGTGTATGGTGCTCCCATACAGGGATTTAAAAATCTTGTTTCTAAAGAATGACATTAATGTTACATGAGTGCGAACTGCATGAAATTTGCTCGCACCATTTGCTCACTCAACCCTATTAACTCCGGTGGTAATCGACATCCCCATTTCCCATGAATCCACATCTCATCAAATCACTTTTAATACATGTTAACACACCATAGAGGGAGTAATAGTCAGAGGCAGCATTATCCAAATCGCTCTCATGAATAATATAAATACATGAAAGGATGCCTGGTTACCATGCTAAAAGGTCCTTTTTACAGCATGCAGCAGCATTAGTTCTGATTAATCTGAGATGCATTTGAATGAATTCTCAATGTAAATTCACGATTCGGTCTCAGAAACTAAAGAGCAGGTCATTTGAATAGCACTGATACCCCACAGTACACTGTTATGCTTCTTTAATTCCATGGGTAAATATTGCTTATGGAGGACATGAATTAATTCACAGATTGAGCAATTATTCCCTCAGGCTTTTCCTGCCAGTGCCCACATAATACTTAATGGACCTGGGCTTTCATAAACCTCAAATAAGTAACCTGATCATGACAGCATGTATTTATTGGCTTCCACGGCACAGGAACACAGGTGGATGGCTAAGGTACCTGTTTAAATGTAATCCTTAAATGTAATCCATCACCTGATAATATAAGTAACGCCTGTTTTCCATGCAAACAGACTTGAAGTAGAAACACACATATTGGACAACACCCACTTAATCTAGTTCAGTAGTTTCTAACATGGAGGGCAGATGCTCATCAGAAGTCCACTCCTCAACTCATCAAGATCTTTATCCATTCTCTTCATCCTGCCACCACCATCACTGTCAAGAGTCTATCAGGGGGGTTTCCTATATTTCTCAATTTCTCATAGCTTCACCAGTGGTAAGTAATGTTCACACAAAAAAAGCTGAACTATAGCAGCAAAAACATGCTACAACTATATGCCAAAGAAGAATACATGTATATGGTATATATTAAATATATATTAAATATATTATTAAATATATTAATATATTTAATATATACTGCATATATAAAGAAAAGCTTAAGTGTGAAAAGGTCAAATCATGCAGTATTTCACAATTTTATTCATAACTTAAAGGCCTCTGCAAAGTAACAGTAACTTACTTAATTTATAACCAAACTAAACATTTTAGAAAAATGACAAATAAATAAATAAATAAATAAAATTAGAGAAATTAGAATGGATTGATCATGGAGAGTTTGAGATTTTCATGTTTACAGACACTGCAGGTCCTCATAGACTTTGTCATTTTGGACCACCATAGGGTAGGGGAATGCCCACATATGGTCATACATACCTCTGTAATGCGTATACATGTTTCTGAGTTTTGGTGTCTACATTCAATGCAAAGGGAGAGACCAACAACACAGGAAAAATGAAAGTACTATGTGTGTCTGTGTTGATGGTGGTGGTGGTGGTGTGTGTGTGTGTGTGTGTGTGTGTGTGTTTATTCAGCCAAAGGAGGTCTTAGTAGGTCATCATTAAGGCATATGGCTGGGATGGGGTGGAACAGAGGATTGCCGGCACCAGGCAGGTAGTGAGACAGTTTGTGTGTATAAGTGCGTGTGCTGGGCTTTGGTGATAAACCTGGACATACGATCCAAAGAGTCAAAATTAGTCAATCACCACCCCAGTGTGTAGGAACTCCCTGAATGCATCCAAATGCACAACACTCTGTATGAACATGTTTGGTCTCTGCTGCATGGTCTGTTGGAGCAGGTTCACTTCAGAGTATCAGATCAAAATCAATAGTCCAACCAATAGATGAGACGATGAGATGAGATGATGAATGTACAATATCTCAGTTTTCAAAATCATTTATTTTTTTCATTGTTATTATTAAATGGTAAATGGACTGTACCTATAAAGCGCCTTTCTAGTCTTCTGACCACTTACAGGACATATCACATTAAAATCAAATCAAATTGAATCAATTTTTATTTGTACAGCCTAAAGTCACAAAATACATTTAGCTAATAGCTAACCTCCTCTGTTTAATGATCTTTTTCAGAGGTGCAATAGAGTCGAGAGTTGTCTGTAATGAGCCTGTAGTACTGTCAACAAGATGATCTATTTGTGAGGGGCTAAAGGAAGCAGACAAGTCCTCTGCTACATTGAGACATGGCATTGAATTCAATACTGAAGGAATCACTTCCTTAAATTTGGCTACAGCATTGTCAGATAAACATCTGCTGCAGGAGTTTCTGCAAAAAGGCTTATAGTCCAGTAATATGAACTCGAAGGTTATTAAGAAATGGTCAGATAGAAGAGGATTCTGTTGAAAGACTATTAGATGATCAATTTGAATATTAAAATCAATTCAGATAAAAATTAGAGTAAGGACCAGGAGGACCAAGGACCAGGAGCTCGATATACTGTAACAAATAGAATTGGCTGTAATGTTTTCCAAGTTGGGTGAGTGAAGCTAAGAACAAGACTTTCAAATGAATTATAATTTAGTTTAGGTTTAGGATTTATTAAAAGACTTGAGTCAAATATGGCTCCAACTCCACCACCTCGACTGGTACTACGAGGAATATGAGTATTACAATGACTGGGAGGAGTGGATTCATTTAAGCTAACATATTCATCCTCCTGCAGCCATGTTTCAGTGAGACAAAATAAATCAACATCATGATCAGATATTGATTCATTGACTAAAACAGCTTTAGAGGACAATGACCTGGTCAGGTCCACATTTAATTCAGTGAGAGGACTGTGTGTTCAATTCCCAGTGCTTTGTATGTTAAGGTTGCATGTTCCTCCATGCTCCACAAATCCAGGTGAGAAAATGTAGGTAGAGAAAGTGGAAGTAACACTCTCCCTATCCACAATGGTTGAAGTGCCTTTAAGCATGGCACATAATACACGGTTTGAACTTTATGGCATGAGGGGTGCAGGGCAGAGATAGTCAAAAAGTCACATGAGGGTCCATCCTCTGAATACCATGAATGTCCAATTTTAGGGAATTCCAGCTCAAAACGGATGAACGTGCAGAGAATTATGATCCAGCTATGTACTTCCCCTCAACTGGAAACCTTAGATCCTCTTTTAGCTCATTGTTTTGTTTTGGCCCACAAACTGCATTTCTAACCTGGTTTCCAGCATGCAGCTGTTTTCTGTGAAAAACCCACCAGTGAGCAAGCCATTACGACTTACATTCATGTTGCTTTGGTTTATAATTTGATAAATATTGATGTTGTTCTTAAAGGTTGCTCTGCTGCAACTGGGGTGTACAAAAAAACAAAACAAACAAAAAACAAACAAACAAACAAAAACAAAAAAGCAAAAACCATATATATATATATAATTTAATATATAATTATATATAATTAAAAAAAAAAAGCAGATTTAAGTAAAAGTACATGGCAGCTAGCTTAAACCTGACCAAGTGCAGCACATTGTATTGAACTGAGTAAGGATGTGTTTTATTTATGAATTCAACTCAGCGATACAAGCGATTGTGAGTTACAACAAATCTCCATTTATTGTTTATTTCAAAAGTTTCATCGTCTTAGGGCGTCATTGTATTAAACATTATATTTTTATCATGTTTTTAACTTAATTCATTTTAATTAATGCAAGCAAAGCAACTACTCTATTGGAAGGGTAACTCACAACAATCCATTATATTTTATTTATTGATCATATGATTTAATGAAAATGTAAAATGTAAATGCTGCAATGTGTCTGGATTGTTATAGGTGTCAAAAAGACATTATTTTCTTCTAAAATACAGGAGTGCAGGAGTGTAACACTGAAGAACCTAAGCAGAAGTATATACTTTAATACTAGACTAAACACACTGCTTCAATGGACCAAAACACTGTGAAAAGGAAATGATGACCAGATTGCAGTCCAAGAGGAAAAGTGAGGGGGTCAACTACTGTATCAACTGGCCAGTGAGCTGCTGTCTGCAGACAGCGCTGTGGCCTTCATACCTTCATACGCTGCTCAGACTCAACAGGGAGGTGAGTTTCTGTTTCTATGAAGAGAAGCAGAAGCACAGCACACTACTCATTTACTTAACAGCAGACGTTGTGGACGCAGCAAAATGGACAGCTTGTTCAACTCCCGCAAACAGGAGCAATCTCACTAATGAAGTGGAGTGCAAGTGGATGGATGGCGGTCTGTCTGTTTGTATTCCTTTAGACTTGGCCTGTCATTACCCTTAAATCTACTGGCCTCCCTCCAACCACTGACCAGGTATTAGATCATCACAGATCAGATCAGATTCAGGTGTCCACTGTTAGTTTGTAGTGAGTATGTGGGCCTGGATGTTTGGAGCATACAGCTCACACGTAAAGACACATCCCGTACAATGACATTTAATATGTCTTCTCTCCATGTAGGTAAAATAAAACAAATACATTTTAAATTTTAAATGATGTTATAATTAATCAGTATGTGCTCTTTGTATTAATTGTATAAGTGGTCTTTGTGTCGACAGGCATAGAGGGATAATGTCCAGGTTTGGGATCCAAATCGTAACAACGCTCTGCAGCTGTACAGCTGGAACACCATGGAGCTGTCAGTCAGTCTGTCAGTCAGTCAGTCTCAGTGATGCTCCTGTAGAACAATTTCTGTGGGAGCTGGACCTGTTTCAGCCTCTCGAGGAAGAGTCTTTGTTGGGCCTTTTTTTCCATCAGATGTGAGGCGTTGGAGGTCCATGTCAGCTGTTTTAATACACTTTAGGTTATCTGTTGTCTCCACTGCTTGTCCATGTATATGAAACAGGAAGTGGACTCATTGCTTTGTTCTAGTGAAGCCAAAAATGATTATGAAGTGTCATGTAGGTGCCTTCCTGCTGCTGGATTGGATGCATGTTCAAACTAAACATCCTGTGTTGACAAACCACAGCCCATGGCAAGAAGTTACCAGAAGAGCACCTGTGCTAACGGTTTATTACTGGTAGGGCTTGGCTCTGACTTTGTGCCACTATTCATCTGTCATCTGTTGACTGTTGTCATGGCAAACGTTTCCAAATCTAAATCTATCATTCTGTGTCTTAAAGGTGGGTGTAAAAATAGTGTAGTTTCTTCAAAGACAGATAACAGCTTGGTATCATGTCAGTTACAATGTATTCTAACAGTGAAAAGAAAAATCTATCAAAATGTCCTGCAGCATAGTCCACATCTGCACTGTCCAGTCAGGTGCTCACTATATTGCTGACAGTCAAAATTTTGATTAAGGATGGCTGAATTGTTGCTGGTTGTTTACTGAATACACAAAAAGCATTCAGTGTATTCAGCAATATTTTGCTAAAAATATGGTCTGCTAAAGAAGACAAATACAAACAAAGAAACAGTGGAGCATAAACAACTGAACACTTGATCATTAATATGAGTGTGTTATAATCTTCATCAGGAATGTGTGTAAAGTCTAAACCAAGCAGCTGCAGGTAAAAATATAAAATCTCATTCTGACCTGAGGTCAAACAGAGTTCCTCCTCAGATAACTCCTGACCTGTGTTGTCACAACTGTAATCCAAATCACGCTGAAAGAGAGAATAGTGAGGTAGTGAAAGACCAAACAGCTTCAACACATTTGCTCCTGCACTCATCCAACCCTCTCTGCATTTATGAAAATGACTGTAATAGTCCATATCCAGTAAATCCATTACCATGTCACCATCAGCTGATCATAATATTCTACTCTGTGGCTTCTTTAAGTTCCTGTAAAACTTTGCTTTGTGTTAACGGATGGAAAAAGTGAGCTGCTGCTGATGTTCAGGGGGGATTTGAATGAATATCATGATAAAGCCTTGCTAATCTTCCATGCCAATCTGATTCTCAGTAGGATATATCTCTTATTTCTATACTTAGGTGACCCAAGCTGACTCTTTTGTGGATGTTTGGTTCCGCAGGATCAGTGGGAAATTGGAAAGAGTTGTAGTGCGTGTGTGCCACCTCAAATTGGATTGCATGGCGTCTTAAATGAAAGCAAATAATTTCACGGCTAATGGGCTTAATTTCAGGAAATAATTCGAGATTTCCACAGTTGGCTATTTTGCATGTGGGCTTTGCTACTTTTGGGAAGGTTGTTTTTTTGTGTGTGTTCATTGAATGTGCTGGAATTAGAGAGCAGAAAGAGGCTGTTTTATTGCATCCAAAGTTCATCAAATGTCCAACACTCTGCTTTGACCACGTTCCTTTGTGCTCTCACGAGTTGTTATGGGTGGTGTTAGGACCATCTGCTCTTCTCTCCCAGCTTTTATTCACCAGGGATGAAACACTGGAACAAAGTTATTGCCAAAAAAAACAACAAAAAAAACATAAAAGAAAGAAAAACACTGACATAAACAAGAAGTAAAAATGTGATTGCCAACAAAGAAGTGATTAAGGCTCACAAAAAAGTCTTCATTGGTTAAATAAATAAAGAAATAGCTGTAATTAAATAATGAATGAAGGAATCAGTCCATAAAGCATTGATTGATGTCCAGGAAAGGGGGTCTTTCTAATGGAGGCTGGCTGACAGTGATTGCGAAGGCCCATTTACCAGCTGATGTTTTGTTATGATTGGACATGTCAGTCTTCCTCCTCTGATTAAAAAGAGAGGGGGAAAAAAGCCCAAATGCGCCCTGCATCCTTTCCTTTATGTTTTTTTTCTATTCTCTTTCCATCCACAGGCACAAAGCGATGGGTGCATATTATTTTGTCAATCCACTGGAACGGGTGACATTCAGGGGTTTGTAAAGATGCCAACTGCCCTTTACGTGTTACCTTGAAGATGTCGCTTTCTCCAAGGAACTTAGTCATGTAATAGGTGTTTGTGCTGTTCAGGGCAAGCAGGTTTCAAATGGATTGTTTTGTTTTCATACTTAAAAGATGGAACAGCTTTCTGTGAACAGGTTTTTATACAGAAGTATAACACAACACCCTGAAGATACATCTGCTTGAATAATGCATAAAGTACCCGACCACTAGGTCAAACACAATTCAGTACATTTTGTTCTGATGCTTGCTTGATTTTTTTCTGTTTTTATATATTCTTTGTTGTTCTGAATTTACTACTCTGCATCGTAGTAGTATACCTAGAGCAGGTGAGTAGCTACTTCTGTGGACACTGAAGACTTGTCACTATGAGTTGTGTGATGAAACAAAGACAATATATATTGTACAGTGTTATTTCATCTATGAGTTCATGTATTTCAAATGTAGCCCAATCTCGAAGTGAACTTGTTTTATTAATTATGTTAATTGCCTGTTAATGTGTGTCAGTGGCAAATATTATAAAATGTATAAACGTTAGAAATTCTACAATGTGGGCGACTTTACACAACAAGGTGTACTGAGGTGCGAAAGCACGCAGAGTTGTGTGAACTGCTGAGATTTGTACAATAGATTGTATCAAGACTAGAGAGGTAAAGCAAAGCATTCTGTAGAGTCTGTGTCTAATAGTACAAGTAGAAGTGCACTGAGTGTACTGAGACCTTAACGCACAAGCCACTAATAGGTCCGGACCCACACTCTGTCCTGCCTGGACCCAGAGCCAGAAACGACATATCATTGAGTTTTATTCAGTTTTGGTAGAGATTACATTTTGAACGGCGACTCTTTCTTCTGACAGTGTTTCTACACCGCTACTCAGCGAAAGGGACATCCTACCTGTCTCTGACTGGCCAGTACTCGTTGCCTTTGTGGGTTCAAGTTAGTTGGGTTTAGGCATGAGGACTGAGATAGGTCAAGGTGAGGGCAAGAATGTCATCCAATCACAGGCAGGGTAGGGTGGGCCTTCACTGAATAGAGTGGCAGTGATAGTGACCGAGAGAAAAACATTAAGGAGTGAGGAGACAAGAGAGTGAAAAAAGGTCAAAGTGAGAGTCAATGTGCCATGGCGTGTGCTAAACAGAGGAAGGTTGACACCGAAAACCGACTTTTAATCCAGAAGGTTGCAACTAAGTCAGCCAATAACTTATTATTATTATTAAATGGTCTGTACTTATATAGTGCCTTGCTAGTCTTCAAGTTCAAATTTTATTGGTACAGCCCAAATTCACAAAACACAGTTTGCCTCAGAGGGCTTTACAATCTGTACAGGGAGTGACACCCTCTGTCCTTAGACCCTCGGTTCGAGTGAGGAAAAACTTGCCCACAAAAAAACCCTTTTAACAGGGAAAAAAGGTGGAAGAAACCTCAGGAAGAGCCACAGAGGAGGGATCCCTCTCCCAGGACGGACAGACGTGCAATGGATGTCACATGTACAGAACAAACATATTGTACAATAACAATTCACACACATTCATACACTGGCATTAGCTGCTACGCAAGGTTCCAACTGCTCTTCAGTTTGAGGAGCTAACCATTCACACACATTCACACTGATGGCACAGCCTTCAGGAGCAACTTGGGGTTCAGTATATGCAGACTGCTGGGGGTCGAACCGTCAATTATGTGATTAGTGGACGACCTGCTCTACCTCCAAGCCACAGCTGTCCATTATTATTATTATGAAAGGAATTTTTATGTATTATTGTACGTAGCTCTCCATAGTCCAGAGTGTCACTGAAAATAAATATTGTTGCCATGACGCTGAATTATAGCTTTCTTTGATTTGAGTTGTTGACTTCACACAGTGCAGATGTTGATACAATGACAATGCTGCTTCAATATATATAAAATAATTGGAATGTAGAACTAAATTATAATGCAACTTAAACTTGATGATGCTAACCTGTTAAAGTACATGTCTTTGGACTGTGGGATGAAGCTGGAGTACCCGGAGAGAACCCATGCAGACATGGGGAGAACATGCAAACTCAGCCACTGCCAAGGTTCAAACCAGGGACGTTCTTGCTGTGAGGCGATAGTGCTAACCACTGCATTTAAAACTCTCAAACTTTATGAGAAACTGCCAACGGCCACGTTCAATGCATACCAACATCACAAAACACATTTGCTTCCAAAAGAGTTTCAAAAATTCGTTGTAAACAAGACAAAAGGTGCTCTGTGCTTCCACACAGTGTTTGTCTTAAACACACACATTTTCTATCTCTTCATGCCGCAGCATAATCCAGAGCCAATGTGCTGTTTTACTCTCAGGCTTCACAGTAGTGCACCAACCAAGTCTTTAATACCAACTTTCGCTCATGAACAGTCCCTCTCTCTTCCAGTGGTGACCCCTTTCAACCTGCCATATGGAGGAACGAAGGGTCCATCTTTGTTGTCCCCCACCCAAGTTGCTCTCTGCAGGCTGGCTAAACAGCCTGGCCAGACTCCCAGAAGTTAAAGCAACTTTAAGTTTAGCAATGCTGACTTCTTTTGTGGTCCCTGGACTTTAGTGCGTCAGATGGAAGCAGCTCTGCAACTGTGGAGAGATGGGGCAGCAACAGATGGAGGTCTGTGAGGGTCACTCTTTTTGGACCTCACCTTAGCAATCTCTTTGAAGATTTTAGCAGAGCAGAATGGTCCTTAAAGTCTCTCAATGAACATTAAATGACTCAACGATGAGTTGAAACTGCAGAAAAAACTCATGGGTGGCTGTTTGGAAACTTAAACACATGGTGAAACTGTTCTGAGGGTAGACAGGTTGAGAAGCGGTTAAAATATTCAGGAGTGTTGGTGAGTGCTCTTCTCTTCAAACCTGTATGTTTTTGGACCCTGGAGAAATTAAATTACATTATTTTCAGGGTGGACGGTAAGAAACAAAAAGAAGCAACTGATATTTCATCCCTGTAATAAATGGAACTTAGACTACAGACACACACACACACACACACACACACACACACACACACACACACACATACACACACAGGGAGCTTTGCACTGTTTGCATTATTTCTAATTGACAGTTCTGTTGTCCGTCCTGCTGAAAGTGAAAGAAATATTTCAACTGAAGCTGCAAAATACAGGAACAAAAAATATTGATGTTTTCCTATTCTTTAGCAGGCACAGCATTTTAAAAGAACAATACATACAAGATGTGGAGAGTTAAGAGTGGCTGCACACACTATAGTGTAGAACAGTGGGTATGATGCATCACAGGAAATTCACTTGAAGTTACAGTTCTGACCACACTGGTTACTGTACAAATGACCCTAAAGAGAGGCAGTGCAGAAGCACCACAGGAAAGAATGGAATATCACAGATGAAAATCCACAGGAAACCTACAACAACTAAGTAACTCTAACCTGTTCAATCATCTTACCACCTATTTGAGCTCGCTGTAACAAGTTGTTTCCAAATCTCAGTATTTACTTTGGTGAAAGCAAACATCAGAACCAATAGAAAAGATGTTTTCCTCACTTGAACTGAGGGTCTAAGGACGGAGGGTGTCACTCCCTGTACAGATTGTAAAACCCTCTAAGGAAAAATGAAGCAAAAAGTTTTGTGAATTTGGGCTATACAAATCAAATTTGATTTGATTTGATAGTCAGAACTACACAAATAAAACCAAAGTCTAATAAACTGTGGTCTTCCTTATCTAAAGGACAGCAATAAAACCTCCTAAGTCTTGTGAATCACATGAACATTGTCCATCAGCAGGACAATTTGAATATCAGTAGGACAGGGACATCACAGAGATTATGACGGAAAAATCCAGTGTTCACTTTGAATGTGAGGTCATGAGGAGTGGCCAACACCATTACAAATGGCTGTAGCACTAAACACATCAACAGTAGGAAAAGAGGAGACTGCACATTAATTCAGGCCAGTCAATACTTGTTAGCAGGGCTGGCTAATAAATAACCCTGAGTTTGGTGCCGGACTTGGCCAATGTCTTTCAGCCGCCTGTGGCATCTTAATGTGCTGTTTTAATCAGGGCCAGCGGCTGCTAAAGGGCTTACGCTAGCACATTGCCTGCTACATTTCACCACACGTTCCAGGGATTTACATAGAGGGCCAGTAAACCATCACCAGAGCCCCTTATCCTGCCTTGTTATTCCCATTCTCATTCCCTGTATCAAAACTCACTGTGGTCTCTGCTCAGTTGTCACACTGAGACTCAACCTCCTCCATTCTTTTCCCCCTTTTTTACAAAATTAAAATGAGAAATGGCTGGTGTTGGGTCAGGGGCAGTAAGGAAGGCTTTGGTAGGTAATGATGTTAGAACCCCCATTTTACCAGCTTTTATCCTGTTAGAGTAAAAAAAAAAAAACCTCTTTGTGCTGGTCTGAGGTGTGCAGCAGGCAGAGGAACACGCAGCAAAGGAAGAGCCAGGCACAAGTTGAATGTTAATACAGATATTGTTTAAAGATTATAGCAGGTTCACTCATTTTCAGCTGGCAGATTTAAGCTGCTGTCTATCTGCAACGGTAACCATGCCAACTGCTCTGCAAAACTATTAAAACAGCTCTGCAACGTAAAGTAGGGACACCCCTTCGGAAGAACCAAAATGGTGGTCTATTGGCCCACAAACCCGGGATAAGCTTCTCATCAGTTTGGGAACAGTAGGCTGCTTATGGGACAAAAATCTTTTCAGAGGAGAGGATTTGACTCTCCGACTCATTTTCATACATATTGTTTCCACAACTTTGGGGCTTGGAGAAGCTAATGGCAGCAGCAGAGTTTGAAATCATTTGTACTTTTCTACATTTCACATCACCTCACATCATGTCTGTCTGTCTGTCTGTCTCTCTGTCTTGTGCGATGCTCTGAGTGTTCTCTTGTTCTTTGTTAACCCCATCGATGCTCTATCTGACCCACACACCAGGTACACTCAGTAAATATTTCACATGTTCAGTTTGTGAACAGTACAACAATGTAACAAAGAATTGCATTATAAATAATATAAGTAATGTTGTTTGAATCAAATTTTGAAGCCAGTGAATAAAGGCAACAATGGACATTCATCTCTATGAGTACGTTCTTTTTTGCTGTCATTGCTATTTATATATGTTATTATTTCTGTGTGTATATATATATATAAGATACATATTCAAATTATAATGCATTCATGTGAAGACAAATCTCTAAGATTAGAAGGAAAGAATGAAGAGATCAGGCATGCAGGATAAAGAATGAAAGCCTCCGTGTTTTGAACTTTCATTTCTTTTCATTTCAATTCATTATTTTAGTGACAGAAGAGTGTGTGACAGATCAAAACAGACAGACAGACAGACAGACAGACAGGAGTGTGTGTATATGTGTGTGTTGCAAGGTTAAAGCTGCTCTCTCACCCTGGGAACAGCAACATCAATAGAGCGGAGGGGGGTATCAGCCCGGCCCAGGCATAGGTTACCCAGGAATTAATGAACTTTCAGTTGGACTCCTTATCCCGTTGTATTGACAGGATGAAGTCGGAAAGCCTCGCCAGTCCTCAGCGCTCTGCTCCCGAGTGGAAGAACAGAGAGGGAGAGTTTCCTGAAATGAAAAAGCAACGGTTCTTATCTCTGAGACAGGTTGTAAGAAGGGTCTTCGAACAAGGCAGAGGGCAAGCACACACACACACACACACACACACACACACACACACACACACACACACACACACACACAGTGAAATCTCTAAGTGAGAAAGTGCTCTGCAGGCCTGACCGCAGTGTGTAGAACACTTGGCTCAGGTCAGATAAAAGCAGTCTGGAATGAATCATTCTCTTACTACTGCATGGGTGATGGAAGTGTGTGTGTGTGTGTGTGTGTGTGTGTGTGTGTGTGTGTGTGCGAGGATGGCGGGGGTTGGAGGCCACACTAGCCACATCTCTTACAAGGAAACAACTCGTCTCATGTGTGTTAATATCACCACAGCATTTTTAAAGCTCAGGTTCTACTACTCACGCAAAACCCGCTAAACATTTCAACATTTCAGTTTGGAAAGTGTTGATCCTGACAGCTACGAGCCAAAAAATGAAATACAAGAACATATCTGGATGATGTGATGACTTCCTGCCCTGTTAAACTCACAGAACATATGAGAAATGTTCTGTTCTTATTAAAATGTAGCTGTCTTGTTTTTCCAGAATATCTGAACTGAGCTGGTCCATCAGTGAATCAGTGATATATATTTGTGAAAGCTAACTTCAAAACTTGATCCGGAATTATTTTATGAAATAGTGCACAGAGAATCAACTGTTCATTTTCCCAACAATGATACTTTAAATCAGCCTGACTGAAATCAGCCCCCAATGCCCACACACACACACACACACACACACACACTTACTGCCTTACTGAACTCATCAAGCACCGTCTTTTTGTTGCATTTGACTGTCCCGCTAATAGAAAATTGACATTTGGGAAGCTTTCATGAAAAAAGGAAAAAAAAAAATCTAATCTCTAACCTTTTTTTAATGAAGCCAAAAAAGAAAAAAAATCTTGAGTGGCAGGGAAAATGCTTAGCGTGTGTTGTGTGATCCTTCGCCCGCTGCACAGATATTAAGACTTTTGAATGAATAAATTAGCAGAAGGAAGGAGACGCCAAATCCTTCCCTTTGTGATTAAAGAAACTCATCAGATTTTTTATTAGAAGGGGTGTTGCAAAGAAAAGAAAATGGCATTTTTTTGGGTGCCCTGCTCTTCCACACACACAGACACACACACACTGTCACCTCACAATTCTCCCGCCTTGTCCATTTATTCAACACATTTCTCTGGGGCACCATTGCTATTCTGTCTGTCTGTGGCTGCACAAAGATTAGCCCTCTGCTGTGATTTAAAAAAAAGACCAAGTGAAAGGGGAAAAAAAGGATAATCATACTTCCATTCTTGAATCATTTCTGAAAAGAGAATTTCCTCTAATTCTCTACATAATAATGGGTTTATAGCCTTTATTTGTAAGTGGATGGGTCGGCCTTAATTACAGTCATTGGAGACCCTACATTCTGCTTTTGTAATCTCCAACATATCAGCACTTGATGAGATGACTGTTTAATAGGTGCTAATATTTCAATTTACAAAATGTGATTAGCCTTTGTTGATATCCATTTCTCTATAACACAGTGACTTGTCATCTGCAAATGCGCAAATTGAGTTGTAATGAACTCACATTTTAATATCCACATTTTATTAATTTTGACAATACACACATCACTATTTTTTGTGCATCGTGTCACAATTACTGCAGCAAGTTAATATGCAGTAATAATCAATAGCAGGCCAGTGAACAAGTTGCAGTTTAACCACACTACAAGTTTATACTCAGCCTTTATTTTCACACACCGTGTGGAATGTGGAAGAAGAATGTATGCTGGGATAGTCAGCATTAAATTGACAATGAATGGAAGAATCAATTCAATGAAAGGAATGAATGTAAGAAGAGATCTGATGTCTCAAATGATTCCTTTATTACAAGGTTCATAAGAAGGTTATATTAAAATGAATGAATGAATGTTTAAATATAAAACAGCAACCTTTGATCCAAACAAATCAATGTGTTTTTAATATATTTTTAAAGGATCATCATTGCAATTTTTCATTGATGTGTGCTCCTCTGTCTACTAACTCTAAGCTGTGGTGAAGAGGTGATGTCTCTGAAACCATCTTCCCTCTCTTCTCATCTTATTCCTTTATGTGTGCTCTTTTTTCTGTTCTTACCTTTTGTTATGCAGTGTGTGTCTATGATGCAGAATTATTCAAATCCTGTGTCAGCTTTCTGCTTTATCCACCATCCACCACTGGCCTCAATGAAAGCATTGTGTGACTTTTCTCTGAGGCCCCTGGGAGATAGCATCATGAATGTGTGTGTGTGTGTGTGTGTGTGTGTGTGTGTGTGTGTGTGTGTGTCGTGAAAGCAGCATCCATGCATCCTTAGCAGAGGTCCACCTTGAAGCCTTCCTCACTGCCTCGTACTCAGAGCTGAGACCTGAAGAGCAGGTGGAGGAAGCCTTCATCCGACCTGCTTCTGAGGTGCCTTCCATCTGCATATGAAACAGGAAAGCCCCCGGTCCTCCCAAACCAAACAGGTCACTTTACATCCACCAGAAAAACACCAGTGAACAACTGGAAAGTCTGAGTAAGAAGTAGCCATGTTTACAACAGCAGAACTATAATGCAATGCTCTATAATGCATATAGATTCTCATCTGGAATAGTGTTCTTTACAATTCATTTCATTTTCTTGCAGAGTAAAGATCCAAAATTCAAACATCACCTCAACCAAGTAACTTTTCTACCATAAAATAACAATTTCAAACCATGATGATGCCACATTGACCTGTAAACAGTGAGTAATGCTATTTTGTATTTAAAAGCTAAGCAAACTGCATTTTTATGCATTTACCTCCCACTAAAGCACCTTGACAAGCACCACTGTTCAAGCCATTTGATGGTGCTGGTTGACTGTTGAGTATCTAAACCACTTAAATGTGAAAATGTACCCATATGGGGCATTGTGTTGCTTGCAGACATTTATGAGGAATACTCTTAGATCATCAGTCATAGGGAGATAGGAACTGTGGAAAAAGTGCTCACACCATGAGTGCATGGACAGCGCCTGGTCACTAACTGTGCAGATGTGGAAAAGTGGAAAATTTAGATGAAGGTTGATAAAGAAAAACAGGTTAGAGGAAAAATAATAATGTTTGGAGAAGAAAACATGAGCTGAGGACAGAGATGAAGAGTAGACAGTGTCTTAAGTTGAGTACTGGAGGAAGTGTGTGATAGTTGCTGTTGTGTAAAAGTATGGTTAAAGGGTTTGCAGGAGCATGAGTGAATCTTCAGACTAATTGAGCTGGAAGTCAGGGCAATTCGGAACAAGAATCCCAGAAGACTGGATCATTGTTTTAGTCAGGCAGGGCAATTCCCAAAGCTAATCAGTGTGCAGTTACATGACTGCAGGCTAAGGTAAGTTATCCCCAGTTTTGTTCTGTGAGAAATGATATGATGACATAATTTACTGTATATTCATGAAGGAGTACATTCTGAGGCTAACTTCACCACAGCAAAAGAACTGTTTTTCTCAACCTCTGGTAGATTCATTAAACATGCCACGCAACTTGTACAACAGAAATACAGACTCTGCACAGACGATGGCTCATACTGCATGAGAGCGATATTATACTCCATTATATGTTTCTTTGTCAGTCAAGCTTTTTGGGGACTGTAACTTTGTCAGCAGAGAATTTCACACTTGGTAAAATGGCGACTTAGTCAGTGCTTATGACTGGTCTGACTGCTAATCTTTGTGGATTTCCTCTGGGTGCTCAAATCCTTCCCTTCCTTTCCTCCCTGGTCTCTGATTCACTGTCCAGAATCATAATTTTTTTAAACCACATTGCGCCTCCTCGTCTTCCTCCTGACCTTTCACCTACAGACTTCAGATGCATTTCCTGAGTGTTAGCATTCAACATAAATCTTGTTTTGATACATGATACTAATAAATACAACGTGAACTTCATCAAACTATCAGTCAGCAAGTTGTCAGCTTACACAGCTTTTTGAAGAGGTGTACCAATAACTTCAATTCACATCCTACCAACATTCAGTGTTGTTTCTTTAAACAGTGACCACTGTACTGCTAAATGTATTATTCTGCATGTTCATGAAGGCATAAACATATGTGTTTCTTTATAATGAATAAAAACTTAAAGAATGAGATTTTTATATAAACATTTTACCCTTTGATTTAGCTGTGCACACAAAAAAATATAATGGCGACATGTGAATATGTTTGTTGAATAATGCTTCATCCTGTGATGGCCAAATGCTGGCTGAATAGATTCTTAACAGAAGCCAGTGTCAGTGTAATGGTGCTGCATTGAGCCATAGAGACCATCAGCTGTCTGCACTCTCTAAAGCAGAGCAGCCATTGTTTTTCCTCTTCCATTTAGCAGCTCCTTGAAGGCTGTCAGCTGGTCGGGGTTTGGATGGAAAGGCCCCAGTTTGGCCACACTTGCCTTTCTCTGTGGCCAGCTTTTATGAGCTTCGGTTAAGAAGAACAGAGACAGAGAAACAGAATGAATAAAATGAGGAAATAAATGGATTTTAATTAATTGTCCATACAAAGGGCAAAAACCCCCATTGTGGTTATTTTTTTTTTTTCAGTTCTCTTTTTCTCTCTGTTCAGCATCACTTCAGGGAGGCTCTGAGAGCTCAGTCGCCGGCTGGCCGGCCAAGGCCTCGCAGAAGCACACAGCATATGCCAATCCCACAATCCACCCTGCTCAATCAGTGCTCTCTCTCTCTGTTTCTCTCTGCCTCTCTATCTCTCTCAACCACCCAGCAGTGGCAGGAGGCTCCGAGCTGCCACTCATTAAGGTAAACTGTGCCAAGGCCTGCTGTCTGCTCACTGCCAAGACTTTAGAGGCTGGATGTGTGATGGGAAAATCAGTGGCTGCATGTGAGTGTAAACTAGTTCCAGAGGTTTCTGGGGTGGAAGGAGGTCCTGGTGTGTTGAAAAGCTATGCAGTGCATCCAGGAAGAGGGTGTAGGACCTTGGTTCACCTGCTCATCTTGGGACTCTTCAGAAGTGGTTTCAGTGGGGAGGGAAGGAGGATGGGAGGGAGGGAGGGAGGATAGGTGGCTGCTGTGTGTAACACAACAAATGTGTATGAGAGTTGGAGTTGTGAAAATGTATTCAAACATGAGTCACAACAGTGTCCTTAGTTATGCTATTAGGAAGAAAAGCCAAAAGAAATCAGAGCAATAAAAACAAAATTCATTGATGGATTTGAAGGTGTTTATAAAATTTCCATCATCAGCCCTTCAACACCTGGAAGAATATTGTGGGCAGATGTTCAAATCAGATCAAATTTTATTTATATAGCCCAAAGTCACAAAACACAGTTTGCCTCAGAGGGCTTTACAATCTGTACAGTGAGTGACACCCTCTGTCCTTAGACCCTCGGTTCGATTGAGGAAAAACTTGCCCACAAAAAAACCCTTTTAATAGGGAAAAAATGTGGAAGAAACCTCAGGAAGAGCCACAGAGGAGAGATCCCTCTCCCAGGACGGACAGACGTGCAATGGATGTCACGTGTACAGAACAAATCATGACAATGAAATACAATAAATGATAGAATGATTACAGCAGCAGTGGAACCTGTGATAGAGTTTTGTTCTATTATAGCAGACATTAAGGTGTTTTTTTTTAGCTGGTCCAGTTTGTGTTCACGTTAACTCGTGTTCACTTTTACAAATAAACAAAGCAGACATCATTTAGCTCTTCTTTGGAGGAGCTCAACAGCAGGCTGCTGGGGTTGTGGCAACATGGTCAAGGTGAGAGAGCGCACTGGAACTGAAGATCTGGCAGGCAGAAAATTAGTGCATTAATATGTAGCACTCTCCTCAATAGTCATATGAATAAGGGCAGGGCTTTGTGGCTCCTTAAACTGTTTTAATAATCATCTTGGATCTTTTTTTACATTAAACAAATGATGTTTTTTTAAAACCCACATTTGTTTTAAATTTTAAAGTTTTAGCTTCAATAAAGATTTGTCTATATGTCTCTTTAAGGAAGAAATTATTTCATCTTATCAGGTAAATGCAATAAAATCACACCAATCAGGTTTTAGAAAAATAATACTCAATTATTTACTTAATGAAATTATGAGTTAGGAAAATAGAAAAATTAAATACAAATATGAATGTTCTTCAACAGAACATAAAAGTTTTTTCCCTTTTAGGAAACTTACTTACTGTGCTAACATACTGTAAGAGAATAAGCAAACATTCACCTTTAATCCAAAATGGATTCAGTAATAAAACCACAATTAATAATAATTAAACTATATTAAACACAACATACAGAGTCAGTGGGCCCACTCACACACGCCTCAGTATAACTGTCATCTAAAGACTTGACTTCAAACACAATATAACATTGCAGGCCTGGATCAATGCTTGTGGTCGTGGAGGCCCAAAACAGAATGGCCACTTCACTCACAATGAGCAAAATAAACTGTGTGGTACCTCAGTTATTATTGCTGCTTGTCTCTCCTCTGTCCGGGTTTCTGCTCTGTCGTTCCCCTCTTACTCAGTTCAACTGTGGAAATTAAACTATATCTGGAAACATCAGCAGACATGTAGTAGACTGACTACAGACTATACTGCAGGTTAGCTCAGCCGCAGCACTTGCGATAGCATTAGTGTTAGCACAAACATACGCAGTCTTTGAACTTTGTGTAGAAATTCCTTCCACGCTCTCCATGTGGAACTTCTGAACTGAATATCGAGCAAACAATCATAAAAACACCAGAGTCACACTTCTGCGCACTATTAATTACATTACATCACTCGCTTCAGTCTCAACAGTCCTTCCCTCTGAACAGTCAGTGCTAAAACACCTGAAGGATCTGACGCACCTGCAGTGTGTTATTAACCCTATCAATACTGGTCTAGACCAGGCATGTCCAAAGGCCGGCCCAGGGGCCAATCATGGCCCGCAGTCAGATTTCATGCAGCCTGCAGCTTCATTTTTATAATATATTATTTATGGCCTGCTAGGATTGTCAGATAATGTGTGGCAGGCAGATTCAGCTTTTTTGCTTTTTTGACAAAATGAAGCATTTAGATGCACTAAACACATTACTCATAATAAGTGATGTTTAGATTTGTATCAACTTCATTCAAGTTTAACGTGTTCCATACAATTTGTTCTGTGTTATCTGACAAACCCAGATGGAAAGAAAGGAAGAACTGGTTTTTAGATTTGTTCTCTTCTGATTGGCTAGATTTGGTGACATTTCCATTAAAGAAAAAAAAAGATAATTGTGACAATGAAAATAAAATTATTACATAACAGTGCATTTGTATGTAACTTTTATTGGTATTTTTAAAATGTTAGTCCTGGCCCCCGGGCATCTTCACATTGTCAAATCTAAATGGTAAATGGACTGTACTTATATAGCTCCTTTCTAGTCTTCTGACCACTCAAAGCGCTTTACAGTGCATATCTCATTCACCCATTCACACACATTCATACACTGATGGCATTGGCTGCCATGCAAGGTGCCAACTGCTCATCAGTTCAAGGAACTAACCATTCATACACATTCACACACCAATGGCGCAGCCTTCGGGAGCAATTTGGGGTTCAGTATCTTGCCCAAGGACACTTCGACATGCAGACTGGAGGGGATCAAACCAGGGATCGAACCACCGATCTTCTGATTAGTGGACGACCCGCTCTACCTCCGAGCCACAGGTGCCTTTAATAGAAGTTTGGACACCCCTGATTTAGACAGTTTCCAGGAAAACATTGCATCTTTTAGCAACCAAACACCAAAACACATCATACATTTTAAATTATTTTAACTATTTTATGGTAAATGTTTTTAACCTTTTTCAAACTAAACCATATTTAATATTTTTTATAGTATTTATACTATTGTTTATACTACTGCTTCAACAACCTTTTTTACCTGGGTTACTAATGTTCATGGTATGAGCTGCCATTGATGTCCTGCTTGTATAACCAACACCATCATCCCCTCTATGGCCTGGAAGATGATCACTAAAGCACATCCTCAGTGGCTGCCCTGAAACCTCTGGGAGAAGGCCACTACTGCTGGCAGCACAACCAGATGCTGAGGTGCAGCAGTGGAGTGGAGCTCCAAAGCCATCTCTGTACCTAACATCTCTGTCACCAGAGGAAGAATATTGCTTTGGCTAGGGCTGCAGAGCAGTCCTGAATCCAGTCAGGAACATCCTCAGGTCTGCTCACCCCCAAGTTGAGCTGAGCTGAGCTGCAAGTTAATTTAAAAATAAAAGAGGAGATACTTTATTAATCCCTCAGCGAGGAAATTCTTTTTTCACATGCATTTTAACCCCAAACACAAGACAGATGGTGGAGTGATGGGCAGCCCCCTGAGGAGCTCCCCTGCGAGCAGTTGGGGGGGGTTCAGTGCCTTGCTCAAGGGCACCTTGGCAGTGGCCAGGATGTGAACTGGCACCTCTCCAGCGACCAGTCCACCTTCCATATTTTTGGTCCATGCTGGACTTGAACCGGCCATCCTCCAGTTCCCAAGCCAAATCTCTATGGATTACCGCTGTCCCTTAGGAAGGCAGCTGAAGTTTCCATCTCACATAACACCAACAATAGCCTTCTCAAGGCAGGTTCTCCTCCTTAAACTGTGCCCCAGGAAGACAGCATTGAGGAGGTGAAAGAGCGGAAGCAGGCCACAGAGCAGGAGTATTGGAGCAGGGCTGGGCACAAGGCTGGAAGGCTCCATGTGAGTCCATTGAAGTAGGTTGCAGACATTTTGCTGGATGTTCACTCTGCAATGCACACCCAGCTGAACAGTCAAGGACAGATAAGAGAGGTCACATGTGAATTCACAATATCAAGTATGCTCATGACTTGTATACAGCTATGATCACATGCTTATATGTGTGCATTAACTTCATAAGGATGTCGGAGTATATTTGTGTACAGAGGCCATGCAGTTTGTGTATGTGTGTGTGGGTGGTGGGAGGTACCACACGGTGAGCTTTAAGTGTGTCAGTGGGGTGCACAGCAGATAAAATAGTCCAACTTCATCATTACACACCAGATTCCTTTTTCAAAAGACGCTGAACCTCCACATGAATATTTCATTCTGTGATATCTGGGCCAATTAGGTGCTCATACACACCCACACCTTACACTCATCTGTCATATTTAGGACATACACACACACCACACCCACACCCACACAGACACTCACACCCACACACACTTACACACTGAGAGACTTGCACCCCTCTATACTTTTCTGCCCAGCATTACTGTGTGTTCATTTATTCCAGCTGAAATGGTCTCATGGTTCCTCCATGGTAGCCTGCAGATCTTTATGAAGACACACATGACAGACCCAATAGACTGTCCTGTGTATCATGTAGAAGTGTTTCTGGGCTGGAGGTTAACAACAGATATGGTAAATAAATGGTAAACCATAAACAATCACATATAGGCTTTAATAGCATGTGCATATATACTGTATATATGCACACTGTAAACAATGGGAACTTTTAAAGGCTGCCAGTGTTTATAGTTACATTATCTCATAAAACTAAAAGACAATAAAATGATATAAAAATGTTTCTGTTACAGTAAAACAATGAGTGATTCATTAAATTAAATAGTGAAATGCAATCAAATTGGTGAATTCCTGTGCCAGCACAATCAGGGAAAAAAAAAAAGAAGAAATCTTTAAGCAAGCGTAACCAAGCCTGTAAGCTTTTGTCTCTTTCATGTAAACAGAAATATAAATATTAGAGAAAAAGCAAAATATTCAACATAATCTTGATGTGAAATTCAAAGTCATAGAAACAATGTTTTCTACATTGAAATGTTTCTAATGTTTCTATATTTTTATCTTTGATGTTTCTTTGTGCTTCTCTAGCAGCTGATGTAATATGTATCAATGAAGGGGCCGATAACGAGAAATCAGATCATAAAATCAGAAAGTTCTTCCAGTATTAAGGCCATATAGTCATTTTTTAAAAAGCAAATACAAGCAGTGCTAATTAATGGAGTAGGCCATTGTTTCTTAATTAGCAACATTGTTTCCTCCAGAAAAAGATACTTTGTGAATTAAATGCAGATCCATGTGTGTTAATGAATAAACACAAATCAGATGCAATGTACAAATATACTGCAGCCATTTTGTATTTGTGTGTTTCTTTGTTTGGGAGCATGTACATGCTAATGCTCTTTTAAACACTTCTCAATACACACACATGGCATTATACAAGCGGAATTAGCTGCTCTGTGCAGATGTAGATGTACCGCATGGCTATTGTTACTGTGTTACTATTAGGATGCAGCTTTGTTCTGTTTGGGGGCTTTGTTCAGATTGCAGTTTCAAGAACAAATGAACAGATTTGAGATCTGTGTTCATTCTTAGATAATAATATAATAAGTAATATAGTAAACAGGATCATGCTCTTGAAAAAATCAGCTATCTGCACAGTGGACAACTGGAGAAAGCTCAAGGAGGACATTCACCACCATCTGAAATAAATACACATTAATCACACCAATAGCTAACAGCAGTCAACATCAGACAACATTATCATATTTAACAGTTACATAGCGTTGTTGTCTATAGCACTGACAAAATGCTGAAAAATAAATATATTAGCAGTCTGAATGAATCTAAAGCCCCACCAAAGCGCCACACTCCCTTTGAGAAATATGACATTTGATCCTAAGCTAGTGCTCAGGAAAATGTTGATGTGTTGCCTGGCAATTATTTGTGGTGATATAAATATATATATATATATATATATATATATATATATATATATATTAAAATAACCTTATTAAATGTTAAGTTATTAAATGTTAAGCACAGCATTTAAATTGGATTTAGGTCAGGACTTTGACTGGGCCAATCCAGAACACAAATCTTCTTCTTCTCCAGTATTTCTTTCCAGTATTTTACAGTATTCCTCAGAATTGATTCCCTGCACTGTGTGGAGTTGTCCAGGTCCTGAGGATGAAAAGCAAGCCCAGATCTTAACATTGCATGCATGCATGGTGGTGGGCATCACTGTTGGGAGAAAGTTCTTTTGGTTGTATGCAGGTTCTCATGGATCGTTGCTGCTGCTGTGGTCCTGCATGACGTCCACTACATATATTATTACTGTCATTATTGCTACCATATCTCTACTACAGTTTATAGTTAGTTAATGATTTACTGCTGCTGTGCATCTGTGTCTCTCTAACTCTATCACAGGTTCCACTGCTACTGTAATCATTCTATCATTTATTGTATTTCATTGTCATTCTATCATTCATTGTAATTGTACAATATGTTTGTGTTGATTTGTTCTGTACACGTGACATCCATTGCACGTCTGTCCGTCCTGGGAGAGGGATCCCTCCTCTGTGGCTCTTCCTGAGGTTTCTTCCACCTTTTTTCCCTGTTAAAAGGGTTTTTTGGTGGGCAAGTTTTTCCTCACTCGAACCGAGGGTCTAAGGACAGAGGGTGTCACTCCCTGTACAGATTGTAAAGCCCTTTGAGGAAAATGTACTTTGTGACTTTGGGCTATACAAATAAAATTTGATTTGATTTGATTTGATTTGATAAACCTGTTATTTCATATAAAAAAATAATGGTTTTGATTAAATAAGAAAACCAGGGTGAAACAATAGAAAAATGCTAAAAAGTTTCACAAACTTTTGAGCAGCACTGTACCGTACATTTATGGTTCACATGAGGGTCTGGGAAGACACTGTGACATGGACTCTTCAGTCTTCTTCGGACTTCTTCAATCCAGTGTTGTCTCAGAGAACAGACGATGCACATTATTCCTTGTAATAACTCCGACCAGATTACAAAGCAAAATTGCCAGACATCCATTATAAAACTTATTCCAGCATTTTCTTCTATACACACAGTCTTTCTTTGAAGTAGATGGACTAACATGTCCAGAGGTAAAAAAAAATCCAGTCTTTAGTTAAACACTTAGCAAGGTGGCAATGACAAAACACTAACATGCTTTCAAAAACCTCCACACATTATTTGAAGAAAAAATATACTTAATATATCTGCATCATCAGTGCTGGAATTCTCTTATGCTGGACTGTCAAATGTGCAAGTCTATGAGTCTATACTTCAATGCGCTTGTCACTCTGTTCTCCATCAATTTTGGTCTACTTTATAACAGAGTTCAAAACAGAAAGTCGTCAAACTAGAATACAAAGCTAAAAACCAGCCATCTCCAAATGCAGATTTCCCAGCAGGCCTTGTATGCTTCTACTCTTTCCAACCAAAATTACACCTTTATCCATCCTCCCCCACCTGCATCCCTACTCCACCGTTTCACTCTTATCTGCTTTCCTCATATCTCCAAATCCCTTTTTATTGGGATTTATCAAGGCTTTTATCACTTTTCATATAAAAAGGACGGGGAGTATTTCCCCTCCTTTTTGCAATGTTGCCCATTTACGGCAGAGAATTGGCGCAATTTCCGATCTCTACTTTTCTTTCCTGACAGTCACATTAGCATGTCATTACTGGGGCTTTCTCTGCCCTCCCAGTGGATCTGAAGCTCTGAGGACCAAGCACTGGAGAGACAAAGGGCACCAGCTGCACCCACTTCTCCTCATCCATCTCTTTACACCTCTCTCTCTCTGCTCATCCCTCTTTTTCTCTTCATTCCACACTTGGCCTGACTTTTCGACATCCTGATATTACCGGTAGGTTTTGACTTGGCCGGCAGCCGAGACTCCGGTGATTGTGGCATCTGACAGAGATATTGTTGTTTTTCATTTACTTGGAAGTATTTTTTTCTGGTATTGTATGTTAGATATGTAGACAATATATGTGATTAGGTTCATTCATCTGTGAGAGTGAGTGGTTTTTAACTGCTGTTAATATGGAGTTTTGATTGGTGAGACTCGTGATGGTGATACAGACTTCCCTACCTCTCTAATCACTGGGTTTGTTTGAACAGGTTTATATGTCGATTACCTACTATCAGCCATATCAGGCCACAAAGGCATATGTGAGGAGATCTCAGAAGGTTACAGTGAATAAAATTAGAGTAAAACCACTGTAAGACCCTGGTAACCTCAGGAACTACCATTAAGAGCTACTGGAGGCCTCTGAAAACTCAACTGGAGATCCATAAAACCCTCTGAAACCTTATATAGAGGGATTCATCCTCCAGAACAGATAGTCATGTAGTGCATATTGTGTGTACGGAACAGACCAAGACCATGACAGTAGGGAAATCAGGATGACAAAACTACAGATAGATTGTAAGCGTGTATGGAGAATAAGAATATAGGAGAATGTCAAGCAACTTTCAGTTCCTGCCAAACCAACCTGGGTTACATGACCTCTTTTCCCCAATGGAGACTTGGAAAGAGGACAAACTAAATAAACAAAGGCTCGAGAACACCATTTACACAAACAGGTGAATGGAAACAAACAGAAAGAGAGACAAACACAACATGATCAGCTTGGACTCATGGCACTTGGGTGATAAAAACAGAGGGTTCATGAAATGCAATGATTTTCAGAAAGATTACAGTATTCTTGTTAACAGGACAAACATGGACTACTGGGCTTATGATCTTAGTAGGCTTAATAGATTAATTGTGCTGGTCAAAAGAGACGCTATAATCACACATCACACCAAGATTCTTGGCTTTCAGGCTTTGAGAATTTACTTTTTACTGTTTCTTGATCAAGCCGGTGTCTGTGCCAAGTGCCAAGAACTCTGGTGGGTTTTGTGAAATGTGCACAATAACCTCAGTAGGCCCCTGTAACCTGGTAAGGACTCCTGGGACCCTTCTTCTTGGATTGTTTAGATCACCCTAAAAGACCTCTGGTGGACATAGCAAATTAAGTTACTGTGAAATCTCTGGAAAACTCATAATGATCCACGAGAAATTTTCAAATACCCACTGAGATCCCATAGAAGGACCTCAAATTCTTGGAAGCTCCTCCCTGAGTACTCCTGCATAATGATACCAAGATGTCTCTAAAATGAACCTGGATGGTCTCCAGAACCTCTTCAAAAACACAGGATTGCATCAAATACCCATGGAACAGACGTGCCAGTTTGGAAACTATTACATCAAGACATCCAAATAAGTCATTCAAGAAACAGGGGCAAGTGACAGCTTTACTTGCAGACAAAGTCTAACAACCTGATCTTTATTGATGTCATTCATCATTCCAGTAGGACTAAGCCTCATATTTAAAATCTGCCAGTCAGCCGCTGGACTGGCTTAAAGCTCAAAGAAAAATCCTTCCCTTCTTCGTCTGACCAGTCACATCTCCATGCATGAATATGTCACCAATCCTGAGACAGGGGAAGCCTTCATAATCCACTTTTTAATCCTTAATCCTTAATGTGTCCTATCCCATAACCTGACTGACCTGCCATGTTAGTGTAAGTTGACAAGATCAGTGTTAAAGTTAGACATTCCTTAAGAAATTCACTTTCTTCTGGAGCGTCCTTTATGTACTCCGTGCCAGTCCTCTGCTTCTTTAGAGGCTCTACAAGGTACTATACTACACTTACCTGTAATTACATTTATGTTTGAATATATAAAGATAAAGTTACTGAAGTGGTGACCCTGTGGTTTCCTTTTCCACAAAAGAAACAACTATGAAGCACTGTTGTTACACCAAATAAGGACATTTAAGTTTGTATATGGGCTATACATTGAAAATATTTGTGTTAAGTTTGCCAAAAGGTTTTCTACAGACATAGAAATGTACAGTATGTTTAACCAATATGAACCATGAACCTTCTTGCTGAGGTGATGAGCATTAACCACAGAGGTGTAATTGAAGTTATTGGGGCTTTTGGAGGGGTTGTGCTGTGTCAAAAAAGCTACGATTACGCAAGTGATTAGTGCAATTATAGAAAGCCATGAAGTATTAAGTTAAATCAGTTAAATATTAAACATATTTATGAGCTGTCAAAGAGGGCCTGATGATCACAATAAACATGAGCTTTTTATTTTATAAAGCTACTTGCAACCCCTCATCATTCTTTGCACATGACTACTTCAACTTAAGCATGATGTTCACCTTGTTTCATTGGAATTATTTTTTAAAGGCCTGAGGCTGAATATTTGATACTACAATATTTATACTGCAAGGGTCTAAGGACAGAGGGTGTCCCTGTACAGATTGTAAAACCCTCTGAGACAAAATGTATTTTGTGACTTTGGGTTATACAAATAAAATTTGATTTGATTTGATATAAATAAACAGTGTTACATGTTATTATTCTTCAAACACACAGTGTTGAAGATGATTACTGATATTGCTTCCATTAACATGTAAAATTAAAACAGCATATTAGAAACTCATCCTAGCCTGTGATATGAATGAAATGTCATTTTGTTTTCACTTAACCTATTTAAGGTGGTTTACCTTATAGATCAATACATTCAATAAGCAAAAGCAAGATAATTAAGAAGCTACCATGGTACGCTTAAAAATTATACTGGCACCTGCCAGATTTTATGGTACACATCATAAAATACTCCATCCAGTTTTGATCAAATATTCCAGCCACTGAAAACATTGAAGCTCTGCATTAAGGGACACCTCTGGTTCATCTTGGGGAGGCGGCCAATCAAGTAGACTGCAGACTGGAGTCAGATAGGGACTTCTTCCTCATCAACTGTGGCCAATGGAATCTTCAACACTTCAGGATTATCGTTATCACCATCATGGCCAGTGACAATGTGTGGGTTGTTATATCTTTCAGTGTTCTGAAAGGGTCCAGGACTTGGTTTCTAACACAGTGTCAGTCTGCAGTCTGATGACATGTCTGACTCTGACAGAACATCCTGACCCCCAGGTGGACTACTGTATAGTTTTATATAGATGATGTTGCTTGCAGTTTTTTTGTCACTTTTTAGAAAATCAATTCTGTTGAATAAACAGGTGTAATATATTTTAGGTCACAACAGGTTCATAACACACACACTTTTCAAATGTACATGTCCAGACAGGCCAGATTGAGGCATAGCATCTTGGGATACATGCCCTGCTGGCACCCCCTCCACAGCCCCTCTGGTGAATGATTGGGAGGATATCACTTTAACTGATGAAAGCAATAGCCCCCATCTCAGGGCATTAACTTGTTTATCTTTGAGCCGGTGACGACAGAAAGAGGAAAAGTTTCAAGCTTGGCTGCTCATTGTGGGCCAGGGAGATAGAGGCACAGCAAAACAAAAGGCAGCCAGAGAAATTTGCATGGTGCTCAATTATACATTAGCGAACATCACTTGGCAATCTGTTCATATCAATTTAATTGGATTTTAATACTGCCTGTGATCTTGTTTCCTAATTAACAGCAGCGGCTGGCAATAAAGCAGAAGCATGCACCCAGCAACACCTTTGATCCGGGCCATATGGACTTGCTTGGAGCTCATTGGTAGGGGGAGAGAAAAATATCAGTCACCTAAATATGGGCCTATGACAAGCAAGAGGAAAGGGGACTGTGTGTGTGTGTGTGTGTGTGTGTGTGTGTGTGCGCGTGCATAATGTTGGTTCTCATTGTTGTTGAGCCCTGTGTGTGTCCATGCATGTGTGAATGTGTGTTTTTTCTCACTGCATGTCTGCATTCATTTCTCTCTGCCCATGTGTGTTTGTGCATACATGTGTGAATCTATCTGTGTTGGACCTTGTATATCTATGTGTACATGCCCATTTGTGTGTGTGTGTGTGCGTCCCTGCCAGGGGGTGGAGGGATCAGCACGACCCCCAGATGGCGGATATCGCTCCTGCCTCGCGCCTTCATTGATTAATTTCTTCCCTGATTGGTTGTGATTACTGATAAATAAAACATGATCTGGGGATCAGATGCAAATCAGCTTTGGTGGGGTGGGGGGGCTGTTGATTGCTTTTTCAAATCTGTTTATTTCTTGCCCCACTGCCCTCAACTCTGGATTGGAGGGCAGAAAGAAAACTTGTTTGTGCTGGAACACGTGTGAACTCAGAATGGCCTCTTTGATCATGCTCATGACATTCTTTCTAAACACTTATTCATCCATTAAGGTCATCTAAAAATGATCAGACATGAATTCCGGGTGACACAATTATATCCATTAGCGTTTTGGACTTTTAACCCAGGCCAAAGGTGAGGCCCATGCCCTAAGCTGTGGGCCTGTGTTTGAGGGACACAAACTTATGTTACTGAAATGTAAAAAGAAGATTTAGGGAGCTGATTGATATAACAATTTCTTGACCACAGGTTATTCATTTTCTGAAATGTCTGTGCTGTATCGTGTTGTCAGATATTGTGGATAAGCAGGTTTTAGGGCATGACAAAATGGAAGCGTGGATTGAGAACAGCCTTTATAGATGGACTACACAGTATTGATTAACTACTTAAGAAAGTATTATCTAAGAATTATCAGCTGCACGTTCATAACAGCTATTCAAATAACGCTTATAGATGTTTTGCACACTAACGACTGTTAAGAATATCTGATCCATCTATATATTGTTTAGAGATGTACAAACAATAAAAAAAAATATTAAACATAGTATATCAAATGTTATGTGTGCAACAACAAACTTACTAATGTGCTTATTTTGTATTAGCTTTGAGAGTTAGCTTTGTTAAAGCAAAATATCTTTTATTCATGCTGGTTATTGTAAAGTGTTACTACACAATGAATAAGGGAGAGTCTAGACCTCAGGGCACTACCCTGGATTACCTGAGTGGGTGAATCCCTATTTGCAGCTTGGGCTCTAGGGAATTATTATTACTGAAAAGAATATTCTTTCACGTCAAAGGGTCAAAGTAAACAGAGTTCTGTGTCTTCTATGTCTGGCCCATGGACACATGGCAGATATAGAAGGAGCTGCTCATGTCTCTGACTGAAAGCCTGGGTCTTATTTTGGAAATGTGGCTCTTCTATGTGGAGAATGCTAATTTGTAATTAGGCAGATTAGCTAAATCTGGGGAATAGAGGAGAGAAAATAAGATTATTGACTTATGAAACAAAATAAACAATGCAGGTCCTTGGTTAAATAATCTTGGACAGAAATCAGCTCCTTGGGAATTAGACTAGTGACGTGGGTTAGGCAACAGACGTTTGATGAGAGCAGATTGCACGAGACAGGAAATCCAACACAGAATCAACGTAATACACTTCTGCCCCTTTTCAAAATAAAACACAATACACTGTTTATATTGCCTATCACAACTTTACATCAACATTACGTCATAACCAGGTCAGCAGTCAATGGACGACGAGAGACTAATTGTTGAAGTGGAACATCACATAATAATTTATGACACAACAGATCATTTTTATAATCTCTTCCACATCGGGAAGCAAAGTAAGCTGTTTGTTGTTGTTTCTTTCATACACAGTTTATCGCGGGATCTCGCGGCCTCGCATACGTTCAGGATTATTGTGTGATCTTGTGTGAATACGACTGGCAAGGCAGTCTAAGCTTAACTTGCAGTTACAAACTCTACATTACTAACAGCAAGACAAATTAGAGATGTGCACTTTGAAAGATGTGGGCGTTAACCAGACAGTAGCCATATTACAAAAAAGATGCTATTAGTTGCATCATGGGAAATGTAAGATTTCCCCATGCAAGAAACAAGATGAAATGTCTAGACTTCAGCAGCACAGGTTTTGATCATTTTCTTTAACTCTATAAAAGTACAAAATTAAATTGCTTATGTACTGCTCTAATAGTAATTGTATGGAATATGGCAGATTTATATATTATTTTTTTATTTTTTTAAGAATATTCATTTTAATAATTTATGTTCCATTTGAGTGTTTCCTCCAACTTACAGCCATTTCTATGCAAAATGTAACAGACACAGGGTGGCCTGCAGAGGATATAGTTTGCATTTTGTATCATGTACCTATCTTCAATCTACAACATGCACTTGATTTCCTTATGCAAAGTTTAGAGGTTTAACTTGACATTATTATTCCAGTTTAGAGGCGTCTCTATATGCAAAGTCAATTAAGTAGGAGTGGAATGCTGCTTGGATTCAAAGAGGGAGAGAATATAGTGTTGGGAAGGAAAGTGGGGAAAGGTTTCAAATACAAACAAGCCCTTTAACAAGCACACCATTGCGAGGAATTCATTTTAAAGACAATGCATAAATCTACATCTAAATCTGAAATCTCTCCTTCAAAATGTCATACTTCCAGGTGCCCACCCTGGGGTTCCCCCCCTGAGAAAATAGTGTATTTTACATGATAAATAGTATCATTTTACAGAAGCCATGTGAGTCCACAATGCTCAGGGACAGTTCTAATCTGAGATCTTTCATCCTAGTCAGACAAGGTGGATGAACACTGAATCACAGGGATGGTAGAAACTTAAACATAAACACCATATAACCTTTATTTTGGTGTATGTGAATGTGATGTCAGACTTTAATTAGGGCTGGATAGTACAAACAGTATAAACACTGAGGGGAAATCAGAAACCTCAATATGATGTTGATAAGTTACAACATACTCCTGACTACAAATCAATCACATCTAAGAAACAAGGGTGTCTCTCACCAATCACGTGGCAATCCTGTTGCCAAAAAAGACACATTGGATGACGGACAGTGACCAGAAACCTGGATGAAGTGTTGAAGTGCCATGTATCCTGTGTGGAGCACTTCAGGTAGCACATTTGAGTCTGAGAATCTCTGAAAGCAAGATTTAATGTTTGCCTGCCCCAACACATAACCAGGATGTGTAGACCCACTGAAGCTGGCTTTCTGTGTCCTTACTAATGCACAGGTGTATGTGTTTATAAGTTGACCAGTAAGTAATGACATTTTCTAGATATTTTTAATGAGAATGTCTCTTGGGTTCATTCATATCCAAAGCACCAATGATCCATCACTTATTGTCAAAACAGCCATTTAGCTCACTGTCTATGCTAAATCATTTGTAACTGAATTTCAACATAGTTTTGGTGAATGGCAGGTGAAGAAAATATAGCTGAGCTGATGTTATATGTTTGTAAATGGTCAGACCTTCACTGACACTGAGACACAACAGCACTGAGTTTGAGACCGGAGGCATCTGAACCTGAGGCTTGATTTGAGCACCAGAGCCTGGCTACTGTGTTCATTCATATCAAGTCCTGGGACTGATAAGGACAACTAGCTGGTTTGCTGTGCTGAGAGACGGGGTGTGAGACAGACAGCTGGTGGAGATAGTAATATAGGTTATATAGAGTAGTGTTGGGCTTTGGTTGATGGGATTTAAGGAAAACTGTTGGGTCTGGAGGTGTATGTACATTTGTGTGTGTGTTTGCCGGCTGGGGCTCAGCTCAGCTTTTGGGAGTATTGGCTTCTTCTTTTTGACAGGGCCTGTCCATTGACTAGGGATCCTTTTCTCATTAAGCCCCCTCTCCCTAATCCTCCTTTTCGTTTGAAATCCAGTCCACACCTCTTCTCCATCCAGGAAAATAAAAAAAGAATGTTTGTCAGAAGATGCTCTTGCTCTCTTTGCCTTTACTCTCTTGCTCTTGCTCTCTCTTCTTTCTACTCCACCATTTTCACCTTCCTCTCTTCTCCCTTCCTCTCCCCCTCTCTTCACGTTATCAATGAATGCACCACTCTTGACACTAAAGACGTAACATCAAATGAGCTTGGAAATCAATTTTTACACTTTTGGCTGCCCATTCCACAGCTTTGTTTTTTTTTTTTTTTTTTTTCAGAGAAGGCGAGGTGGAGAGAGACTCACAGACACAGCGTTGCCTTTGTTCATCTGCCCTCTGGCCCTCAGTGCCCGGGTAGCCTGTACCACCGGGAGACGGCTAGAGGAGATCAAATGGGTACGCCGGTACCTGGCCCCTGAAGATGCCCCCTGGCACTCGCAATTAAATGAGCCAGCTCACAAAAAATGTCCTGGTACCGTCAATCAAAATAATTTACCCGGGCTCTGTAGCTTTCTTAAAGGCGCACCGCTGCTTTTCTGACGGGCCTGTCCACTTAATTTCAAAGCTCTTTATTCAAATCAGGGCCGAGGAGGAAGTGCCGGCAAGCACCGCAACTGGGATTCTTATCCTCTAGCCTGCAGTTGTCTTCAAAAATAATGTGAAGGAGGGGGGGATGGAGGGAAGCAGATAGAGGAGAGAGAAAAGAGGCACCCGGTGAGGCAGTGTGTCATTTGAATAAAACGCTGGACACTTTCAATCTCCCAGAACATAAGAGGGAAGGTTTTAATGTGCTGGGTGCAAGGAAGCACACACAGTGCCCCTGCTCGCATTGGTAGAGAGCAGTTAAACAGACGTGCGTCGAAGTCAGATGGAGGTTAAACTCGAAAGTTGTGGTGGCCAAAGAAGTGGGCTGTATTTAAAAACACTTGCCTTGCTCCTCTGTGTGCTGTGTGGGAATATGCCTCACTTCAGGTTAGGCTTGTCTTACGGATCTGAAATCAGCTGTTTTTCCACCGTGAACATACAAAAGACAACAAACATCATATCCGCATTCTGTTTGCAATGTATGCATAATAAAGTATGAGGGAATGAACAGGATCAGTGTTACAACATATATCCATGCACTTCCCTCTTTCCCTTTCCTTGCTTATAAAGTGGTGCTTAATCAAGCCTGTGTTCATTTGCAAGTGATGACCAACAAACAGCACACACAGGTAGTACCCTGGAAATCAAATTTGGCCTCTCTCCATTCATATTACCTGCAATAAGTGGCAGTGTCTCAGCATTCAATGGCTCTCCTGTAGCCTGCTTATTGTATTGAAGGACTCTGGCCATTGTTCTATTATACTGTGTCCTCACAGCATAAATCATAGAACGTCACATGCCCATACCCATGCTTTCTCTGAGAATCTCAGAAACAGTGGGGTGCATCTTAAAGTCTTTTGTGTCCACTTGACAGACAGCAAGGTATTGTTACCTGATTTAGACAAAGGTGGGTTTTCCTGTTTTCTGTGCATTGTCTGTTTTTTACTCTCTTCCTCTGAGTACTGGAGAGCATGAAGGCTCATTGAGATTGCTGAGTTAGATGTGCAGAAACGTGAGGCTAAAAGCAGAGCTCATGTGTTGTTCTGATACACTCACTGAGTCAACATAACATGAGCATGTCTTGTTGTCACCTCACTTTAAATAAAAACACCTCAAACATTGTGCTTTCTAATGTGCTTCAAGGCTGCAAGACAAGTTTTCTCGTGACCTCTCTCCGTGTCCTCAGAGCCGGTCAAGAAGAGAGGGGAGTGGTGGTAATTGATAGGAACATTCTAGGCTTGTGGGCAAATACCCCGGGGAGAAAACTTAAAATAATGACCAAAATATTTTTTGACATGTTAATTAAATGTCAAACCACAATGGTGAATGTGCTGCAGCTGCTATACTTTCAAAGCAAGGTAGTGTAATCAGATTCTTTTTAGTCAGTCCCTTTTTCTTACTGTGAGTGCCTTCTCTTTTTTTTCTTTAGAGGAAATAACAGTGCAGCCAAGCTGGCATTTTTCTTCTCCCTGAGAGTAACTATCAAAAAAGAGAGATTCATCACTGACACAGAAAACAATGAAATCTGCAGCTTGGAGACTATTTTTATCAAAATATACACTTAAATACATTTAACTGACCAGGAGGGGAGTATGCAGTGGTTTCCAATAAACCAAGATAAAGTACTGCAATGGTACTTTGATTTGAGCGTCTTGGAACTGAAAACAAAATGGACTCTTCAATAAATCATGATAACGCTGTGACTGCAGGGAGAAAAAAGAAGGGGGGCGGTTATGCGAATGCAATAAGAGATAAAAAGTAGGGCGTTAAAAAGTGAACTCCATTGTCATGGTATGGAAAAAAAGCAAACTCTCAAGGCAAGAGCAGTTTGCATACATTGGCAAGAGTATGTCTTTGGGAGGATGCCAACAGCTTGTCAAAGCTGAGTTATGAGTTTAAGAGAGGTGGAACTTGTGAAACCGGGCTGGGTCTTGAGTGAGTGCTCTGGGGCACCCATTGGCGCAGACATCAGAGCAACTGGACAAGGAGGTGAGACAGAAAACCTGTCTGCAGTCAAATAAATGCCATCAGTGTCAACCTGACTTCGCTGTTACAGCTGGGCGTAATTGAGTGTGTGGCCAGTAATTATAGACATTTCTCCAAGAGGTGGACAGTTTCCCACCGCTGACTGTACAAGGAAATGATCTAAAAGTGGACATAAATTGCACTTTGTAGTGGCAGCTTGGTGTAATCTTACTGAATAGGGTATATAAAAAGTCCAGTTCCTTCAATCAAATCACAGGGTTAACAGGTGATAAGGAATTGAGGCAACCACACAATTAACAGGAGAACCTTTATTTTATCCTTACATAAGAGTGAATGCATACTGAGGTAGAGATACAGTGCACTTTGCCTGAGGCAGTGAAACCCAATATGTGACGGTATGCTCAATATGAAGACGGTGAAAGATGTGTTGCATCAGCCAAACAAGTTCTCTTCTTTGCACTCCTGTTGGAACTCCACTTCTAAGGCCCAGGTCCATCAGGTTAGACACTTGCCATCATTTACGCACGTTAACTTGAGGATCAAGTTAAACTTTACCACAGGTTGAGCATAAGTTTGAGCCCCTACAAAGAGTTAGTGAGGTCACAGGTGCTGGAAATGAAAAGCTCACTAACAGCAGACCGTCGTGCTGTGATTTTTAAGGTGTTGCTTCCCTTTAAAAACCTCTCTTGAAGCTATGGGCATTCGTGATGTGATGGCCAGTCCGTATCTCTACGTTGTATGATGGCTTTCAAAGGCTGGCAGGGGGCAGTGAGGTGTGCATGTGTGTGTACAAGGAGGGGGTTCACTTAGATCACGTCCATCTGAGCTGAAGCCCACTGTGCCTTGATGCCTCAGAAAGGGCAGGCTTACTGAAGCGTGTTACTAATTAACAGAGAGCCAAAACACTAGAATGGTGTGCAGCCATTAGCACAGAAAGAAATCAGATCTCTCTGGAATTATTTGATTCATTCCTCCTTATGAGGACTCAGTCAAACACATTTAAGACACCTTGCTGAGCCAGTCACACTCCAATCTATTGTGGCTGTGTGGATCTATAGCACTAATAACATTTGGGGTGTAATCATGCATATATGTCTATTTTAGTAAATTGGCGGGATGGAGTTGTAGCAGCTAATGTATTCACAGTCAGACCAACTGCTGTTCACCACAAAGGGAGGGGAAGCTGGACTTGCTTGAGTAACCATAATAATTGGAAAATTATTTTGATAGCCTGAAACAATCTAATATATTACAGAATTTTATTAAAATAATATCAAATCAAATTAACTGCTATTCCATAATGAATTAGGTAACAAGTTAGGCAGATATTAATCGCTATCCCCTCCCTTAGGCCAGAGCAGACTGGGAGAGAGGATGAGAGGACGATGAGGGAGGAGTGTGAGAATGGATGATGGGAAAGAGGGATGGAAGGATGGAGGAGGGGGTATTAACTTGGCTTTTGCGGCTTGTTAGAACTTAGTAAGTAAGGCAGCAACTAAACTCCTCTAAGAGGTCTAGACTTTTTTTTTTTGCCTATTCCTCTTTGTTTTCCATGGTTTCATTTGCCATAATTTTATGAGTTGTTGCAGAAGAGGGTGTGCCTCTGTGAGAAAGATATACAAGACTAGCCCACCTACATCCTCCAAGGCAACATTTGATTGGCTAGCGAAACCAACCCCCTTAAATTGACCTGTAATTAGGCTGCCGTGCCATGACTTCATCCCAGGCTGCTGTTACTCACTGTGGCTCCCCTTACTGGCATCACTCTGGATGCCTTTGGGGGCCTCAGAGGCCCTTCATCTGGGGTACGTGGTTTTTAATCAAGTCCAGGTCAGAGTCCTTTGAAACCATAATCAGATGCCTGGCTGGCTGAGCCAGGCTAGATATTTAATGTATCAGGCCCGTGCCAGCTCTCCCTTCAGCACGGCAAGTTTCCCCTTAATTCCATCACGCCAATCAATTACTGCGTTCATGGACTCTGGGCCAGTGAAATAACCAGTTGCAGCACTCGTGCTTAATGCTGTCTGCTCTGATATTATGGCTTGATGCAGTGTTTTCACAGACTCAAGCACATGGAGCACATGACTTTATAAAGAAATTACCTAAAGACTTTCAAGAGAGAGGGATGGTGAACTCTTTGCCCCTCTTGCATTGCTGTGTCTGCAGGGATTAAAAGAGGTAAGAGATAACCAAAAGGATGGCACTGCTGATGACGTTCTCAGGAATGGCACAAGTCTGAAGACCCTTATCCCAAGCTACTGTAGCACTAATAGATGAGGCTTAACCTAGTCCAGGGGATTCAAGGGTTTTGTCAATTTAGGATCACTTTACTAGGATTTCAGCGGTGTGGCAGCATGGATTATCATTTGCGCCCTGCGGCACGATGGGGGTATCTGCCCCGAACCCACGATAATGGGGTCTGCTCTCCCAAAGAAGATAAGACGAACTACTTATCGAAGACATTGCAGGTGTTCACAAAGTCAATTGCGGGTAGAAAGTGAACAACTAGTGGGGATTTGAGATGCTCTCCTGTTGAGTCCTTCGCTGACAAGATTAAACAAGCCCCCAATGAAGACTCGCAGTATCACATGTCACCAAGAAGCTGATTTTAGGCATGTCGTCAAACTTCCAGAGGAAAGGAAAGCCCAGTAGGTTTTTCTTGAGTGCGAGGAGGAGTCGTGGAAGCGGAAATGTTTTTTTTTAACCTGATATATCCATGAAGAAATCACTCCTTCAACCACACTTCAAAACAATATCTGAGGAGTCATGAAAGACGCATGTGTTACCTACAAATGGCAGCCTACATTCCCAGCCTGAGGAAAAATGCCAAAGAAATACAAAACAACCCACTTTTTATTTTTAATTACTAATTATTTCAGAGAGGCTTTAATGGCTTTATTTTAGCTGTCACAGTCATCAGAGAGAGAGACAGAACGATGGAAAAAGAGGAAGAGAGAGAGGCAGGATTAGGTTTCTCCTGGGGAAAGCAGGGAGGAGGGAGGACAGCTCGTTCCTGATCCAGGGGGTTTTCAGGCCAGGGGGGTGACAGCTGCACTGTCTTTAGCCTGGATTTGAATTTGAATTCTATCTAACGATGCAGTGCCGGCGAGGACTTGGCAGGGCAGTCTGCTAATCTCCCAGACACAAATGCCTGGGCTTTTCTTGTGTGCCCTCGCCGAGATTTGAGTAATTAAAGTTAAATTGAAGGGAATAAAAAATATCCTTCTTGTACCCGGGCTGTCTTGCTAATGCCAAGTGTGAATAGCCAGGTTTGTCCTCAGAACTATAATCCCCAACGCTATTTCTCTTCTCTCTTTCCCCTCTCTCGCTCTAAAAAGCTGAGGTGCCGCCAAGTTTTTGCAAGCTCTAAAGACAGTGATAAGGCAAGGGTGAGGGCTGCAGCCTTTCATCTTGCAGGCATCTTTAAGGAAAAGAGAAAGAAAAGAAATGACAGAGGGAGGGAAGAAGGGGGAATTCTGCAAGGAAATGTGGAAATGGCCAACTGTTAGAGAGTGTCCATCATATTGGAGGAACTGGCTTGAGAAGTCCTCACTTGTCAGAGTTAAGAGAGTTAAGCAGCACGGCAGGCCTCCCTGACAGCTGGTTAAGTCTTCGCTTCCTCACACACACTGCTTCCAGAGATGTGTGTGTGTGGACTTCAAAGGGTCCTTAAAAGAGTTCCAGGGGTCCTTCAGGGTGGTTCTACTGAGTCCCTGATGAAATTAGCAGTAGTTTAATTTTAGTGTATTATAATTCTAAATAATCTCCATAAGAGAATTACTGAGACAATTCTAATTAAATACTAAATTAGAAACAGTGAAATCTTCCCAAATGGGGCTAGATCTTATGGAATGGGTTTCTGGTCTAATACTTGTTTATGTTTGACTGCAAGAAATTAAACTTTGGCATTATGATTACAAGGAACATCATAGAGGTCACTGACTCTTTAACATCAAGCTAGTCTTTCACTCCTGCAATGACAGGAGTGACCTCAGCAGTTGAGGATCTTTGGTTGCTGAGGTGCTGCTGTATTTATCACTCCACACTAATAGACTAACTCACTTTGAGAAAATCATTCTGATTTAACTGCTGACAATTCAAAGACATACACCTACTGCCAAGTTTAATGCAAGTCAGTTAAGTGGCACATTTTGGATCCGTTGCACGGATCAAGCAACCTACAACCAACTGGTTGATCGAACTCCTCGATCCTCAAATTGGAGGGGTTTAATATTATTTTTATGTAAATGTATTATGTTATATTTCTGAATATTTTCAGAATAAATCATATTCTGAATTTGAAAAATGAGTCCCAAACAGTTGAATTATTTATGCCAGCATTTTGATTCAAAACAGTAGATGTCACATTAAGCCAAATTCAACCCTTAAATGCAATTTTTTGTTTTGTTTTAATTAAGTCAATTTATACAACGTTTACAACATTTACGTGTGCTAAAACATATGCAAATTCTATAAAACTGTGCAGCACATATACAACATACAGCCTGAGAATGTTTTGCAGGTGCATTTAAACGCATCAAATCTCTTAGCCTTCTCCTTGTTCTCTCTCTCTTACGAGTGTGAAACTCGCTTACCCTGAGCCTCCAGTAGGTTTGGTGATGGATCAGTCATTACAGCAGGGACTGGCAACACAAACTGAGTCAATAGAGGAAGAATTAAGTTCTCTCGTGGCCATCTGTGTGATGATGATGAGGGGGAGCTGCCACCAAATTAACCTGGGACTGTGTGGACAACTGCTTCAGTATGTGTGTGTGTGTGTGTGTGTGTTTGTGTGGTGTGTATACATATTTGCAGCAGAGTGTTTACAGATCAGTGTATGTTTCATGGTATGTGTGGGTGTGTGTGCAGGTCAAGTGACAGTGAGAGTTTTTTTTGGCTTATTGTTCCCTCTGCTGACTCACAGAGCAAGCTGCCTGAAGTGCAAACCTTTGGAATGCTGCTCTCTCTCCTCTGCTCTTTTTTTCTGGTAATTGGAGAAATAGGAACAAAACTCAAGACTGTAAACCAATTCCTCCATTTGCCATCCTCCCCTCTCACCCATTTAGCTCACGAGGCTACTGTTTCTCCTCCCCCCAAACTCCTTCCTCCTTCTCCTTCCCACCTCTTCTTTCTCCACCTCTTCCCTTCTTATCCTTCAACACTTTTCAGATGATTCTGTGTCTGTGATTTATATTTGTATTACTGAACAGCTGGAAGAACTCACCAACGGTAATCATGTCTAATGAACCTCAGTCCTTTGGTACTGAGCAAAATGTTTTAGGTCACAGTGAACACTGAATGTGTGCTCAAACTTCTCATCTTTTATCTGATGCCTACAAACTGTTTTCAGACTGAGGCACATATACTCAAAAACATGCTTAGGCCACTTATGCATTTCAATTCCATTTGAATGACATAGTTTCAATATAAATTAATAAAAACTAACAAACTTAATGAGAAGCAAGTAATAACATTTATGTAATAATACTAATAAACTCAATGTGCTTCCACAACACAGTAACCAGGTTTATGCATTCATTATTAATAAAGCAGGTTCATACAATAAACCCCAAACTTTTGACTTTATTAGTACTATTACATAAATCTTATTACTTGTTTCATATTAAGTTTATTAGTTAATTTATATTAAAACCATGTAATTTAAATGGATGGAAATTTTCGATGTAACTGAAAGTTCTGCTGTTTTTTAGTGTGTACACAACATCTAACATCTGAGAAAGTTTGTCTTCTTTTGTTAAATGAAAAGCAGGTTCATATTTCTCAGAATGTGGTACCCCAAAGTATCATTTTGGTTCTATCAATGATCAATCTCCAGCTTGCTCTCCTGCAATTCAAATGGAGACATGAGTAATAACCTACTAAAAATATAATAATGCACTGAAATAAATATAATACCCAGCCCAGTTACACAGCCATCCTGTGCGAATGGTGTATATAGTGTGTATCGCTTATTCAAGTGTACAACACACTAATAGTACACTGCACAATGCACAGAGAGACAAAGAAAGGAGGGCTGTTGTTGCCCTCTCAAAACATCATCTCAGTCCTGGTTGGAAATTACATTCTTACATTCTTTAATTATCTGATGTTGGTCCTCATCATATTTGTCCTAGTAGCATCTCCTCCTCCTCTCTTCATTCTCTGAGTCCATTGTACACCCTCCTTATTTTCTTCTCTTTCATCAAACTTCACTGTCCTCATCCTGTCTCCTCCTTAAAAACCTTGATCTGTCCACATCAACCTGTCTCTCTCACCCTCCCTCGCCATAATACACACAGCATACACATTCACCTGCCTGGACACACATGCTGGGTTTTAAGGACAAACCTGAAGATAAACCAGTTGACAAGCAGATGATAAAAGTCTGAAGCATCCATGTTGAAGTTTACAGCAGATAAACGTAAACGCAGACTCTCTGCCCACGTCATCTGTTACTTAAATCGACCACTCTTCCATGGCTCTGCCTATATTGAGATAGCTCTCCCTAACGGTCTGTAAAATCACACACAGAGTCAATGGGTGCTTATTCGCCATGTGCATCCTGAATTACAGTTTGATATTACAGCCCAGGCTGCAGTTGTGCTGTATTGATAGGCCCATACATCAAACCTCCTCCAGACAATCGCAGATGGCTAATTGGGACTTTTTACGGCCTCCCAGTTTATGCAGGGATTTTGATATAAATTAACCACACAAGGCAGCGTCCGCTTTCATGAAGCTTTACTTGGACAGGGCCTCATCCGATGAATACCCCCCTTTATTGGCACAAAGACCTCCAAGGCTTTGGAGAAATTGAATATTGTTTTTAATACGTACCTGTCTGTGGTAATTAATTATAGTTTACTGTATTGCCTCCAGTCAAACTTGAAAGAAAAATCTCTGCCTTTATCTCTCGGCTCTCTGCTTGTCTGTCTTTCTTCTTCCACTCCTCTGTTTTCCATTCTCCTATTTTCCCTCCCCGTGTTTGTCTGTCTCTGTCCCTCCTCCATCCAGTGTTTTATTTGCCATGTGCAACAGAAGAGCAAGGCCGTGTGCACACACAGTACACAGACTTGACAGTTTAAAGGGTTAACAACAGGCTGCAGAGTTCTGGTGTCAGATGAAACCATAAAACATCTCCAAAATGTCAACAAGCAGCCTTATATGATGACAATGCAACAAGAGTTCTGGGAGCATCAGAGGTTGGAGGTATTTCTTAAATATGAAGTGAATGACGTGAGTGATTGTTTCCACTGGACAATGATGATAAGTAGAAAGTGACATCTGGCTACATATGTGGGTGAAAGCTGAAAGACGGCAGTAAGGAAGATTTCTCAAACAAAGTGTCATGCAAAACTGAATCAGGAAAGCAGACCTGTAGTTCAGGATCCATGAGAAGTGAGTTAGATAATCATACATCAATCGCAATCCACCTTGTCTTCATCTGAGACAAACAGGACAGTACTGGCTGACCAGGTAGAGTTGGGGTTGATGCATGGCTGTGCTCCAATTAACTTCATATGTTTTTCTGTGTTGGTACCAAGGTGGGTCAGAGCCTGTGAGAGATGCTTCGCATGATGGGATACAAAGTTCCATGGTGTCCATGCTAACGTTTTATTCATAATCCCCAAACAAGTTAAATCTTAATGAGATCTTTAAATGTGTTTCCCAATCTCTAACAGGATTACACGTCATGCTGCAACACAATGATTTCCCACTCTACATGCAAAAGCTGTCCTGTTTGTAAGTCACTGAAGAAAATATTAATCCCAACCCAGACTTGTATTATTTGGACCACAGTAATTGAAAATATTAATATCTACCAGTGTAATTTTCATCCGCATAATTGGCTGCATTGATTATGCCATATGCAAGGATAACACCACTACTAACTGTAAAAGGGATTTAACATGTAGATTAGTGCTGAGGCAAATTACAAAACATTTCCTAACGTTTCCTCATTTGTGGAAAATTGAACTATTGGGATCTGTTCATGGTAATGTGACGAGCATGTGATGGAAAGTTTCTGGTTGTTGTTTGGTCAAGGCAACAGCAAACAAGTGTGTGTATGTGCCAGTGTACGCTTTAATCCCTGATTTTAATGCACTAATCATTATTCAAATTAGATCCCCAAAGAAGAAAAGAGGGGGAAATATTACAGACCTATTTTGGGGGGATTAATAGTCACCTACATGCTTGGACAAAGCTGAAAACAGGGCTTCAACATTTCCTCATTTGCAAAGAGGCAGAAATACAGGAATGCATAACAGGAGCATGTGTGCATTTAACAGTTATTTCACCTTCCCAGGAGTAAAACTACAGCAGTGGCTCGCCTGCAAAAAGAGTGACTCTCCAAGTTTATATCTTTTCTTTAAATTAAGTAAACTTGGTCCACTTGGGTCCATAAATCCAGTCCAGAGACCTGGAGTGGAGTGCCTTTTCTTCCCCTCTGGTCAGTGGATTTACCGCGGGAGTAATAACTGTCAGGCCAAATGCCTGGTAAAGTGGCGGACAGGAGCGAGTGGAGGGGGAGTATTTATCACGGTATTGACTTTGTGACTGCCGTGTCGTGAACTCTTTTGTCATAAACTGGAGCAGCGCTGCAGATCGATCCGAGGAAAACTGCTGTCAGCTCAACTCCCAGCGAGCATTGCTTTTCCTACAGCCACTTAGAGAGCTGATAAATGCCCCCACCCCTCCGCCTGCTGCAGCAGCGAGAGTATGGCCAGGGACACTTACACACACTGACGCTGTCCTGCCTCTACACACAGTCCACATACACACTTGAGGAGACAGCCAAATACACAGTGCACACTTTCACGCACACTGCTAGCAAAAAGGAAAAGTATATAATTTTGTCATTATGAATCAAGAATTCAGAGGCCATTATAAATCCAAGGCCAAGCTGTGAAAGTCAACAAACTGAGCCAAAATGGACTTTAATACGATCTTAAATATTTTCAACACTTTGGCAAGTGCCTAATTCCTACACGTGTCAGCCAAGATAAATACAGATTTTACTGAGCAGTGGGAGACACTGTTTAGCACAGTTCTTGAAGCTTCTTTGTGGCTGGAGAGCAGTATTGAGATTCCCAGTCTGATGGACCAGCAGGCTAAACTCTTCATTTACACAAAGTGAAGGATTGGGAGTGTATCTTTGGGTCGTCCTCATTAGGATTAGAGTAAAATTGAACATGAAGTTAAAAGAAAAAGTTTGTTGTATTGTCAACAGTAATCTGAGCATTATGCCAGACTATTTTGGTTAACACAAAGCTTAATTTACCAGTTGATCTGTGTTTCAACCTATTGTCCCAAGTTTTGGGTTGAAAGGAGGAGATTGTGGATGCAAAGGGCCAAAATGAGCCTCCTCCATATGATGGCCCTTCTAACAGATTCTAGATAAATATGAACTAGAACTTAATTTTTGTCACAGTGGAATATTAGCATAATCATTACCTTAACCCTAGCCCTCGTGTTTGATATTCTATTCTCACAACTGATACAATCTGACAAGAGAACATTCCTTGTTTCCTTTCCTCTCTTCCTTTAGGACAGTATAACAAATTGGAATTGGGTCTTATTGTCTATTTGCACTCCAGATCTGTTTTAAATACCAACTGAATCCTATGGGCAGTTGTCCTTCTCATGCTGAGTGACTGAGTGAGTAATTGTTGTATTCTCCCCTACACAACCATCTACATATTCATAAACACGACCTCTGTTTGGTAGATGTGGAGAAAGGGGCTGCATGGCTGGGAGATGATACAGTCTACAATGGCAATTACAGTGACAGCCTTGGGCTGAAGGTCAGTGAAGAGACTGGAATACAACAGAACAAATTTCCTCTTCTTTTCTTTCTATTACAATGAGAACCAATACAATGACAATGGACTCACGGAAATCATTTGCAATACAATACTGTGCAAACACTTGGATGTTTTAGTCTGTCAAGAGGGGTTTGTGAAAGGGGAGACGCACCTGAGAAACTCTGACATACGTTTCATGGGACTTTAACTTGTATCTCGCAGTGTATTGCTCACCCTGTTTCTCTTCATGTTGTACATGTGGACACAGAAACTAATATTTGTGGTACAAAATGAAATATCCCCACAAAAAGTTCTGTTCATGTATATAACACTACTACTATTAGTGCTGATGCAGTGATGATTCATAAACGCCTCTTAGTTGGCACAACAGTGATAACAGAGAGCGACAAAGGAGGGACATTAATGCAGGCAGTGGAGATGATTAGATGATTTCAATGACTTATGCATAGGAGGTAGAGAGACAGGTAGGTAGGTAGGTAGGTAGGCAGGCATGTACACAGGTAATAGACAGGTAGGTAGGTACAGGTAAACATAAAGGCAACAGACGCTCAAGCCAGAAACCAAGGAAGGAAGACCAACCCCAATGTCAGCTGGGACTGGCTCCAACTTCCCAGGACCCTGAAAAAAAGGGAATGGAATTTAGCCTGGTCTGTACTTGTGTTATCTATAATGTGAATGTGCATCCCCAACTAGAACATACTTTGCATCAACCACCATCAATGTATGGCAGAGGACATGATCCAAACCCTCATGCTGTTCGTTCAGGCACCAGCTGCTTGGCTACAGTTGCTTACTGCTAACATCCAGCCATTAATTTACAAGCTTACACGTATGACTATATGCACTCATAGCAACACTATTTGCTGCTGCAGCATCCTCCACCACGCCAACCTTCACCTTTTGTGCTATCTTTTGGGTATTGTTGATTTAACCTAGATTGAATAATCATGTGTGTTTGGGGGAATTAGATGTCCGAGTGGAATCTTCATAGCAGCTCAGATTCTCAGCTTCAAAAATATAATTCATTTGATTTTTTCATGTCTATTCAAACTGCCATTTTTATTTCATCCTCAAATCCCTTACCTTTCCTCCCCTTTTTGTCTCCTCTTTTTCATTCTTTTGTCTCTCTTCTGCCTCTTTCCTTCCTTTTTATCATCTGTCATTTGGTTTCCTCTTCCTTTCATCTTCCCTCAGTTTCTTTACTGTTCCTCCATTTTTTCCTCCACTCTGTCAGTTTTTCGTGTTCTTCTTTCTGTTCCCCTCTTCCTTTCATTCCATTGTTTTGCTTTGCTTCTTCCTTTACTCTTCTTCTGTTTCCTTTTTCTTTACCCTCCTCCCCTCCTCCTTTAGTTTATTTACCTTAATTTTCACCTCTCTACCTTTCCTGTAGGTCTTTGGTCCAGATGAATGAGAAATCAATAGTGTCTGTGTTGACATCCAGAAGCAGCCCAGTCTAAAACACACACAACTGATGGATGAAGACAGCCACTATGTGTGTGTGTGTGTGTGTTTTTGTGTGTGTATTCCTGATGTTGAGCAGACACTGAGTCTTTGACCGTGACCCTCTTGCCTCTCCATCGTGTTTGACCTGGGTGGAGGGGTCAGAGGTCAGGGGTCAAGCTGAGACTGCTCCCCCTGGGTGTCTGGGGCTCTGGGGAGGGTCCTTTGGTGAACATAACCTTTGAACCTTCCTCTATAGGCAGGTTAGAAAGATGGAGGAATGTGGGGATTAGTGGCATGGCATGGAGCAAAGAGGAGGTGAAGACAGGGCAAATTCACCTGTCTGTCATTAAGTGTGTTGATCAGAGTTACACTGTGAATCATTCAGCAATAAAAGAAAACACACAGGACAAACTGAAGCTCTGCACTGCATACCAGGAGAGGTTTTATGATCAAGTGTTGGAAGTGTTGGAAGGTGTTGAGGTTTTTTTTTTTTTTTTTTTTTTTGTACCTGTGGTACAAATCAACCGTGATTGTCCACACCGCTGATATCTTCACACAGATCAGGGCCTTGCTCTGCTTCAGTTACCTCCAGATGCTAGAAGTGATAAGCAAATATTAATTCATGTTAGACTACATAAAGCAGCTTTTATTCTGTTTTGATGGGCCATGCATGCCTCCAGTTTGGAGCAATACACAGGAATCCTGACACGGAAGCAGAGTATGTATTACTATGTACTGCTGTGGAACGAAGGCAGCAACAAAGCATTTTTAGCCACATAGAAAGGCAGACCTAAAAAACAATATCAGTTTAAGTGTATGCTATCTTAAGGATATTTTCACTGCTTTCAAGCAACAACACACTAAAATATAAGCTCTTTCCACAGTTTTGGATGTCTTTCTGATGTCTGCAGAAATAATTCATTTCCTTATAATGATGAATTTCAGATGTCCCAAATATGAATCCAAGAACCAGAAAGGACATTACAGAAACTCTTTAGGAAGTTTCACATTCAGTTTGATCACTGTCATTTACTTATGTGCTAAGATGTCCAAATCATTTATCACAAAAATCTGCTTTTAAAAGGCCTTTATACATCATCATGTACATTAAAGGAAATCTCTTGTCTGTAGTTTGACTTTCAGCACTGTCCTGCCAGCAGTACCTTTTCATACCTGCGTAAAAGCCAGTGTGTTTGTCATGCAGGACAATCAGCAGAACATGTACAGTGGAACAATAAAATAGATTCAACATGTTACCGTGTAAGTGACACTATAGTCCCATTATGCATGTACTGCATTTACTCATCAAATTCATCTTACAATAAGAAAACACTGATATTTTTGTTTTTATTTTGCCGTTGATGACAGATTACATATGTTTTCTGCATTATCAGTTTGTCATTACTTTATGTAGTTATATTATTCTCTGTGTGTTCACTGGGCCTTGGGGTCCAGGTGAAAGAGCAGAAGTTCCTCATTATTCCTCTACCTTGCCTTTCTCACCAGGGTCAGTATGAAGTGACCAGGTCAGGCCCTCTGTGATGTGGACACCAAGGTTACTTGAAGCTGTCCACCCTCTCCACTGTGGACCTGTTGAAATGAATGGGACCTTTGTAACCAATACCAATACAAACCAATACCGCCAAAAAAAAAAAAAAAAAAGGATTTGCATGATTTACGAGACCCTCATTTTCAGGTAGAATCACACCCCGCCACTCTTATAATTTTTAACAATGGACAAAGTCATTTGTCTGGTTTGTACAGAATACAAAATAACCCAAATAATTAGAAAAATAAGAAAATATGCACACTTGGAAATAAAAATTGTCCGTTGGGTCTATTTGTTGTAGAGTTACTGCAGTTCACCTGATTTCAAGGATCCTTGTATTGTAATGCAAGTGTGTAATGTGCATGTGAATGCGTGTGTGTACGTGGATATCTCCTCGGTGCTGGACTTTCTTCAGGGTGCTTGGCTTGCCATCGGTTTCAGCAAGAAGTTTGTCCGGGACCACATCAGTCCTCCAGAAAAAACCTGACCTACAGGCAGGGTCAGAAAGTTTACATTCAACACCATTCATTCATTCTCAGATGCATCATTCAGGATATCGATTGTCAAAACGATGTACACCTTTACATCTAATTCTGACATGAATCTTCATCTCTATTCAAATCTTAGATCTCTGTCTCAGTTTCAGAGATCTAACATGATCAACATTCAGTCTAAAGTGTATCATTTATGAGAACTAAGCATTAAAGTGCTCACATATTTACCTGCTGTTCATGGGAACAGTGTTTCAATAATACATTCAAAATATCATTTATCATAACCATATCAGAACCATGTGCAAATAACATAACAGTACACATTCTGAGTTAAGGCTTAGAGATATTACAGACGTGTGCTTAATTTACTCTTTCATTATAGGCTTATTCATGAGAGAAATGCATGAAACATTACTCTCTAGTTACTTCAAACTCAGCTGAGTAATGTGTTCAATAAATTTCATAGTACAAATAAAAGTCTTACATTAATCACAACATATGAAATTACTCTTTTTTTCCCTTTAAATTGGCATTAGGAAAATAAAACACTTCCTCTTTAATTATATACACACACATCAGCATGAATTGATAACCTGTAAATATGTTCAGAAACATTGCACCATTATTCACTTCAGTTCACTCATAACATTAACATCACCACTGCTTTCTTTCAGTACACAGAAAACAAGGGAACAATAGCACCAGAGCAGCTAAAATAGCACATTTCTCACCGTTGTTCTGTGTATGTGAAGGTGGAGCACACCGGTGTCGGACTTCGTAGCAACTTTCCAGAGGAAAGGTAAGCGGTTAGCCTGTTAGCACAAAGCTAGCATTAGCATGGACGACGACGGTAAACATCAACAAGCTTTTTTTTTTTTTTTTCCATCGGACTCGTCTTACCGACGTAACTTTTCCTCCTTTGTTCTGTCACACGGCTCCGGACCTCCAGTGGATGTGCTACAACTCTTTTTTCCCCTTTTCAAGTAAACGCCAGTTTTTCTCCTGTTTTTTTCTCTTCCTCCTAGCATACACCTGCCTTCGCTCTCTAGCTGAGATTGGGAAGAATCGGAAGAACAATGCCCTGCACTCCGTTTTCGCGCCGACAGGCTGAACGTGGCCTGCGTAACGTCTGCTTGGCTACTGAGATGTGAACTGTGTGGTGCATTCAATTGCAATAGGACAACTAACGATTTGCCGATGTGAACAGATAAAAGATACAGAAAATAAACAGTCTCTTTTCTTTTAGTGTATTCAGTTAACTGTATGGGCTTTTTCTTTTACACCTGGCTACACCTTGGTCACTGTGGTATTGTGCTCAGGCAGTTTGCACAGCCCGTTGAGATGAATGCAGCGATGGTCTTTGTGGTTGGGATAGTAGCTTTTTGAGCTCTGCTCCACCTTTTACAGTGTAGTGAGAGACATTAATGGATATTTAATAAAGGGTAGGCATCTTTGATTTAAAAGACGTGACACTTGGAGAGGACTTTGATCCAGATATGTGGCATGAAGAAACTTTGTCCAGGTTTAGTGTTGATCCTGGGTAGAGTCAGCAGACCATCACACACATTTCTGCAAATGGCTATTGGGGATAGAATCAAAATAACTGTATTGTCTACCACTTTGGATCACTAAAGGTCAGCATCAAAGGTGGGATCCATATCTCCTGGAAGTCCTTGTAAGCCAGAAATTCTGCTTTCAGTTCAGTGCCTTACAGCCTTTGGTATTACAGTATTATTGTCTGAAATGATCCCTAATAGTCTAGGGGATTTCAAATATAGCAAGGACTCATTTTGAGATGACTCTATGCTAAATGGATTATCCTGGTGAAATAAAGTGAATTGATTTATCAACCCAGTTTCACCCAGACTTCAGCCCTTTGATCCTGAGTCCTTTAGAGACCTACAGCCACACTGGAGGTCTCATGAATCTGTTGGGCACTCATAAGGCAGAAAGTGTTTTTAGCTCTGTCTTCAGTATCCAGTTGTTACCAGAGTGTACATTGATCTGAGTCATGCTTTTCAATTTTCAATGAAACCCTGGAGGCAGAGTTTGAGATGTCCACATGCAAACACACAAGAGGAGCAGAGCTTTTCTTAAACTCTCATTTCTTCTCAACAGCATTACACACTCTTATACACACAAACAAATATATATATATAAAAAAAAAAAAACTGTCCTTCTGTTTCTTTTCATTCTCTTTCTGCCACGCCACTGTCAGCAGCAGATCAACAGTAGGTCGACTCCAGGTTTTGTCCCTGTGTATGATTCCTTTCTGCAGTTGACAGCTTTGTTATCTGTCTCTCTAATTCTCACTTGTTCACTCTCTCAGTATGTTGTGTCCTCCACTCTTCCATATGTCCAATGATGCCTCATAACAAACAGTGGAGACTATTCCACCCTTCCATCGTGGGCCTGATGCTCGAATTCAGAAATTGACTTTCTGAAGTTTGTTTTTCTTTTCATCACATTCTCCTATCAACAGCAATTGTTAGCATCATCCTCTACTTGCCAGACTTTTTACAGAAGAACTGTGTTACAGACACCACAAATGTGTTACTCTCTGTGAGGGCTCATGAAGAATGTTTTATGTCATCTTTTTGAGATCAGACCCTGCAGACTTGTCCCAGAGATCAGTGCACATATACATGATGGTGACAGAGCAGAGTGCAAGCCAGTACCTCACAGTTGGGAAGATAAAGAGATGTCTGTCTAAAGGCCAAGACTGTAGGTACTATACTATATCTTGTCCTTGTCTGTGAAAAATATGTCATATGACAAAAATAACAACCTAGAGGGCCCAAATGACTTCGTCCAACAGTGGCCTAAATCTTCTGGGTTTTTCAAACCTCACCAGTCATTTTAACCCTCTTAAGACTTAAGAGAACTGGATTCTTAGCTCTGAGACTCCAAACACTGATTCTCAGCTCAAGTAGGGCAAGAGGTCAAACCTTTCACATGGGCCAGAAAGTGCTGACATTTAGTCTAGAAAACACACAAGTCTGAGCACACACAGGAACCTCACATGCAGTTAATGTGGAAAAAGTGATGGGTTGCCTCGAGTGATTAGGGTTAGCCTTTGCTTTGCTCAAGAGCACCTCAGCAGAGCCCAGAGGATAGCTGGCACCTCTCCAGCTACCAGTGTTATGTTTGTGCAACTAAACACACAAGTGAAGGAAGGAGAAGACGACACAAGTCACAAGGCAGAACCACTGACAGTATAAAGAATGGACAGCGTATGCATCACCTCACCCACAGTTCCTGAAGAGCTGTTCTGGAGCTCAGAATATGAGGCTGTAGCTGCCAGTGTGTTCACAGACATCTGCTGCTTATCTTGGCAGTTAAGAGAGCCACATACATAATCTGCATTACAGTGAACCAATGGAAGTGTTCCATGTGTACTTGCAGGACCTCAGCTGATGCTGTTGAGCAGGCGGTCCTGTGTGGCCCAGTGACACATTTGAGTACACACTGCTCGAGCATCTCCAAGCATTGTCTGAATGCGCCCTCAATGCATCTTTGGTACATTCACACCTGAGCTGCCTTCTTGTAATTGGATCACTCAACATGCATATACACACACTGCTATTCATCATGAAGTGGACCTGATGCCACTCGTTAAAGCTGCAGCGATTTCAAAGATGCCCAGTGGCACTATAGGGGAAAGTCCTGCCAGCTCAGGCGTTATTGTTGGATGAAAACAGTTTCAGGAGTTAAAATAGTTTGAATACACAGGAAACAAACTGTATGACAAGACAAGCCACGTAAGAACACTGTATACTATATAAGATGACTTAAATTCCATACTCAGCACAACTCACATGGGTGTAACTTCATGGGAGGCCAGAGACTGCCTGCCTCCTACACTGCATAAATATATGAATACAGTATAATGGTACATTTTAGGTTGGTTGATCCACAATTGTGTTCAGAAATAGACAGATTTCTGAAATAAAATAAGACAGCAACATACATGAACATCTTCAGCGCTTACTTATTTGCAGATCGCACATGGCATATATTTAAATGGTCTGACACATCAACCATTAATGACAGAGTTGGCATGTAGGTAAGGATTAAGTGTTTTGACACTGCTGGTGTTTTCCATTTATTATAACATATATTTAATTTCTCCAGAGACACCCACTTCTCTGTACCATCCCATTACAGCTACCTGTACTGATTGTGACAAATCATGTAGTGGAATTAAAGAAGTGTTTGTGTATTGGTCTTAGATTACAACATTTATACATCTGAAATCCTCAAGACACACAGTAGAATGAGTGCAACCATCACTAGAAACACAACAAAGTATTCAAAATAGAGAAGTTACAAATTTCCACTTTAAAACTGGACTGATTTATTCTGTAGGCAGTGTTCCAACATGATTTAACAGAGGACAGAGAACATTTCCTCCGATATCTCTGTTAGAGCGAAGCCCCCTCGAAACAACTGAGTCTCCTACAGAGAATTATAGAGAGCTCACCACACCTCGCATAAAAGATGACAACTCTCTCTTTTCGCATTTAATCAATGGAGCTGACCTTTGCAGACAGCCCCTTGCTGAGTGATTAAAGCCAAGTCTCAACACAGGTTGTGCGGACGGCAGAAATAAAGGCATCCAGATGGGGGGGAAGTAGAGACGACATCCCACCGCTTGGAATCCACCGTCATTCCCATCCGTCGCTTTTCAGCATACTGCTACCACATATGAGCATCCCAGTAACCATTCCTCATCTGAAATAGTGAATAAAGATCTTTGACACTGGCCGGTGCTGACGGTGCACTGTTACATAGCTCTCATTTTACCTACAGATTTTACTTCCTCTAAGTTTATTTTACTGGAGAGCAGAATATTTAAAAGTATGTATTTCCACAAATAGTTTGGCAAAGTCTGTCTGCTGTTTGTTTTTGGCACAAATTATTTTTCTGCTTTTGATTCATTATCTGACTCTTGTCCTGAACATGCCCACACAAAATTTAACAGAGTAAAGTTATATCACTATAGGCCTCTTTGTAAATAACATACAAGTATATACTAATAAACCAAAATGGCTTTGGGGAAAGAAATTTGCTTTATTAATATTGAATGCATTGTGTAGTGGAAGCACACTGAGTTTATTAGTACAGTTACATAAATATTATTACTTGCTTCACATTAAGTGGATTAAGTGGATCATACACAAATACAGCAATATAATTTCCAATCAAAGACATGTATATATATTCATAAAGAGGAGTGTAATATTATCCAGGGAGGTAAAATTTTCAACTGAATTTCATTATTCCCAATATTTTCATGAAGTGCAAAGGTTGGAGGGAAATTCATTGAGCTTTATGTACAATAGAAAGTAGTAATTATCACTTTCAGTACACTGACTCAGAGTGTAAAACAGCATTAAGAGCAGAAAGAATCATGTACATCAGCCATTTAAGGACACTAAAAAGCTCAGGTGCTCAGAAAATGTGTGTTACCTCTCTCTCTTTCTCCCTCAGCCTCTAAATGTCTTTTTATTCAAGTCTTGAAGCACTTACTGACTACTTTTGAGGGCTTTCTGCTGGTGTTTTCAATCTTTTCTTATTTGCCATTTCAATATGAGGTGAGTAATTATCTGAAAGGTCTAAAAAGAAAACAAAAGGACACAGGTGCAAGTTTGTCGAGGTCGGTAGCAGTACTGGAGCTGCTTGGTTGTAATTCACACTTCATTCCTGTTAAACCTCTAGATAATCCCAGAGTGCCTTTCCTTGGCCCCAGTCCAAAGTACTCTGTAACAAAACAGACAAAATAAAAAATGGTGGAAGAATACCAGCAGAGGAGTGTCACAGGGGTGAGAGATTTATAATGTGAACAGTACAAACTCCCTCGTAAATCAGTGCAAAAGGCTTTCAGGTAGGGGAGCTGGCATTTATGCAAGACAAGAGAGAGAGGTGGAAAAGGAAAAAAGAGACAGGGAGAGAGACAGATTTGAATGAGGAGGTGTGTGGAGGTGCAACTGTATTGTAGATCTAATCCTAAAGATCGAACAACCAACAACAAACAGAAGAGAGGAAGTGATTTTTTTTTTTTTTTTTACATTTTTTCCCTGGAATGCAGGATCATTCTGAGATTTATGCACATCATGGAAAATACACTTCACTGGCCGATGAAATGTTTGAGGTACAGTTAAAGGGTCAGTTCATCCAAAATGCAAAAAACATCAGCATCAGCTGCTAACACGCTCTCAGGTACAATGTTAACATGCTGATGTTCAGCCAGTCAGTTTCTTACCATATTCACCATTTTAACTTAGCATATTAGCATGCTAGCATTTGTTAATTAGTTCCTCAGGGTGTGGGTCATGGAGGCAGCAGGCTACGCAAGGTAGCCCAATCACACTTCTACTGGTCCATGTCCTCTGGCTGCTCCTGGAGATCACAATGTGTTTCCAGGTCAGATGACATATATAATCCCTTCTCAGAGTCTACCACAGAGTCTTCTTCTACTTGGACATGATGCAAAAACCTGCAGAGGGAGGCATCCATCAAGTATCCTGATGCAATGACTGAACCACCTCAACTCACAGCCCTAAAAGCCAACAAGCAGTGTCTCTATTCTCAGCTCCTTCCTGATGTGTTCACAAATTTAAAATTTGGTTGTCACTACCCAAAGCTAATGACCGCAGGCAGAAGTTGCTAGCTAGTGTACAGGTGCAGGATAATATCCTGAACAAACTTCATGCCAGTATCAACTTCTAACGTGATGTTAGGAACTGTAAGAGGCCTCTGCAGTCTGCACTACATGACACAATGTGAAGCACATTAACAGCAACGTTAACTTCACTGAGGACATCAACAGAAACACATGATGTGGATTTATTTGTAAAATAACAGAAGCAACTGCACCCAGAACAGTTTTATCACTCCACAATCAGAAACCATGGACCAGCACCGAGATAGATTATTGTTGTTGTTGTTGTTGTTGTTGTTGTTATTATTATTATTATTATTAGTATTAGTATTAGTAGTAGTAGTAGTAGTAGTAATAGTAGTAGTTGTAGTAGTGTAGTAGTAGTAGTAGTAGTTGTTGTTGTTGTATTTATTTATTTGATTCCATAAAAGTAGGTACTTTACTGACTTGAAACTGAATTTACACACATGACTTCTATAACCATTATTATTTATTACTTTTTCTATATTTATTAGTATTCTCTTTCACACTATTTTTAATTGATGTGTATGGGTTTAGGAAATCCATTTCACTCTGATTGTACCTATGTGAGTATATGTGAATTGAGCTGAAATATGAAAAAACAAAGACACGAGAATGAGATCTGTGAGTCTTGTGGGTTGTCAGTTGTTCGACTGTTGAAGGGATTTTCTTGGATTGTTTTATTGTGTTAACCTGCCTGTTCAGTAAGTCATTATATTAATATTAACATTGGTCTATTTGTTTAACAATTCTGAATGTGTCATGTTTTACAGATCATCACTGAGATTTGGACACTTCATTTCCAGCTGACACTTTGTTTACCACAAAGTATTGTTGAGGTATAAGTACTGATATTAGCAGTATTTACCTTTGCAGGTGTTATTTCCTGCTTGAAGACGTACAGTAGCAGTGTTGTTTTTGTTTCAGAGGTGGTTATTGATGTGATGTTCACAGTGAGCTAAAGGGAAAATGATAGGCGGTGTCTGCTCATGATTGTGGGAGCTGACCCACAGAGAGGAGGTGAAAAGGGATGCAGTAGTGTTCAGTATGAGAATAATGTGTTTCTGAACATTAAAACGTAAACATATTCTAGCAGACCCTCCAAATAAAGTATGAACCTGAGTATGGGTATAGTATGCCTCTGTAAGGCAGAGGCCTCCCTCACTCTCATTCCTTCCACATTACATTCATTTGATCCTTTACCATAAGGTCACATATAAAGACATTTCTTTGCAGTAACAGGCCAGCTGTAAATGTTTGAATAAATACACACACTTTGTTGTGGTCTGCTCTGATACTGGCTGGGAGTGCCTTTCTCAAGCACACTCTCATTAAATTGGAGTGTGCTCCCTGAAAGCTGCTCCTTGGACCTGCTAAGAGATGCAGGTGGTTTGCTTTAATATGCTGGAAAATGTACTTTTCTCTCCTGTAAATCCGTTTTAACACCTGCTAAATATTACAAGTGCTTTTCTTAAAAAAACATTTGCCTGCCTCTGGCTTGAAAGGGTCTGAAGAAGCCTATTTATATGCTGTTGGAAATGTTATCTCTGTGTTTTATGATCCTTTTCAACACGAATGCTGTCCTAAAGGTCATTGTTGTGGAAGAGATGCAGATTTTCTTCTTTTTTGCCCTACAGCAGATTAACTGTACTACCTGTGCAACTTCTCTGTATGCTAGGTGAGATGGACTTCATCATGAACTTCAGACTGGGAATAAACTTTGTAGAACATACAAACATCTTTTACAAATCCAATGTAATATACAGGAAAAGAATGTTTGAAGTGATTCGGCCCCAATTAGACAGAGCACTTTTGTTTTTAATGAGTGTGTAGTGGTTTGTTTGCTCCTTTCTGCTCTATGTGCCTGATGTATGGTCAGTGTTCTTTGTTTATTTTGATTATTTACAACTACACTGAAGACATTAAAACTATTAAATAACACATATGAAATAATGTAGTTAGATTCTTCAGCCACCTTGCTTTGATGACAGCTCTGCACACACTCTCAACCAGATTCATGACATCATCAGCTGGAATAGTTTTCCAGCAGTCTTGAAGGAGTTCAGATACATGCTGAGCACTGGTCCGCTGCTTTTCTTCTTTTTCTTCTTTTCCTCTGATGACCAATTCACACAGACCATCTCAGCTGGGTTAAGGTCACGGTCGGTCACAGCACTGTTTTGGTCCAGTCTTCACGTGGCTTCATACCCCACCAGGAGCATTGCAGAGCATTTTGCCCACCTGACTTATTTAACTTGCTCAGACTTAAATATGCTATGTTTGTTTGGCTGTTTTTATGATCAGAGGTTTGCACAGGGTGTCCTGAAACTCGACCAGATTCTCTATACTTTTTTTGTGTCCAATTTCCAGCCAGCTCGATCTGCTCTTTGGACAATGCATCCACAGTGCTTGTTGGGGTTTGAAACATTGACTAGAACGACCATGATTAGCTCTGATGGTCGCAGCACACACAGAATGTGTCACATCCAAGCTCGGTGGAATTATTGATATCCTCCTGATTTCAGATTGTATCATCTTATTCAAGAACAAGCACAACAAATATATTTGTATTTTCCTTTTGAGGAAGATTATTTCCTTTGCTAATTCAGCTAGCATCCTAGCATCCCAATGAGGAGGATGCTAATTAGCCTCAACTACAAGAGTTGTGTTGATGTGTTGTCCAAGAGTTTACACTATATCTACACTGTATTTCTGATAAGAACTAAATCAAAGTCCAGTCTTATTGAGCTGTGTGAAAGGCACATTGCATTGTATGTAATTGTGTGCTGAGCACATCCACTCTGACCACAAGAACAAACTTGTTAGCAGGAAAATTCTCTTTTTGAACAGTTGCCAGCGAAAGCCAAGAGGGATGGATGTGGAACGAGGGTGAAATGGAGTGCAAGATAAATATCTGTTAGCCAGAGAGAGGGGGGCTAACGGTAATCCACTTATTAAGGCAACAACTGCAAGCATGGAACCTGCGCCAGATATTAATACCTAATCATGAGTTAATTAAAGAAGGGTTAGTTAGCACCTAATCCGCTGAGATGGGTGTGTGTGTGTGTGTGTGTGTGTGTGTGTGTGTGTGTGTGTGTGTGTTGGGGATGGGGGGGGTAGTGGCGGAGAGCGACAGAGTGTCCTGAGGGGGTGAGGAGGAGGTTGGAGGCCAGCTATAGTGCGAACGCTAAGTGGCAACACCAGAGCTGTGGACTGAAGATATAATTAACTTCAAGGTGCCATTGTTACAATTTAGACTATTTGAAAGAGAATACATTTGCACATTTGGAATTTTCCTGGTGTGAGAGATGATTAATGTATCATGAGGCCAAAATGTCACTGTTAACTACATGATGTCGGCTCAAGCAGAACTCTAGCATTATGGGAAGTGCGACATCCAATGTGGTGGGGGCTGAACGAGAATGGTATGAGGCACTAAACACTAAATTATTTCATGCCCTTCAAATGTATCACAATTACATGATGGATGGAAATAACTATGTGATTCACATTTGTATAGTTATGTGTGAAGCCTGCCACTGATGCTGTGAGGTGAAGCAAACGCAGGAAGTGTCAAAACTGCAGTTCCTCGAACATCCATTAGAGGCTGGCTACAGAAATATGTTTCCATAAGTCCCCATGTTAACTAGCAGAAATAAACATGTTTACAGCCCGGTACAAAAAAACAGTTTTGGTCTCTATAGCTAATTTCCCTGTTCATGACAACTGTACTGAGGGTGAATTTATATACAACTCACCTGTTCAAATAATATTAAGGCTTAAAGTTATGTAGAATTAAGAGTGTGGCATCAAGGACAGTCAAGATGGAGATGATCACAGCCACCACAATGAGCTTCACGATGGCTCTTCAGAAAGAAAGTCCAGGTTATATAGAGGCTATGGTGACATGCTGTATGTGTTTAAGTGATGCCAGATTTACATAATCAATAAGTTAACAAAATCAGCATGTGACAAGCTGATCAGTAGAGATTCACACAGGAAATAGACCCAGACCCAGACACAGACACAGAACCAGACCCAGACCTAGACACAGACCCATGCAGGAGAGCTGGCAGATAGACTGACCTATTGGCAGATGTCCGTGCTGTCTGAGAGCAGAACTTTTTTTTACTTTCAAATTTGTTGTTACACATGTTCATGTTACTGTTCACACTTTGTCCCTCATGTGTCTCCATGGGACTTTTTCTGATAGACATTAGAGCTATTCTTCCTGTGTGTCTTCATCCTCTGTCATTCAACACATCATCATGAAAACGTCATCTCTATCCACTCCTATTCTGTCTCTTTCCATCTTTCTGTCCTTTATCTTTCTCTCGGATGTGTGTTTTAGAAAAAGTGCCAAATCGTCACCTTTCAACTCCCCCTTGTGGTGCTGCTCTCATTCATTAGCACACACTCAAACACACATTTTTGCATGCACGCATGCACACACACACATACACGCAGGTAGACTTGCACAACTCGGGTTGTACAAACACTCCTCTCTATTGTAATGAGGATGTTGCCAGCACAATGGTAAAAGTGTGTGTATTAGCATTTGAAAGGAGCCGAATTAGCCATCGCACCACAATCTCCAGTAAATTACTCTGGATGTTGGGCTAACGTGGCTTTTATCGAAAGACAGATTCACAGTGGAGGAAAAAGAGGAAGGTGCGGTGGCAGAAAGAGAGGCTACAGCTTCAGAGTCTAAACACTATTCAAATGCAGCTGCTGCTGGAAAAGACATGGCAGCTCTTCCTTCACAACAAACCCCTGTGGGCCCAGACGTGGCATTATGTTTAATTTAAAGCATGTTCCCTGAAAAAGAAGTTCCCTGAACCCTGTCGACTGACTCGTTAGCTCTCACAAATAAGAAAAAAATCAAGGAGGGAGATGTAACCCTGGTGAGAGGGGAAGAGGAGAGAGATGGAGACAGTTCAGGGGTGATAAAGCTAAAGGGAGGGGGCAGCAAACCTGGGCTGTACAGAAAGGTCACAGAGGGAGTGAATAAACAGATGTAAATTCATTGATGGCAGCAGTCCAAAGCCCCCCAAGCCCCATATTCCTCACCCTCCCTTCAGGTTCAGATTCATTTGCTCGTTATCTCTCAAATCTAAATCAGTGATATTAATTACACACCTACTCATGCTGAATGGTTTGTGCAATGTCAAACGTACAGTGCACACATATAAACATGCTCAGTGTGTAAATGAGCAGAGGGGTCGTGACAAACAAACAATAAAGCCATATGATATTAATGATGTGCATGTCGTATGCATACACAGTCTGTGTGGCTGCTTGCCAGCATATAGTTTCCTTTTCACACGTCACATTTTACACGAGACCGAGGGCCAACACTCTTCACCCTCTGTGTTTGTTCCACATGCATCTCGGTCATCCTGAAACACAAGCCTTCTGACCATCCCCACAGTTTACAATAAATGGCTTCAAACACAATCGGCTGGTTTGCACATAAAAGGCCAGAATTCAGGTAAGTACCTAATATAGTCGTGTAATACTGTGTATGATATACACAGTGTGTGTGTGATATACAGCAATATAGTAAAATACATTTTAGTATAATTATTTTATGATTATACTTGACTGAATTGAAACCATTGAAATGTGGTTTACCAACTGTGAACTTGAAATAGTGCATGTTATTTGGAAGCCTAAGCTCAGGAGTTACAACACAAGGACACAAGTTGAAAAGCAGAAAGTAAGTGAAGGAGTTCAAGCAGCCATGGACCCTGAAGAGATCCAAAAGAAAGGGTCTGATTTCAAATGTGAGGACAGGATAAGAGGTTTCTATCGTGGGCCAAACCTCCATTAGACACATGGTATCAGATGAGTTAGGTGTAAATGCACCTGCCCAGATGGAATTTGGTTGCCCAGTTTGAATTCTATTACAATTGGACCAATAACATACATTACATACATACAGTGGGTTAGGGTTAGGTGTTAGGGTCAGTGTCGTATTTTATTGACACATTCTTATGAAGACAATGGTGCCGGGGATGAAAATCATGTGCCAGTGTGCCTCAGCATCACCTGCCTGAATGTTACATTCACTTGGTTTACCATAGAGTCGCTGAGTCACATCAAGAGTGGCATTGAACTGGGTTTACCAGGGGGGCATCAGGTCAGACACATTCCAGTGGACTGTGTTCTTTGCTGCCAGGCACACAGCACACACTGTTATAAATTTGCACACCTTCCGCACCCAGTAGAGTTGTCCAAGCACATCACGTGGTAGCACATCTGCTGTGTGCTATGTGGCTTTTCAAGTGGTGTAAGTAGCCATGGCTTCAATGAGGGTATAACATGTCAAAGGTCAGGAATGAATGACATCTTGCATTCTTTTGGCACTGCTGCACAGCTTTGAGACAGTAAATTAACTGTCAATGGCCAAGACCAATTGTGACAATGTTTCTGATTCATTTTAACAAATTCATCCTCCCAAAGTGTAGTCTAGAGTCGACAGCTCGGATTTCATTTGTAACAGACACTGCTCCAAACTGGATTTTGATGGTTGCCTGTTCAGGTGCTTTGTAAAGGAAGCTGATGCACCTGATACTTTACATCATGGGCATAACCCTGCTCAGGGTTGACAGGCTGATCTGTCCATAAGCATCTGTTGAAAACCTGCAGATGGATTTAGATTCTCCAGGAAAGAACAAAGCTCGAAATCAAATCAAGTCACCCAAATTCTCAACTTATACAGTATATTAGACTATTAGAAAAGCCCCTCAGTGAAAAAATATCTGGTATACTCATTATTCAGTACACCAGAGTAATGCAGTACTGTAAGTCAATAAAGAAGTAGCATGAAAATACCAGAAGGTCACTGTATATATTACTATATTACAGGTGTCACAGAGAACACATCAGAACGGTACAGCAGAATGTGATAACTTAGAAAGTCTGTAGTGATTACAAGGATATTATATCAGGATTATCACAGGGAATAAAAACATGAGTGGTTTACCACAAATTCCACATTGAATACCCAAATAATACTCTCAGACTATAAGAATGACATATGCATAAAACAATGTAAATAATCCCAGTACAAAAAAAAATGGCATAGCTCATATAACACAAAGTTTGAAAAGCAAGCCAGAAAACATTGACCCATAAACTCACTCTTCAGTCGCAGAGACACAGACTAAGGACCCACAGAAACATTGTATGGTGTACACTGTGGTCACCATCCATGCTGTCTGTCCATCCCTACAGCACAGAGACAGGACTAACATATAGCCTGAGGCTGATAAAGGAGGAGGAGACGGAGGAGGAGTTGTGGATTCCCGGTCATTAGCTATAGAGTTTGGATTAGCCTGAGCAGAGCGGAGCGGCTAGCTGCAGCTCGGATGAGGCTAATTAGATCTGTCTATCTGAACACATCCATCTTCTGCTCATCCCTCCACCCTCTCTTCCCCCTCTCCAAATAAATTGCTCTTTATTACTCTATCATTCAGGTTATTGCCTATGAAATAATGAGACACTCCTGGTCAGGGCCAGCGTAATTGATTTTTTTTTTTTTTTTTGGTTTGTGTGTGTGTGTGTGTGTGTGCCCATGTTCATTCTGCGTATTGTTATTAACTGGCCGGGGATTCCTGAGAAGATTAGCTGGAAAGAATGATACAAAAGCAAATCAAAGATTACACATACACAGACGAACTGCTTAATGTCTCTTCTTCTTCTAAAAATACAACCTTTTCAGTCTGTCTGTGTGTGTGTACAGCACAGATCTCTAATGCAGATGATGCACAATTCTTTCCCTATGAACGTATGGCCATAATAGGTTGCCTTGGATGACATATAAACTTCTCAAAAATCAATATCCCTCTTTTGTTCCATGTACTCTGTCTTTCTCTCTCTCAAACACACACACACACACACACACACACACACACACACACACACACACAGATCACGGCTGATACACAGGGGCTGAGGAGAAAGGAGGGGCCACAGTATAAATGTTTCATTCCTCCTGAATGGCAGGTTAAGTGAGGATACGATAATACTGCCGACAGTAATGGCAACTTTAATTTCCTTTTCCTATTGTGGAGATTTATGTGGAGAAATTAAATTCCAGCAGCTTGCAGGCCTCAATAATCATTATACAGTGCAGAGAGTGAAAAGAAAGGAGAAAGTGTTTTCATGGTCACAATATATAAAAGAAGCAGGTTAAGCACCAGGGGAAAGAGAAGGTAATCTGTGAGGGTTTAATAAATACAAAAGACATTAAACAGATGTTCAAAAAAGTCTCAGAGCATTGAGTAATATTGGTTCATAAAAGAGCACAGGGCTATCATGAGCTCAAACAAAAGCAGCCAAGTGTCAGTGAAACCAGCTCTGAAGCACTCTGCTGCCACAATGACTCAAACAAATAAATGTCTTTAAAGTCAGTCTCTGTCAGCGTCTGTTTGATAGGCTTCAAATAAAGCTACATTCATATAGAGTGTAGACACAGATAGCCTTTGCATGGAACTTGATGATTTTGTTCCACCCTGTTAATATGACTAAACAGTAATTTGGTTAATTACTTCAAACATGTTTGTCACGTTAGCCAATTTACTGGCTGTCAACTGACGTTTTCCATGACAGTCAAAGAAATATGCAGATTCCATTTCAAACAGCCTGTACAGCTGCTACATTCAATTATATCCATGTTTGTTTCTATAAGAATTTAATGTAGCAAGGTAGTTTAAACTTTAGCTGTGACATGCCACCTGTTGGCATCAGGCCCTTCTTGTAGAAGGCCTCTGTGTTAGTGGACCAGTCCAGTTTATTGTCCAGTGTGACACCCAGGTACTTGTATGATGGCACTAAATCCACATCCGTCCCACCAATGCTGACAGGAGAGGGAAGAGGCTTGTTCCTCCTGAAGTCCACCACCATCTCCTTCGTCGTCCATGTTCAGCTGCAGGTGGTTCTCCCCACATCACTTCACAAAGCAGCCGACCAGGTCCATGTACTCAGCCTCCCTCCCGTCCCCAACAGACCCCACAATGGCCGTGTCATCAGAGAATTTCTGGGGCAGGTGGTGATGGGGGATTGTTGCTCGGAGAACCAGTAGAGGAGCCACTGGGGGGGGTTGAAAAACATTTTCAGCTCGTTGCCACGTTGTTCATTCCCCTAAGCTGCTCTCCCACCTCTCCTCTGGAAGCCAGTGATCTCTCTCATCCCACTCCAGGCGTCCCTGGAGTTGCTGTCCTACAGTTTATTCTCCAGTTTTCTCTTCTAGGTGTCCTTGCTCTCCCTGATGCTGTGTTGAGCTCCCTTTGTACCCATTTGAGTTCTGCTCGGTCCCCTGATCTAAAGGCCCTCTTCTTCTCGTTGAGAAGGGCTTTCAAGTCACTGGTTACCCACAGAAACTATATGAAGTGTTCTGTAAAATGTAAACATATAATGAGACGAGATGAGATGAGAGTTTGAAGCCCTTAACTCCTCAGCTCTTAACTCCTCAAGGTGGTCATTCCACAATATTGGGGCCCTGACAGCCAAAGCTCTCTCACCTTTGTGCTTTATCTGGACTGAGTTGATCTGAGGAGGAACGTCAGATCAACTCAGGACCAATCTTGGGTGTGTTCCTTCACCCTTTTTGAGCGCTCCGTAGGGGCGGGTATATGGTCTGTTTGTAAAACTGCTTCTCCCTTAAAATACTCCAATTTAACATATTAGCCAGCTATTTGAATCATCACCTATTTACGACGCCAGCTTATTTATGTATAATTAATCTTAAATAATCCTAAAAAGAGTTATTGTAGTTTAGATTTGTATTAATACAATTATAATTATAATATTAATTAGAATTTATTAATTTTTATTTTAAATCATAATATGACATGCAGCAAGAGTGCAGCGGCTGGAATGCAAACCTGCGTCCCATTGTTTAAAATGCAATAGATAGCAGTGTACTTAACCATTTGATTGTCTTAACACTGTTATGCTGCTAAGAGCCTTTATAGTATATAAAATATATCCCGTTAATATAAAATTAGAAAAAATCTAAACTACGATAACTCGAGCAGAGCTGCAGTCTTACACGCTTCTCTGCGCCTCCATTAGAGCAGCTGCCCACCCAATCCTTTAGTATAGAGTCCCCCGTCCACCTACATTATTTAGAGATAAAACAAACAGAAGAAAGTTCAACTTAATAAAAATTAAATCAACATCTCCAACAATCCAAAATAAGAGAATTAAATGTGGACTTAATGAATCAATATCTGATTATGATATTGATTTATTCTGTCTTACTGAAACCTGGCTGCAGGAGGATGAATATGTTAGCTTAAATGAATCCACTCCTCCCAGTCATTGTAATACTCATATTCCTCGTAGTACCGGTCGAGGTGGTGGAGTTGGAGCCATATTTGACTCAAGTCTTAAAAAAATCCTAAATAAATCCTAAACCTAAACTTTAAGTCTTTTTAGCGTTACTTTTTAGCGTTGAAAGTCTTCTTAGCGTTACTCACCCAACCTTGAATTTGCAGAATTTGCATCAGCGTTGATCCTTAAAACAGATAAAGTAATTATTGTAGGTGATTTTAATATTCATGTGGACTGTGGACCACAATGATAGTCTTAGTACTGCGTTTACCCACTCTAGACCATTTCCATAATAAAGGGCACCCATCACTCTGACCCTTTGGAGCATTGATACACTGATTACTAACAGGTTCATACAGGCAGACACTAAAATCTGTGAAGACTGTGGTTATTACTGTGAGGAGATGGACCATGGAGGCAAAATGAAAAAAAGGTTTTGACTACAATGACTGGAGTGTTTTTGAGGCTGCTGCTACAGACCAACTAGCAACTTCTATCCTTTAACTGCAAACTGCAGTTCCTCAAATGTCCACTTGAGATGAGTCCCCATGTTAAAATGTCTAAATCTTCACAACAGGAATAAACATGTTTACAGCCTGGTACAAAAAAACAGTTCAGGGTGAACTCACCTTTTCAAATTATATTAAGAATTAAAGTTATGCAGAATTAAGAGTGTGGCTGCTTTGATTTAAGCACCACCCCACCAACATGGCAGCACAGCGCCAGAGCCACCACTGTGAGCTTCAGAAGCTCTTCAGAAACCTATGGGTGACCTTTAGGATACTACGTCTGTCCTTTATACAGTCAGTGCTACACATCTGGAATATACTAATCAACACTGTAGATGATGAGCAAATGTTTTGTGGATAAACATTCAGTGGATCAACAAAGTCTTTCCATTCCCTGGAAACATGAGGGTCTATACTAAATTTCATAGCAATCCATTCCATTTAATGGTTGTTGAGATTTAGTCGGGACCAGAAAACATCCCATCCCAAGAGCAACGCTGCTAGCATGGCATACGTTCAAAAGAGCCATTTTCCCTCTCTTAGCAACCGTATAGCTGTACACTGACAATACTTTGATTTCAAACACCAACAGCTGCTGTGATCCTTTCCTTCATCCTCTCCAGTCATTGTCTTACAAGGCACATTCGTCATTTTCTTTGCATTTATCTAAGCCAGGTCAACATGGTGTAATGATGCAAGCTCGATGCAAGCTGATGAATGCACAATCAAATTAACACCAGAGAGACCAAGAGAGTGGAGAGAAGAGAGTTTATAACAATAAAGGGAATAAATAAAAGGGTCCTCACCCTCAGGAAAATGTCCATCTTAATATTCATTAACACAAAGCGGTGGGGAGTCTGTGAGACTTACCTCCCCAACATGAGCACAGGGATTGAAATATTTAAGGAATGATGTAGGCCACTCTCCAGGGACACAGCAGACAGCTCTGTCTCTGGTACCTAAACTTTTTGTCATAATGTTACTCCGTATGAGACACTGACATTTGGCTTGGTATATCTCTTCCCTCTTTCATGTGTGGTCTGGGGTTAACTGCAAGCTACATGAAGTGACGTGATTGAGAAGAAATGTCTGCTTCTGTATGTGACAGATATATGGAGTAAATGTCTAAACCTAGTTTGTGGCTGCCGATGGCTCATTACACCTCAAAATATGTTAACCATTGTTAAAGGCAAGCTACACCAAGAGAATTTCTTTGAGTGCTTCCGAAGCCAGTAAGGGTCCTATAATTGCCCCGGCGGGACACCCACATTGTGCAACTGGCATTTGTACCCATTTGTGCACCTATGGGTGTGTTTCTTGAGGCATCAGAAAGCAATTGCACCACTGACTAACAAAAACCTTGTTAAGTCAATGGCATGTCATTGGCTCCATTTCAAACGCTCAACAGTTCCCTTATATATCTTTAATCTCTTCCAGCATTACAGATCGATTTCCAAGCTAATTGTTCATACACAAAGTTCTACAAGAGGTCGTCTAAAGTCATCAACCAGGTTTCAACCTCAATAAGTGCCCATATTAAAATGGCCAACTTCACATTGGAAATAAACATGTTTACAGCCTGGTAAAACAAATCTCTTTGGTCATAAAGCTTAAAGCTTTCTGTACTGTGATTGTTTTTTCTTTTTCTTTAACTCACCCGTTCAAATGATATAAGGCTTAAAGTTATGCAGAATCAAGAGTGAGACACAGCCTAAATGGACTTAGGACCTCAAATGTCATCAGCATCTGTCAATTTCAATAAAAAGTTGGACCACCATTTCTAAAATTGCATCAGTCCACACTGAGCCTAGAGATTAGAGTCTAAAACAGATTTTTAACATTCATGGTCCCAGTATGATGAATCCTGATGACATTGATGATCCCCACACTTTTCATCTAGCACCATTGGCAGGTTCATCTGATAGAACTTCAAAAATGTTGCTTCTGAGGCAAAACCAACAAATGCAGAAGAATTGTGAAATGTAGTTCAATTGTCCTGAGCATGAATACCTGTTCACAGGTGCCAGAAGTTGGTCGACTCCATGCAACACAAATGTGAAGCAGTTCTCAAAGACAGTGGTTATACAGCTAAACATTAGTTCAGTGATTCAGAATCAGAATCACTCTATTGGCCAGGTGTGTGTGCACACACACGGAATTTGACTCTGTTTCACAGGAAAGCTAAATCTTCAAACATTGTTCAGTTTATACAGTAAATGTTTGAGTTTGCAAAGAAAAATACACACACTGCTGTTTTTTGAACAGCCACATATTCCCTTTTCTTCACTTTCTGTAAAGTAATAACAAATCTGACACATTTTTCTTCATGTTTTGATTTGGAATAGAATCTGCATGTATGGAAATAAAAGCTATTTTGGGCTTTACTCTTTTAAACACACTGTAGCTGAGGCCACACAATACAGTCTCCTGATTAAGCATCGCCTGACAAACACACACACCTTACCTTTTGTAAAGAGATATGCTACCCTGTCCTTGTGAAACCCAACACTCCCACTTCAAATCAAACATAGGGTATAAACCAAAACAGGGGTGGCAATGGCACACACATTGTCACAGAGACAGGAACATGAATGTGAACACGGGATGACTGTTTGTGTGTGTTTCTGTGAATAACACCTTTTGTGAGAGCTAATAACATAAAGAGGGGGAGAGGGGAAATGAGCCTCTTCTATGAATATATGTGGAGGATAACATGACAAGACAAAAAGCAACAATCATGTTCTCATCAATACACGGTCACGTTGGAAACAAGTGACCTAAGCCTGCTTTGCTCATATATTCTCTTCCTTCTTACTGCTCTCCTCCCTCAACTCTCTCTCATGTGAGAAACCTTGGCTGGAAGGAATGAAGGAAAGAATGCTCTTTGATGAGCTCCTCTTTTCTCTTGCTTCTTGCAGTGGTAATGAACTACAGCAAACATGACCATGAGCCCTGATGCTGGGATGCTGAGTTTTGAGCAAAAACAAAAGCTAAGGCCATTGAATGGATGACTTCTGGAGTAATCAAGCAAACAGCTCTTCATGCTCAAGGGCAAGGCCATGCAGTCATGACATTCTGACACTTTGAAGAAGCAACAAAGACAGTGTACAGAAAAGCATCTCACACACGGCAGGTATGAATGGCTTTTGAGAGCAGCTCATATGAAAAGTAGTCAATACCACTCTGGACAGAATTGAGTTTCATTCAGTCACTTACATAATTCTGTTGACTGCAGCTGAACATTTAGACCACATGCCATGGCACTGCATCCTTAAAAAGGTTCTACTAATCTACATGGTGTCAATGTCAAACAAATCAAGATCCTTTCATAACTACACATGTCAAATTCTGGGGTCACTCTCCCAAGCACATGTTGAGAATAATCTGTTGCTTCCCACCGAAACTCTTACATTATCTTCTCTGAATGTATCCGGGAGTTATGACGGCACTAACCTTTTCAAACTGTACATATTCAATGCCTTCACAGTATGGACCGGGTCAACATTGACTCAGTCGTTGAAGAAAAAAGTTTCTATAAATCAAATTTTGAACTCCAGATGTATTTAGAATATATAAATTGCCTGTCTGGCATTAATACATTCTTTATTATTCCTTTATTTATGATTTACTGTAGATAGCATGAGAGTGTATTTTTTAGGTTCCACACATTTTTGGAGAAAAAAAACACATATCACACTATATCATGCCATAGTGAAAATGGCAAGAACATTCTGAAACCATATAATATATATATAACTGTATGTAGCGTCTTTCTAGTCTTCTGACCACTCAAAATGCTTTCATTCACCCATTCACACATATTCATATGATGGTCACTGATGGTATTAGCTGCCATGTAAGGTACCAACTGCTCATCAGTTTTAGGAGCTAACCATTCAATTTGGGGTTCAGTGTCTTGGCCAAGGACACTTTGACATGCAGACTGGAGGAGCCGGGGACCAAACTACCATCTACCTCTGAGCCACAGCTGCCCCATATAATCATTGTAACCATTAGACACTGTCCTTACTGACACATCCTCCTCCAAATCACTATCAGCTTCTTCAGTGTGGAAGATCTGATCAACAGCCTGTTGAATAGGAAGTCTGTCTGCCATAACCTCTGAACTTCTGTCACTGAGAGGGCAGCTCAGGTACACACACACACACACACACACTATATGTTTAGATTATGTTGTTACATTGCAGTTGCACCCCCTGACCTCTGTATGACCTTTGGTTACCATATATGGCCTAAGCTGTTTAACTGTGGCTGTTTCGAGGTTCCCCCCTGACCGTTCAAAGAGCAGCAGGTGTCCGTCCCTGCGGGAACCTGGCCACCTGTGGTGGGAACACAGACTGTGTCAAGACCCCCCTGAACTCTGTCACCACTTTAGGAGAGGTCGTCAAATGTCAGGTTCAAACAATGACATGTCAGGTGTTCTTACTGCCGTCAAATGTCTAAATGGGTCCATTTTGACCCAAACAGTATGTAAGGCTTAAAAATGACATGATCTGAAAAACTGGCTAGCCAAGATAAAGTCCACTGGTGCAACAGTGTATTTGCTGTGCTCCAGTTTAACACTGGTTGGCTGACAAGGTTTAAGAAATAGTGGTCCCAGTCCTGAAGTGTACACACTTTAAAAATAGTTCCATTGCTGTCAAATGGTTTGTCATCACATAATTAAAACCAAAATAACAACACATGCAATGGACTGAATTCTGATTCTTCAACTCAGACTGATCCTCTGATAGCATTAGTCCAATGTCAGTGCTCTTTTAAATCTGTACACCACACTGGAGCCAAATGGAGCTGGCAACTCACTCATCTGTCCAATAACCAGTCTGCTTTATCAGCCATGATACTGAACACATTTATGTATCCTTAGAAATAAGTCCAGTATGCTTACCTAAATATGGTTTATATTCCAGTGTTGCAGTCCAGATTCGTCAAGGATAACACACCAGATTTTACCTGGACATCAGATTTAGTCGCTGCACTATAGAGAATATCACAAAGAAAATAGTACAGTATCAAAACAATATCTAAAAAAATGATAAGGAAATCATTGAACATATTTCTGAAACTCAAATGATTGCATGATGCTTAATTTGTTGTAGGGAATGAAAATACAGCTCAGGAGAATGTTTGCTATTAATACAATCAAACAAGTGACTGTGTGCAGCCACGTAAATATTTACTGCATGCCATTTTAATTACTGCCAGTAGCTGTGTGTGTGTGTGTGTGTGTGTGTGTGTGTGTGTGTGTGTGTGTGTGTCAGTCACATTATGATCCTTTTCTAAAATGTCTGACTAATCATGTGCTGTATGGCACACAGTTTCCAGATTAGTGACACAACTTATTCCCACGCTCACTTTCCAAACACATGGCCCGGAGACCTCTCACAATGAATCTAAACACATTTTACTGCACACATCCTGTTATCAGTCCATGCCCTTAAACAGGTCACTGACTAATGATGCTCTACATACACTCCGACAGTAACATCTGCGGTGTGAGCCACTTCAGAGATTGACACCTTTTTTTTTGCTGCTCTTCTTTAACTGACTCCTCACTCTTTCACCCTGGTTTTTATCTTAACTGACGTTTCGGAAACATCGTCACCGGCTTGCTTTTGCCACAATCATCAGATTTGCTTTCGCACCTTGGGGCCCGCTTAGTAACCACCCACTTAGCAATGTAAACCCTAATCAGCATCTAACCCCTCCCAACACACACTTACACACATACGCACACAGAGTCAAAACCATTTTCTCACCTGCTAATACCACAAAGAGGACGTTAGCCAACAGCAGCACTGATAGTCATCAAGTTTGCAGCCTCACTAACCACACACACACACACACACACACACATATATACAGTGCGCCCACACACACCAACACTCTTGCACATACACACAAACACAAATTCCATCACACATTACATACACTTCACATACACAGTGATACATACACATGGAAAACATTTTTGATCAGCAGCATGATGTGATTGAAGTTTTTATTTTCCTTTCACAGGAGCAGAAGAAACAGCCAGTGTCTCAGTGTGAGTCAAATGAAGACAGAAACCAACGTGAGCTCTACTTGGAAGTGCACTGTCTTAAAAATGCATATGTAGCTTGAGGACACATTTACCAGGGCCTGCTCTTAAATGATACCAAAGGGACAGTTTCTGTCGGACAATGTGAGGCTTCCAGCCTGCAGGAGGACCCCTGGATTAAAGGCATTGTGGGTACAGCTAGAGGGGACATGTGCCCCCTTTCAGCACAGGGACTGTCATTTGTCACCTTCATGCCCTGGCTACCTTTTTCTAAAAGAGTCAAGCTCTTGAAATGATCAAGAGATAGTGGACTTACAAATTCTTCCTCTTGTAATCCTTTGACTGGCTGCCAGGCACAGTGTACCTTGAATCTAGGCTGTCCACTGATGCTCCTTACGTTTCATGTCTCTTAAGCAGAGTTCAGTGTGTATTAGAGCGGTGCTTAAAGATAAAGTCCATGACCTGTACAGAGTTCAACAGCATGCTCGGCTGCTTTGCTGCTTCATGTATACGATATGTGATGCCCATTTAAATATTTAGAGGATGGTCAGCTTCTGCTCTAATTGGCAAAACAGTGTGTTCCTCTACATACACACACTTACACACGTACAAACACTGTGTGTATTGTGGGGTTGGTTTCACAGTAACATTGTCTGAAGACTTTCTCAGCTATGAATGTTTGATTGATATATGGTTTCAAAAGAAAAGTGTTTGCCTCCATAATTCAGTGGCAGGCCTGAGGATGTGAGGAGGGGTGACCAGGAGCATCCATTTGCAAATCTCTATCATTTATGGACCTCCAAATGCCAGGTTTTGTTTCTCAAAGCGCTCACTGTGAATATGTGTGAGTGTACAGAGTGATTCAGCTCAGGTCGTCTCCACATGACATGATGCTCGCTGAATGTGTGGAGTGTAAAAAGCTGCCACACTGCACCTATTGTAACATTTCTTACCACTGCTTGTACTAAGCTGCATGGACGTTACAACTCAGAGAACACGATCATGGCTGATTGCTGCACGGCCTGATGCCGCACTGAGGGCACGCCATTTAAAAGGCTTATTATTATTTCAGGTAGAGGACCACAGACATGATGTTTTTAGGAGGACAAGCATCTGGAAAATGCTGCTTAAGTTCAGAAAATCAGAAAACATGCAGACATTTTTATCCATTTACTGGATTTAAGACTATGGTTTCAATCAGAATGGTTGTAAATGTCTGCAAACCACAGGCTGGGTCCAGCAGGAAGGACACGAGGAGCCCACTCTACCATTGTGAGCCTTTTCACTATTTCTTTTTCTGAGAAAATGTGCTACAGCTTCTCTGCTGAAGGAAGACATTATGCAAACGTGCATACATTAGCATTACCCACCACTCTCTGTGCAGGTGCATGTGAAGATGCTGTGATTAGCTTTAGAGTGAAGGATGGGGTGAGTTGGGTTCATTTGTTTAAAATGGCACCATGAAGGGTTACCTGCTTTGGATGATACCTTATAATACCTAATACTATTAATATGCACAGAAACTGCAAAGAAAATATTGTTTTATTTTACTAACTTCTTTTTGAAAAGATGTAAAAAAAAAAAAGTATTTTATTTATATATTTAAAAAATTAAAAAATAAAAGTATTTATTCTTATAATTCTAATAATTTAAATGAATAAAAAGGAAAAAATAGATCCCAATTAAATAAAAAATATTTAGTTCAGGAAATAATTTTAAATTCAAATATACTTGCAAAAAAAATAGCAAATGACTTCATTTCTCAGAAAATGTGCAAAACTAAATTAGCAGATATCAAAATATTACACCCAGTTATGTCTTCAGTAGAACTCTTTTTAACTGCTGCATATGTATCAAAACTGTAACGTGTGACACGCTGTAAACACTTTTTATGAGACTCATAACAGTGTGGGAATGCCACGCACGCCTACACGCACACACAAACAAACACACAAAGCCACAGGCCTGACGTCACTCGCTCAATCACAGTGCAGCTAACAACATCATGCTCCTCAGTCAAAACAGGAAGTTTAACTGACAGTTCAGTCCTGGAGGAACAGTCTTAGAGAGTAGAGGGAGAGCAGTGGAGGTGAAGTCATCATAGGTTCTCATCAGAAACACAAACAGTCCCTTCAGTTCAACAATGGCGTCCTCTGCTTTAGCAGCTAATGTTTGCTCAGTTAGCATTAGCACATTGTGCACAGAGCACGTGCCACTGTAATCCACTGTGATTGAACAAGCGTGTTACTGTCTGCAGCTTGTTCTGTTAATGTTATTTAAATATTTAACAGTCTCTGTACTAGAATGCTACTGGACTGTACTTTTTCTCCGTCCCCTACCAATCTCTTCCTTGCCTGCAGCCAATTACTACAGTTGATAAGGACAAATACCTTCAGAAACCAATCAGATAAAACTACTCATAATAAAGGCACAATCTGTATAATTATTATTTATTAATTGTTTATCAACGTTATAATTATTATTAGAGACACAATTTCCTGTTTCAGGAAATATGAACAGTTTAAATGTTTCTGACCACTCAAGGCACTTTTACACGACACATCTCATTCATCCATTCACACACTGGAATTGGCTGCCATGCAAGGTGGTGGTGGTGATACATTTAGAATGTGTCCAGCTCAACTAACAGAGGACTTTAAGTGATGATGGTGGTGGCAGGAAACTATGGAACCATATGGTAGCCAACTTACCTGGGTCCAGTTAATTAGAACCTAATTAGAACTGTAATTAGAACCTATGGTGAAAGAGGCTTACACCATGTCAACTGAATGCAAAACAAGTGAGCATCAATGACCAAACAGAAAGCCAAGAGGACAAATGTGTAAAAAGAAAAAGATACTTTAATAATGATGATAATGTAATAATAAATGCCAAAAGTAAATAAGAAAAAAGAAAAAGAAGGTACAAAAACTGGAGCCAGAACTCAAATAAGTTAACTAAACAATAAAGAAACTTTAGCCTAACAGAACATAACAGACAAAAACAGGATGGTCTTTTAAATGACACAGAAGGTGGTCTATACACACCTATAGCCCTAGACAGACACACAGAAAACAACTTGATTAAAAACAACTTTAGTCAAGTTGTTTGACTTCTACCTGTCATGTGCCTTGTCTTTTAAACTGTACTTATGTCTATACCTGTATGTACATTGGTAGCAATGTACATACAGGTACATACTGGTTTCTTCCACTTCCTGTGGACTGCTCTTAAAAGGCCATCTTTCTCAGGCCTTTTGTCAGAGGAGCTCAGTAAGACCAACCAAAGGTAAGTGATACTTGCTAATTCAGAAACCACACAACAGAATGTTAACTCACTTATGAGCACACACATCTGAAAACAAACAGGAGTGTCATAAAAAGTAATATGTGGAGTATTTTTTTGGAAAATGTGAGGGTATAAAAGGTGACTAAATAAAACAACACACTGATGTAGCTGACACAGTTAGTTTGGTTGTATATTAGTTCAGAATGAAGAAAGACAGCAGGTAGGCTTTCTAATGGGGTCTGGCTAATCATTGGACCTAGTTATATACAGTACAGATTAGTTGTAATGTAATGAGGACTGGATCATTTGTGATGTCTGCTTACTATCCCAAATGTATCAATGAAAGGCTACAATGGACAAAATTATGGACTTGGTAATATAGTTACACTTTAGAGAAGCATGTTTTTGCCTGATGGAAATTCTAAGACTATTATGTGGACTATCTTGCAGTTATGTTACTGTGGACTTAATACTTTCAGAGCATAAGGCAAGGGCAACTCTGGAACTCGGTGTCTGAGCAGTTCACCTTCATCCTTTGATTATTGAAATTGAGGTGTCGCCATGTCAACCTGTTCCATTCTAATCTAGCGCTCGAGACGTGGCCATCCATGGTTATGGCCTACACATGTTACAGCCCCTTGAGCCTCTTGGTGCATAAGGAATGTGTGTGACAAGTTGGCTTTGTACTTCTGCTGTCAGACAGAGTGTGTTGTGTGAGGTTAGGAGACTTCAGTACCTCTTCAAGCTGACAGCCATCATGGCCATGCCTTCTGTCTCTTCTCTCTCATAACTATGTTTGCCTAAATGTACAAACCTGCTCACTTTCTTTCATGTTGGTTATCAGCCATCAGGCTGCCATGGCATTAAACATAATGCAAGCATCCCTTTATTTGTCAGAGAAGGCTTTTCCTTTAACACTTTCTGTGTCTGTTCATTGATGCCTGGCTCACCATTGATAGGTTTCATCCACTTAAAATAAGTAGAGAGAATTTTTGAGAATATTGTCTGAAGTAGTGTTTGTAGAGTTGAAAGCTATTTAGTCCCTTTAATAAGATTCCATCAATTGGTGTACCAAGTTCAGTTTAATTGTCACATACAATAATAGTGAAATATAAAGGAGTGAATTCTGTATGTAAAGAGTTTTACTGTCCTTCAAGTATTCCTGTAGACCATGACGGTGTAAAGTCAACAAGAACTCCCCTTTGCTCTTATGTATTGTTAGCTGCAGGTGTTGGAGAGCTGCAGTGGGATATCTGCACACAGTCTTTATAACAGTCTACTGATACTGATGAAGTCTGATTATATTGAAAACCAGTTTCCAGCATGGGGTTTGTTTTGAGGAGAGGTCAAAGCAGGAAAAGGTTTATTTTGTGCTGTAGTCTGTAATGTAGTCATAGTAGTCTGTAATGTAGTCATAGTAGTCTGTAACGTAGTCATAGTAGTCTGTAATGTTATCGTCATGTCACGATAACATTGCAGACTGCAATATGAATTTACAAAGATGATGCAGAGAAATCACTGGGGTTTACCAAAAAATGTAGCTTAACTTGAGCTGCTGAAGTCTAAATCTATTTTTCCTGAAACATGTTAAGTGTAAGAAAGTATGAACGAATAACAATATGTTAGCTCACTGTGTAGTTGGTTAGTGTTTAAGCTTCACTTCATGGCTGGCTTATTGGATTTGCCTTCAGATATCATGAAATGTTTTCCCATGAGCTATCACATGCATGCATGTAGGGATTTATATCTGTGCTAAAAAGACCCACACAGCTGAGTTGAACTTAAGAGTTGGTGATAACTCTCTATGGGGTTGACACTACAAACTATACATAACACATTCTATCCATCGTTAATATTAAAATATTGATTAGCACTGCTTTAAAAGTGGTGCTATGTCAAACTTTACGTTAATCCTCTGGGGAGCAATATGTGAACAGCAGCACATTTTGATAATTACTTTAGGTTTAAAGTTAACTGGGTTACCATTAATGAGACATATTCATATAGTATAAATGCCTTTTTTTCCTTGGCCTAATTAATCTAATTTCACAAAACATAAAACATGCTATGAACAACATTCTATACAGTTTTATTACAATATAAAACATACAAAATTACACTTGCACTTCCGTTACACACTGTTCCACCAGCCACAACACAACAGTAAAGCATTTCTGTCTTCTTCTTGGACAGTGGACAGAAACAGGATGATGCTGCAGGGACACTGAGATCACATAACGGAGGTCCCAGGCCAGATTTGACCCCAACATTGTCACAGTTACCCAGCATGCACCAGCTGCAGAACCCGGACAGCACAGACACATCAATCTATATCAGGGGGATTTTTAATGACCTGCCTTATCCTATTGATGTGGATGGTTGTCGTGCAGGCCACTCTTCCAGGCCAGCCTGCTGTCCCCAGGGCCCGGCCGTCCAGCCAGCTCATTGTGAGGTTTCATATTCCTTCATCTACACACACACACACACACACACACACACACACACACACACACACACCTCCACAGGCAAGACAAGTGCTCATACAGCCTCTCTGCTGCATGGGATCTAGGAAACAGAGATAGGGTGCCATGTTTGTCTCATGTTTTCAAGAGCATAAATGCTTGTGCATGGATGTATGGGAATCCTTTCCATGACCTGATTTCCCCTCTCCGATGCACAGACATTGATTTTTCCACCTTCCTTGTCTCAAACAGATGTGGAATGCCCTTCAGTCAATATTAAATAAATAAATGCATGAACAGCCTCAATAAATATGCCTATGAAGTTAATCCTGGGATAAGTGGAAAAAATAAATGTAAATTTGGGGAATGTAGTTAAATAAATTAATAAATTGTTTTGATTTTTAAAAGAACATTTTCCAAAACTCTATCTTTATTTCTTTTATTTTTTAATGTCACATTTATTTCTCGGCTCTTTTTTTTATTGTTATCTGCTTTATTCAAATACGCAGATCACTGCTGTAGACCAGAAGACCAATGGAGGTTGTGATTATCAGGAAATGCAGTAAGTCCCCCCGACATAAATAAATAAATAAATACATGCATGCACAGTATTTGAAAAAAAAAATACACACATATAAAAACCTATTTATATAGTGAAATATATTGACTTGTTTGTGTATTTACGCACATTTATTTATTTCAGAATTTATTTCATAGCCTTATTTATTTATTTAATATTATCTGAAATTGCATTGCACACATAGAGAGGTGTTCATAGAAGTTTGCTGTCCGCTGTTAATTTTAAATACTTAAAACAGACACATGGTTAGTTTTAATATTTGTTAAACTGTACTATAATATTGTGCTAGCTCCCTCCCTTTCAGCCAATTAAAAAAAGGAAAAAGAACGCAGTATTAAAATAGCCGCGCATGTCTGCATCACACCAGTATCACTGTCCCAAACAAACTGTTTCAAAATGTCAGATTTGGTTGTTAATTGAGGTTTTCTGGCTGAGCAAAGCGTGGATGAGAAGGGCAGGGTGGAGGAGAGGGGTAAAAAAGGAAGAGGCTGGCTGTTGAATGGACCTAACTATGTAATGTCATTTCATCGTAGTAATCAGAGGATTAGTTGTTCAATTTCTGGCCCAATATCAAAATCTTTGTATAAATGTGTGTTTGAATCTGACAGGTGTAAAAGTGCTTTGAGGGGTCAGTAGATCAGAAATAAATACAAGTGTATCTGTTTACCAACTGTGTATTTAAAAGCAATAATACTTTTAATGACTACACACGAAAAAAGGCGCATTCACAATAATAAAACATATTAATAAAATTGCTCAATTGTTAAAAGTCCTCTCTGGGTTCTTTGCAGAGGAAAGATAAGCAGAGCAAGTGTAGCGTATGAAAATAAGATCTTTAGGTCGTGGTGGCCAATCGGGCAATTTGGAGGCCAGTAACATTCTTTACATGTTCAGACTTTGTTTTTTCATCACAGACTGAAGCAGCATCAGCGTTCACATTAGAGTCTGTAACAAATGGGGGGAGAAAAAGAGAGAGACAGTACTCCCCCATTTCCCTCCAGTCTCTATGGCTCTCCCTGATGAATGCGAGCAGAACATCAGGAGGGCTGGGAGAGAGAAAGAGAGCCACAGAGTGACCAAAGAGAGGAAAAAAAACAAGGCTACTACTACTGAGAGCAAGACAGAGTGGTGTGACATTGATTGATGTCTGAGCGCTCTCCCTGATTCGCTGATTAAACCCATCAATCTATATGCAGAAGAGATGTCCAATGCAAATAGGCCCAATCAGGCAGGACAAAATGGTTTTGTCAGGAAGTTATGGAAATAACTATAGGTAAGGCTGAGAGAACGCGGTGAGCAGGCGGGGATCTGACGCCGTGATGCTCCAAATTAGGAGATTACATGCTCACGGCTCCCCTCCGTTTGGTCCTGCTCCGACGCCCAAATTGTTCTGCCATTCTTTCTTTTCTTCGCTTAGCGGTCAAAGCCTGGGAGCGGCGTACGCTACACTACACAATGCAATTGCCCAGACCACTTGAGCTGCAGTAGCAGGAGCAGACTGTGGGAATATGAGGACATTTAAAAATGACTTTAAAAAAATCTAATGTGGTCAGCTGCTTCCATGTATTATTGGTGTCTTCCTCTGGAATTAGTTGGTGATCAACAGTTATTCTTTGACAGAGAGTGGAACTGTGAGTCATGTTTGACTTCTCGTTCAGTCACAGGAGTGAAAGGCCTTGTGTTTGTCTCCAGGAGCAGAACCATGGCGGAGAAGAGTTCCACACAACCTGAGCAGCCTGACCTGCCAGCAGCTCATTTGAATAAAAGTAGAATAGAAAGAAAAAAAGCGCATTTGTTGTCAGGGAAAATGCATTTCTCTTAAAAGCAGGGAGAGAAAAAATGAATCACCTCTGAAGGCATCAAGCCGTTAATTCCAGATGGGTCCTGTGTTTTTTTGTTGTTGTTGTTTTTTTTTTTTTTCACATTTCTTTTGTTGCCTTCATCTGCAAAGCCTGACCATTTCAATATCTCAGCCTATCTAATAACAGTCATTCCTCTGTGGATTCTCTCTGTCTCATCTCACTTCCTTGGCTTGTGTGTGTGTGTGTGTGTCATGGCCTCTCCCTCGCTCCTTCACTTTCTCTCAGTAAAAGCATGGCTCTCTGTCTCCCTCCCTCTCTCCCCCTCCAGCCAATTGCGATCGGAATCAGTTTAATTAAGTAACAAATTCTGTTGGCATAGTAACAGTCCAGCTAATTTATCATGGGAAATAGCATGTTAGACAGACAGGTTGCTTGGCAACACCCAATGGTGGCGTGAGATGCGGCAGTGACAAATTGCACAGGATGCAGATGTATGTGATGGCGGGCTGCTGCGTTTGAGTGGCGTCGGCCAAACAAGGGGCGACTGTCTGAAAGGAGATGATGAGATGTGGACATGTAGTGTTCACAAGCCAATCAAGGATACACTGACTTTTCCTTTTACTCTCAGCTGATATTCATTCATTCCATGAGCTCACCTTTGCAGCTGTGGCTCAGGAGGTAGAGTGTCCACTAATCAGATGATCGGCGGTTTGATCCCCGGCTCCTCCAGTCTACATGTTGAAGTGTCCTTGGTCAAGATACTGAACCCCAAATTGCTCCTGAAGGCTGTGCCATCAGTGTGTGAATGTGTATGAATGGTTAGCTCCTCAAACTGATGAGCAGTTGGCACCTTGCATGGCAGCCAATGCCATCAGTGTATGAATGTGTGTAAAAGCTTTGAGTGGTCGGAAGAATAGAAAGGTGTTATATAAGTACAGTCCATCTTTAAACATTTGCCCTAAATCACGGGTTCCTAACCTAGAGGGGTCACAAGTTGATAGAAAAGAAGAGGAAGTGTGTCCGCTACGTGTACTAATTTGAACATCTGGCATTTATTCAATTCAAACAATGAGACATTTAGAAAATTGTGTGGGAACAACTGCCTCTTCACGCTAAACTTCCAAAAACACAAATCCTACTCAAGCCTGCTAACAAAATTCTTCTCTATTATTTCAAATCAACATTAAAGCAGCCACTGCTTCCTGTGCACTTTAAACACTTTGTTCCTGAAGAGACCTTGTTGTTTACTCCAGCAGATGTAAAAGCTTTCATGAACTGGCTATAGGATGACTCCCTGCTGTGTTATAGCAATCAGTGACAGAAAAGTGGCTATACTGACATTTATTCATCTGAAAATGTCACTGATTATTACTTTCAAAGTAGATGGAAAAGACAAACGTGCATGTGTCGATGTTGCATCACGGAGGTGCCAGTGCTGGGACAGTGGAATTCATTTTTTCTACACTTTGGCTGCTCTCTTCTGGTGATCCTCTGAAACAGTGTCGAACAATGTGTCACAAATTCAACGCAACACTTGCTACTGTTAAACTGACATCCTGCATTGTGATTTATAGTGGACCAACTCTTGTTGCCACTCTAAAATATCTGATTACATGTTAAATAACATTACCTGAATGGGACCACTACTCACCACTTTGTTCTGTCCAAGTTTTTTGCTAATGAATGTACAGACTCATGGTGTAGTTATCGTATCTTTGTTTCCAGACTCCTCCTTTGGCGACTATCAGTGCTATTTTTTTTTTCTAATTTGTGCATTCTGTATGAATTACAATTTTTTAAAATTACAGTGTTTTATGATTGAAAGTTGATTGAGAGTTGTCATTTTCCAAACCTCCCATACCACACAAAAAAATTATGATGGATGGATTGTGACCCGTATGCTTAGTTAAGTCCTGAAAGTTGTACTGAAAATTGAGCTTGTTTGTTTTGCACCTTAAGTAGAGCATTCTGTGTTTAAAAGAGAATTTATCATATCATTCCTATAACACTGTCAGTCTCAGAGACCAGAGAAATCCACCTTTATTCCATATATTCTTCATTCTTGTCAGACTCTGGAGCCTGTAACTCCGCTGCTGACATTGGGAGGTTGGAGTATGTTCCTTGTAGTGGCTGATGTAAAATGTAGATTTGTCAAGACTCGAGTCTTTCTGAGTCACTCACTAAACAGATTCGGATCTTACGAGTCCTTTGAGTCATGATGAGTCAACCCCATTCACTCTCTGACCCGACAGCAGCCCATACTCCACTGAATTCAGAGCTCGTCTGGTCTGACTAGTACTGCCAGGTCATCCACTGGAGTACAACAGTATTATATTCTCATAGCTCACAGTCAGCATCCCTTCTTCAACTGTACAGTATATGCCACATAATAGAAATGTGGAGAGTATAAGCCCATAATTATTGACGACAGACTATGCTAACGCATGATGCTGCTATTAAAATGCTCCTCTCACATTGTATAGGTTATATTAGCTTAGCCTCGAAAGTGTTAAATAAAGTTTGTGTTTAAAATAAAATAGTGTTTAGTGTTTTAAATATGTTATCTATCATCTTGGTTGTTGTTGTATTTGGCTTCTTACATTTAACTGGGGGAAGTCTTCAAATCACCAGTGCACACAGTATGCAGAGGATGACGACACCACTCCCTGAAATCCATACGAGTCTGAATCTGCCTTGTTCTGTGCTGTGTGGAGGAAAAGATCCACTCAACTCAGTTGAATCATTGAATATGGGTCACCTGGATCTGCTGGATCAGCGAGCGATCCACAGGTCGTCTGTGTTTGCAGCTCTGTACTGATTTACTCGTGCAGGATGAATCTACAGGAAGTTACACTGGTCCACTATGTCAGCTTGTCCCGAGTCCCGACTCCCAGAGCTATTCCAAACAATGGCAACAACTGCTTATTGTTAGGTACTGTTACTGGAAATAAAATAATCAAATACTCTACATCTGTTTTAAAGCCCATTACATTAAACTGATACATTTTTATTTTAGTGTGTCAATGTCCTTTTATGACATGAAATGAACACACACCAAGATTTTGGCTACTGGGATGACAGAACTGAAATCTGGGACCTGGAAAAACCTTGGCTCAACCACACCATGAAAGTATACATGCAACTTCATCCATCCTCTCTTGTTCACGCTGTACTACAAGGTAGAGGTTCAAATCACAGGAAATTAACAGTCGTATACATTGCAAAAACTCAAAATCTTGCCAAGTATATTTTTCTAATTTCTAGTCAAAATATCTCATCACACTTAATATAAGACAAAATCACCTAAAGAGTAAGATTTAAGTGAGATAAAGGAGCTTGTTTTTAGACAGTTCATCTTGAATATCTTGCTAAGTGAAATAGTCTTGAAAACATCTTGTTTTGTCATATCTCAGATGAAACAAGCTTTTTTAACATGTCATAAGGTTTTTAAGCTGCTGTGTTATTTGTAAAAGATGAATCATCTTGTTTCAAGAAATAGACTTGACTTGAATTGAGACAACAAATTTGCTTTATTGAAATCCATCAAACCATGTCCATGTGATATGTAAAAAAGACAGAGGCAAAAGCTGGAATTATGTTTCCTTCTCTGTTCTGTTGCACTCTGGACATACTGCACCACATTATTCCACAAGTAATAAGTACAAATATGTTATCAATTACAGTGTTTGTCAGTGCTTAAAAAAAATCAGCCCAAATATACACACTCAATACAGACTCAAGAATATGTTTGATGATGTCTGTGAGATCATACTTCAGTGGAATGGACTTGCTATTATTGAAGTTTATATAGAAGTATGGCATATAATCAACAAGCTTTTCAGCATCCTTAAAAAGACTTAAAAATGTCTCCATCAATGAAATCATGAAAAAATCCATCCTTGCATGTCTGTGGCCTCTCATCAATCATTGCAATAATTCTTGGATGTGATAGCACCTGCTCCAAACTTTTCACCAAGTATATAATAATAAATAATGGTAAGAACTCTGGAGTCTCCATGTTTCACATAACATACTGTTTGTTTTGCGACAACAATCTCTGGTTCAACTGGTTCTAACAGTTCTTTGATGGTCTTATCCTGCAAATGGGTGGAAGCAATTTGACTGAAAGGGTCAACAAACTGGTCAAATATCCCCATTGCATCACTATTTAGTTGATCCAGGTTCCCAGAATGTCTCTCAATCATGTCACTCATTTGCTGTTTTAGGTGCTCCAATAATGTGGCCTGATATTGCTGGACTCCGCTCACCATTTGGTTAACAGCTCTCTGGAGAGTAGAAAACAAACAAACAAATAAAATACTACATTATAAAATTCATATAAAAATGCAGTCAACACCCAAACTCACAGACACTTTTTTAAAGTAACTTTTGCAGTCTAAACAGTGACTAAGTCATTCTACAGTTTAAGCATATTTCTTTTAAGAATGCAATACAATTAATTGGAAAATCAATGGCATAAATTACCTGTGTCAGTCGATGGGTTTCTCTGGCTTGAAGAAGAAATGCAGTTGCATGTTTAGAAAGGTCAACATTCTTGCGACCCTGTCCATCTTCTTGAAATCCACTCTGAAAGAGATTAACAACAAACATATCTATTAAAACAGGTGAAATATTGGCATTTGTAGGTAGCACCACCAGACAATCTGACAACTGGGTAAGCTAGCTAGCTAGACTTCTTCCTATCAAAAGGTACAAAATGGGCGTATTTACACTGATTGGTGTCTTTATTTTGAGTATGTAAAAAAAAAAACCAACAACTAATAAAAACAAAACAAAATAGTAAAACAAAAAACAATGACTTTGACAGCATTAGAAAAAAATCTGTACTTCCTTGTATCCCTTCACTTGCTCTCTTGCCAATAAATTAACATTACTAAAGGCCTTTGAACTGAACTTGTATTCCAGTAATCTATAAGGAGACAACTTCCTGTCACACACTGTCATGAAGACATGTCTCACCTGCCAGTTCTAACTTTGTGAATGATAAGCTAATAATACAAATATTACAGCCTCTATGCTTGATTCAAACTGTTGAATGATAACCTGTCATTTTTAATTTGTTGTTTAAATGACTAACATTAACATTGCTGATTTTTTTCAATGACATCTGGTAACTGAATTACATAACTAATAAGTTAACTAAACAAATTAAACTAATAATCAAATAAGTGAATAAATATACCAATTACTGCATATAATATTACGCAGTTAGGCTCCGACTGCTGCAGCAGCAGAATTTGCATTTGCGTTACTGGTTCAATTACTCGTTACTGACAAGTAGTGGAATTACAGTAATGCATTATTTTCAACACTGCTACTACTTTATCTTAAAAGTACAACCTGAACCTGTCATGGACAAAAACAAACAGTGGTCGTGCTTGGATCAGGCACAGTCGACCTAAATAAATGTTATGTTAAATTTTAGCTTGTGTCACGACTTACCACTGGAATGACGATGCTTGAGCCCTCCGCTTCAGCCACAGGGCTTGCATTAGTTTGGTCGTTTGTGGCTGTCCTTTCACCTGCTCCAGGTAAACCGTGGCCAGTCGGACTCGGTAGAAGAAGACTGCCGTAAAAGCTCGTTACTATGGTTACACCCGCCGGCTCGCCGCTGAAGCTCATTACTATGGTTACACCCGCCAGCTCGCTGCTGCAAATGAGAATGTGGGCGTAAACTACCGTTATATTGGACCGACTTGGATTTGGATTGACGTGTTTCATTGTAGGTAAATGAAAGCGCTGTATCCAGTGCTCATTCTTTGTAGTTCACGTCGCACACCCTTTGAATGTTATCGACGTTTCAATGTACTTCAAGTGTTTATTGTGTATCTTGCAGCCGAAGGGAGACAGCAAGGCGAGCTAACGTTAGCGTTAGCTAACTAGCTAGCTAAGTCAGCTAACAGCATGGAAGAACTGGATGATGTCGCAGTGTCGATTTTAAGGGGTAATGTATGCCAATATTATTCTTTATCATGTATGAATGTACGAATGCAGAAGTTTGTAAATGAAATTGAAGCTAAAAAAAAAAGGAAGCTAATTGCTTCCTGGCGCTGCTCCAGTGTGACCCGTTACAACAGTACTCCCGTTAATTGCGCGTTACTTGTGGAGACTAGTCAACTAATGGCCACAAATTACAATTGTTGGTTACTAGGAAAATTCTTAGTTGGTGACAGCTATAGTTATACTAGTAAGGGCTATATTACGTACAGCAGCAGCCAATGAGGTATCTACATTTTTATACTAAGTTGGTTAGCACTAGCTATCTAATTTGAATGAAGTGTTAACTTCTAATAGTCTCATACAGTTTGATTTCTAGGGCACTGTTTCAACTTGCTATGTTTGTCTTCCAATGTGTTTTTAGCTGCAAATATCACAGAGACAATGATGAGCACTCTGTTTCGTGAAGACTTGCGGGATCTTTTCCTAGGCCCAGAGAACTTTTTACGGAGAAAAGCGGTCTGGCATGCCTGTCTTAGTGTGTCAGAGGAGGTCAGTTTTTGGAACAGGCATGGTAGTCTACATGTGTGTTCAATTCAGTTTAGATTAACTGATAGGTGTTCAGTTAGTTGATGTAAGCGATTTCACCCCCAAAATGGAACATTGGTTATTTATACATGTGCACAGCTGTCAATGCTACATTGCATTTTGTGTTGTCGCACGAAACAAAAATGTTACTTTTTGCAGTAGTTCATTCCCTTTTATTTTACAGGAATCTGGCCAAGAACACTCACAATTATCGGGCAGTTCCTCCTTTAATGCGTCACCCATGCGACAGACTTCCACTCCTGTGAACGCAAGTCCTGCAAGGTACACAACCCCTGAAAAGGTTGTGAAGTTATCCTTTCCAGAATATGTATTGCACACCAACACAGAACTTGAGCAAGTCTGACAACAATACTTTGAGCTGTCGAAGAGAGGTGAACAGCGCAACTGCCAGATGTCAAAGGAGCTCAGATTCCGGCTCATTCGAAACACCATGACCAGTATGATTGCGATCCTGAGGGCAAAGGGGGATGGAGAATCGCACAGATACCCATCAAAGCCAGAAATTACAGCAGTGGCAAAGAGAATAGTACTGTACTACCCCATGCTGCAGGACCAAGGCCTCCATACATGGGTAAGTGAAATGCTGGTTTCATGTTTCATGTTGGACAATTTTAGTAGTGATTTGAAAAATGTGTTAAATGTCTTGTGCAGGTCACTGTGCATGCACAGCTATACAAAAGATTGCAAAATGTGAGATCCCCCCCAAAAAGAACTCCAGATGGGAGACATTCAAAGAGGTGAGCTGTAACTAATGATTATTTTCATCAAAGATTCATCTGTTAATCATTTTAAAGATTAATTGATCAGTTGTCTGGTCAATATAAAGTCCAAAGTTGTTTGGTCCACAACCGAAAGATATTAATTTCACTGTCATAGAGGACTAAAGAAGCTATTTGAGAAGCTGAAATCATATTTGGATATTTTAAAAAAGAAAGAAAAATTACTCAAAATGATCAATCATGTCAATGTCCTGGGTGATCTGTCTCTTGTATTTCCTCACGTTCTGTTTGTAATGAGTGCTCTTATTGTTTGACTATAAAGTAATTGCTTTGGACGTGTATGTGGGGGGGATATAGCTTTTTATTACATTTTGTTTGTATGAAAAGTGATATACAAATAAAGTCAGATGGATTGATTGATTTAGTAGTTGATAACTAATTGATTAACTGACTAATCTTTGCAGTTCTATGAAGAGGCGCTGTCTTGAGCAGCCAACAGACACAGATGAAATCGATTCAAGTGACTCAACAATCATTCTAGATCGGTCCGCAGAAGGAAGTGGCAGCCCAGGCTCAGACAGTAAAGAAAGTGAGCTGGAAGGTGAGTTTCAACCCTTGTGAGGTATTTATATTTTTTATAAACTAATAAACCCACTTTATTGGTCAAGATGACAGTCCTGACCTGACAGAAGTGAAAGACAGAAGGCTTTAAAATGGACATCAGAGGATAGGTATTTACACTACATTTGTACTGTTTTTTTTTTTTTTTTTTTTTTTTTTTTTATCAATTTCTTAACATTATTGTAGAAATTAAGTTTTAACAGAAATCTGGTATTAATAGAAAGCTGGTATTGTATCATTTTAAACAGCTGTGTACAGTAGTATCAGTCTACTGTGCAACATTACTTTCTATAACCTCTCCAGCATATCAAATAATGTTATGTATTTAAAACCCATATGTCTCAATAGAGGTATTTTTGCTCTTTAATTGAATATAATTTTTTCCTTCGGTTCCAAAATACTGAAATGATCCTGAAAGTACATTAGCCTATCAGAAATATGTCTGTGTTATGTGTTGGAGGACAAGGAAGATCCCAAAGCCTACCTGAAGAAGCACCCTCTGCCCTGTCTAGTCCTGATGGTGAGTTTGTCCAACTGCCTCATGACTGTGTGTAGTGGGGGTGTGCACACCCCTTTTTAGGGGTGTACTTGTGTGCCTGCATGCCGTTGTATGTGATTGCATGATCATATGAGTTTCAAGCAAATAGTTTTCATGCATTTAGTATACAAAAGATAGGTAACTAGGATCAGGGCTGATATTTGTTAAAATATTTAATTCCATGAAAGTTTAATCCAATGTGATTTTTATGATAGACATTTTTTGTCATGCAACAATATGAGATGAACTTTTTTTAAACTGAGGCATATTAATCATGTATTTTTGTGTCTTACAGCTAACAAGTCTGCAGATGTTGACAGTCCAGACACCTACAGTCCAGCAACCATGGCCAAGCCCTACAAGACACTACAAACTTTGTATAAAAGAAAAAGTCCGAACCACCAGGATGTCTCTCATCTCTTGGGTTTAGAATTTGTGGCCAGACGAGCGTTCATTGATTCAGATACCGTTCACGAGGAGGACAGACACAAGAAGGTTCTAGAAGCATATCCTTGTTTCAAGGACGTTGGACATGTAAGTCATTATTGACAATGCATGATTGAAACCATGGTATCACACACAGTGTTTAAAATACCAGTTTCCTCTTACACGATATATTCAAATGTCTGTATTGATATATTTGATTTTTCATAGGTGATGGAGGAGCTTCAACGCATTTTGGATAAGGATAGTACCAACTTCATCGATGAACTGAAGGAAAGATGGCAAGACTTCTGCCAGAAGGTGCAGGTTTTTGGTCTTTGGAAGAAGGTGCTGAAACCCCCAATGGGAATGGACAAAGGTAGGGAATGATATTTTGGTGTTATTAGTGATTAGGGTGGACCTTCAGGCATGTTAATTGTCAAGTACATGGGCTAATGTTTTGTCATCCTTCTTTTTCATCTATGATGGCTATCCCATTATTTGCTGAATGTTTGTTGTTTTTTTTAAGCAGTGTCTGTTGTATACCTTTTGATCAGATTTGACCTTGTGCACTCTGTCCAAGTGTTTAAATAATGAATCTTTTCCTGCAGCTGAACAGGCTCTTGAGATCTTACGTGCGCTGCCATCACTGTTCCCCTCCACATCTGCTCCTCCAAAGAGACTACGAGATGCAAGTGAGGCTCTGGTCCATGTCCTTGAGGTGAGCTGTGTTGCAGGATCATTTTCACATTTCCTAGATCCCAGATCATTTTTTGTATTTCCTATTCACACACTGTATGTTCTAAGCCTTCAGATGTCTTGGCTATGTCACAGTATGTACAAAAATGGGTGCATTACATGGTAGCAGGTTTTATCACCCTAATGATAACCAAGCAAGACTACCCTAGTCTTGATTTTTAGTTCTTTTAGAAGGCTAGACGTATGTAAACAGTAAATGCATTGGGGATAGTTCAAAACAGCACTTTCAAATGGAGTTTTCTCAGCACTGTAACTTCAGAATTAACTAAAAAACTAATCAGAATTTTGCTTTGTAAAGTTATGTTTGTAAACAATCCTCTACCCTAGGTTCCAAATGACCAAAATGCATTATTCTGACAGAAGGATGTCTGTGTTATGTGTTACAGGAAAAAGGCGACCCCAATTTCTACTTGAAGAAACGCCCTCTCTCCTGCCCAGTCCTGATTGTCAGTCCGTCCAACTGCGTCCTAGCGGTAGGAGATGTGGCAATAACCACCTTTCCAAAAGACAAGGTTACCGAGAGTGCTTTATACCTCATGGCCTACTATTATACCCTACACCTGACTTATCCAAAGTGTGTAGCCACTCTGCTTTCAGTCATACAGACAGAGGTCCTCTTAGACAAAATCCATGACAGAGATCTCACATCGTCTTACAAGAAAAGCATGGCTGAGTGGAAAGCTTTTATTGGCCAATAAAACCAGTGGTCAGATATGGTGTAGGATAGCACTTTCTCTTTCCCTCCAAGGGTACTACAGTCCATGCTCATTGCTATTGATTTTTGGTCAGAATTTGGCTAAGTTAGCCCAGTGTTAATTTGGGGTGCACAACAATATTAGCCAACATGTTGATATTGGCAAAAAGTCCAGTATGGTGCATCCTTGAAGATGTTACAATGGTTAATGGTGTATTGAGGGACTAGTTGTTCATGTAAGCTCAGAACCTTTAATTTGAATGTTTGAATATTCGAATGAAACTTTATCCAGTCCTCTGGGACTTTTTGCTGTTTAAATAAAAAACAAAAGGTGGTTAAATGCAAGACTAGTTTTCATTCTTTCTGTCTTATAAGAAGTAGTTAATGTCTTGAATCTAGAACAGGATAACTTTTGTAGAGCTTACAATAAGGTAAATAAACTTGAAATGATGACGGGATGGTAAATTACAGCTTATTATGGCAAAAGGGCACTGCCTAAAACGAGTCAGGAATGCTAACTTCAAGACATTTTGTCTCAAAATGAGAGTTTCTAATCTTATTTCAAGTAGGTGGTGGACTTAAATCTAGAACTGTGTCACAATTATAGAACTAAAATTTAGTTAAATACACTTGAAACAAACAGGATGACAGATGCTAGTTTTGAGGGGAAAATACTATTTTTGAGCATCACAAACTTGCTGTGAGACACAAAAACATCAAAATACTAGCAAAATATAGCTAAAAATGAGTTTTCCCTGCTAATTTCAAGATGGCTCTTATCTTGTAAGTCTTAAATATAATGTCTTATTTCAAGAAATCGTACCAAGAGAATTTTCACTTGTTCACTTATTGCAAGCTTATTGCAAGCAAATAAATTTTTTTTTGCTTATTTTTGGAGTGGCCTTTTTTCCAGTGTAGGACGGTGCACAGAGAACAACCTACTGCTCAACATAATATTCATCAGCAAAACTAAGTAGCTGATCACTGACTTTAGAAAACAGGAGACAAAAATACACATTCCTGTTTACATCAGTGGTGCTGAAGTGAAGTAGGTCAATAGTTTTAGGTTCCTGGGAAACAGCATCACAGAAAGGCTGTCATAGACATCACACATCTCCACCATCGTTAAGAAAACTCAGAAATGACCGCATGTCTTAAAGAAACTTCCACAGACAAGTTCTTAACTTTTCCAGAGGAGCAAAGGCATCCTGACGGGAAACACTGGAAACTCTAACGGGATGTGCCTGGCCCAGGATAGGAAGGCTCTGCAGTGGGTAATATAATTGCCTGTCTACCAGTGTCTGAATGTGTACTGTGGTACTGTTCAACCTTCCAAGCATGTAAGAGAAACAATGAAAAACACAAAACACCCTGTCTATAGCCAGTGTATGCTTTGTTCATCCTGACCTATTGTAGAAACATGGTGGCACAACAAGAGGACGCGCTTCTTCTGTAGATACAAAAGGTTCATTCTAAGTAACAAAAGCACAATTCTTAATTTTAGGTGATTATACACTAAAGAAAACATAGCTATGCATATTCTATTCAACTTATTTATTCTGCCACAGTCTGACACACTGGACCTTTTAAGATACGTTCATGGAAAGTATTAAAACTACAACCATGACATTTTGACTAAAACATAGCTTTAGTTAACAAGTTACTTCAGTTAACAAATATTACTAGGACCAGGAAAAAGACAGACGGACATTTTATATCGTGGAATTCACATCATAGTCACGACCACTGACCACAGTACACTATACATGTAATAGGCTAGCACAGTGACCATCCACAGTCCAGCCATATACTAGATTTCAACCTAATCTTATTAACTGTCTTTAATAAAACCAAGGGTGTTTATTTTTCTAAACATTTCCACTTTATTTAGTCAAAATTCATTGTTATGGAGAAATACTTAATAATTTCAGGGCCTGTAAACATTGTCAACTTAAGCTCAATTGAACATAACGTGTCAGTTAATAACTTTTGGTGATATGCATGAAACTGACACGTTATTGTGCACTATTAATGCAGAGCGGTTTTATTGTCACGTACACATTCATACACAGTAAAACAGATTGTGATGACGGAGCTATCAGCTTTCTATTTATTTTTAAACAACACTAAATACATTTCTATATATTCAACCGTTATATTTAACCATATATTTGACCTTGTGTGCTCACATCAGGGACAAGGTTATGTGTGTATTTGTTTCTCATGGTGTTTTGAGTGTACAGTCATTGGTACTTTACTGCATTCACAATCATTTTCATCTTCACAAAACAGTTAGAGAGGCTGAATGTAAGTCCCATTTACACTAATGGCAAGACACAAATTTAACAGAGAAAAGTACAGCTCTGACAGGACTCTAATTTCTAACAGCTCCAGTTTTTCATGACAATTGTCACGCAGAGTGTGTGGGGCCATTTCCATTTGCGACAAAGATGTTTGGTGTAATGCATATCGTTGATGTGTTGTCTCTCTCCAGTGCACAGTCCTATCATAAACCCCAGCGGCCCTAACAAATGGCGCACTCACCGGACTATGTGGTTACATGATGAAAGTTATTCATCACATTTGAATTATTCTAATCAATTTGCTGTCAGGCTAACTGCTGTGGCCGTCACAGTGACGCCGCCGTCAAGCACTGTTTGGTTGCAGCTCGGCACTGCCCGTGAAATTTATACTTTCCATAAGTACTCGTAAAACCTTCAAAGCATGACTGAGCGCGGGAGAATCACCGCCACCCCGGCACCACCCCTGCCCAGACATGCTAGTCAAGACAGCTGCAGACAACAAAGTCACTCACAGACAAATAGACAAAATTATTCAGAGCATCGCAATAGCAGAAGAACAGCTTGCAAACACAATAAAGAACAGTAGGCATAATTTTTCCAGCACACAAATAAAGACGCTTGAGGACAAGATCTCAATTGCAATTACGACATGACACAAGGCTGTTCCTCACACAGAACAAACAGGATTCCGGTACACACAGACAAATATCTTCTTGTTTAGTGTGGGGTACCATATTTTATTCTCCTCACAGGCCTCACTTATAGCAGCTGTAAATTGAAACTACCCTGAGTTACTTCCTACATTTAACAGTGATGATAAAATCTGCTTAAACCCAAAATAACAAGCCAGTCAAACCTACCATGAATTGTAATCACCCAGTGAATATGGAAAGCCAGTGCCTCCAGTGTTGAAGACGCAGTTGGTCCTGCAAACATGGTGCCTCATCAAGTATGGAGAAAACGTTTATGTGGACAGCTAACTTAGAAGTTTTCTCCATCATCAGCGGTGTCACCAGTAAAACACCTCTACACCATCACAGCTCATCGGCCTCCATGCTTCACGGTGGGAACCACACATGTAGATACCATCCATTTACCTTTTCTGCATCTCACAAAGACAGCAGTTGGAACAAAAAATCTCAAATTTGGACTACAGATTTCACTGGACTAATCTCCATGTGTGTTGGTCCAAACAGTTCTCTTCTTCTTCTTCTTGTGGTTACTTTGCAGCAATTCAACCATGAAGGTCTGATTCACACAGTCTCCTCTGAACAGTTGATGTTGAGATGTGACTGCTACTTGAACTCTGTGAAGCATTAATTAATCTGAGATGCCATTAATTTTGGGTTTTGACAGCTTTTTATATCTTAAAGTAATCAGTGAACAATCATTAACAACTAATAGTCTCACACACATTAAGAAGCCAATTCCACTGAGTAACAAAGTGACAGTGCATCTGTTAATTGTTAAAAGCATTCCAGGCGATGACCTCATGAGGCTTTTTTTTTACCATCATGTTGTGTTATTTCATAGTTTTGATGTCTCCAGTTCATCCATAATGTAGAAAGCAGTGAAAATAAAGAGCATCAAATGAGAAGGTGTGTCCAAACCTTTGACTTGTACTGTGTATTTTCTAGTTCTCTGATGACACAGCCATCGTTGGATGTGTATCAGAAGGAAATGAGCAGGAGTATGTCAAACGGTGCAATCTCAACCACCTTCACATCACCACCAGACCAGTGAACATCCTGGAATGGATATCGACATGGTGGAAGCATACAAATACCTGTTCACCTCAGCAATAAACTGAACTGGTCTGACAACACAGACGTCCTGTACAAAAAGGGTCAAAGTCACCTCCACTTACTGAGGAGACTGAGGTCCTTTGGGATTTGCGAGACTCCTTCTAAAAACCTTCTATGACACTGTGGTGGCATCTGAAATCTTCTATGCAGTCATCTGCTGTGAAGGAGGAAGCACGGAGAAAGGCAGAAAAAAGACTCAACAAACTGGTGAAGAGGGCCTGCTCTGTCCTAGACTGCCCTCTAGACTCTATAGACAAAGTCTCCAACGATGGCTGTTATATTAACAAATTAATATAGCGATACACAGTAGATAACACAACAATAGTAACTGGTTGTTTGTATGGTCCACAATGCACGAGTGCCCAGTATCTCACCTGGAAGAGCACAAACCACATGACAAGGCTAACGCCTGGGCCACAGGAAACAACACGATAGGTCAATTCTCATGCAAGCACATGCCTTGCTGTTCACATCAGAGGCACATTAGTCCATGCTGGTCAAAAGGAGATTCTGCTCCTCTGGTTTAACCGGTACTTTAGTGTGTTGTCGCCTTATTTACTCAGTGCTGCTCCTTCCGAACTGTCAAAGATTAAAACAGAAAAAGGAAAAAGGTTTTCCCATAATAATCACTCCTTTAAAACCTAATGTGAAAGTGATCAGGTTCATACTTTGAACTAAATTCTACAATTCTAGTCTGGGCACAGTCCAGCTCCAAAGGCGCCAGAAATGGAGAGCGACCCCTATTTCAATAATTCAGCCTCAGGAGAGTCTGGGCAGCCCTGCTCAGTTCCAGTGCGGACTTCCAAGCAGCTCTGTCTCATTAAATCACATTAAATCTTAACTACATAGAGTTAGATATCAAAAATCACATCAAAATGAGAGGTGTGTGTGTAGTCCAAAAGGACAGACAGTGGGACAGGCAGTTCTGCTTTCATCTAAAGTGTAGGATGTAACCTCCCACCCTCCACCATCACCTCCTCCCCCAAAGGTGAAATAAGATTGTCACTCTGATGCGTCTGCTCACTCTTGATGAGTTTGGGAATAAATATGCAAAAAAGGGAGCTTCATGGCGGAAAGAAGGAGGGAAGAAAAAAAGAGGCAATCAAGGATAGCTGCCGTCCCTGGCTGGACTATAAATCTCTGTCTGTTTCAATCGCCACCATGGCCGAAATGGTGTAAAATTCGAGCGGGGATGTCATCAATTTCTGTTAGCTCCTCTGTCCCTTTCTGTGCCGGTTGGTGAGCTGCCGTGATGGATTGATTTTGTCACTTGTGCTCAGTTCACAGTATGTTAACATGGAAGGGCAGAGTTGGGTTATGTAGAGAGGGTTATTAGTGGCTCGGCTGTGACTGGACTTTTCTCTCTCTCTTTTCTCTCTCTTCTTCTGAAGGTCTCTCACTCTGTCTCCTATCCCTGTCACTCTGCCTTACACTCAATATACTCACTCGCCCATTTATCACACCTCATTCCTTTCCACATCTGCATCCACTTTATCTCTGTATACCTCCACCTATCCCCTCTTATCTCTGCCTATCTCAACCAACTGTCTCTACCTAACCCATTTCTCTTTTTTCACCTACATATGTCAACCCATGTATATCACATCTATTTGCCTACTTTGAATTACCTACACCAATCTTCAAGCCTACCTCCACCACTCTTATGTCTTACCCCATCCCCCCTTCTATGATTTGATCAACTTTTATCCATCAAACAGCAACAATACCACCCCATGAATGATGAAATATCAAAATGCTGCAGAAACCTTCTGACTGTATTGAAGTCTATGTCTAACATTATAACTTTTCTTCGTTAAAATCCTGATGAGCACTTCAGACGGCCTGTTCACTGGAGGAGATTTTTGGAGAAACGAGTTTAGCTGACTGTTTCATAGCTCAGATGAGAACAGCACATACATTTCACAACCCCATCCATTCGCTCCTGTTCCTCCATCTACTGCTCTGCTTATGTTAACCCACCAATACCTACTCTCTACTGTCTAACTGTTTTTAACTTAGTGTATGTCCAGCTGTGCAGCTACCAGTGTTCACAGAGAAAGAGTCATTAATTCATCACTGTATCTTGTTTGTTTCCTTTGTACTCAAACCAGAATGCAAAACATATTATTAGATTTACATGCTGGAGTAAAGCCTGTGCTCAGCTACCATGCCTGTGCAAAGATATCTAAACCTGTGATCACTGACCTCATCTGTCAAACTGCGTTACAGCCTGAGATTAAACAAAGATACATGTGTACATTTGTGAGCTTTCCAGATGTTGCCTGCCACATTTTTCACTTTCAGACAAAACCTAGCAAGGTGTTTCCCACTGCCTTCACATACACAGGCTAACCATGTACTGACTCAACTCTGTACTCAAGACACAGACATGCAGTTGCTAATGATTCTTTCATTCCCAAAACATAAAATAGCAGCTAACTGTCAGTTTCCCAGTGTTAGAACATTCCTTTACATTTTTATCTCAAGATCTTTTTAGAAAAGTGTCAATTAAAAAGCAGCAAGTCTCTCAGGTCAGTCAAAAGCAACTGCTAAAGAATAATGGCCAAAATGACAGATCACAGTTAAGTGTCTATTATGTCAAGTGTCAAGACAGACACGTTCAGGTCAAATTGCAAATGTTACTTTTCGCAACTCCCACCTAACTCCTCCTATCCACCTGGTTTTACTGCTCTTTCCACATCTCCACAACCCCTCCCTCTGTCCCTGCAGTCCTTTCTGAGAGCAATGTATGCCTCACACAGAAACCTAAAAGAAAACTAGAAAGCTCATGAAGCAGGAGCTAGTCCTCTTGGAGCTGTTAGGTGGAAATACAGCCTTGTATTATGCAGAGGCGCCAGGACAAAGAGCTTTCATGATAAATAAAGCCGAAAACTAAACTGGAGAGGATGATTATGCAGTGCCATTTCATCTTTATCAGGGATTGGTCAACACAATTGAAATAACGCTGCACCTTCTTGACTTGTACACCACGGGATCATTTTCACTCAAGTGCCATAATTACTTGGACGCTCGAGGACACAATTAAATTTCATAATGTCAAAAGCTGACCTTTAGTAGTTGCTTATAGGCAAGTCCATCCGAGCTGAAATACTGGATGGAAACCGCGCTGGATGGGAAAAACTTGTGTTTATGATGAGACCAAAGATTTAAACAAGATTTATAGTGGAATGTACAGTAGGACCCCACAAGATGAGTCCATGTGTTGCTAAAGTCAAGCCCTATCACTAGACAAAATCATTTTATGATGTCTAATGACAAAAAATCTGCACATGGCAACTATGGCATGGCTACCGTTACACGTGCAATCAGCCAAGGATTGAGATCAGGCAATCATAGCTGCAGTTGTAAAAACGTCTCTTGCAAGTAAGTCAGAGGCTCTGCATGTCCATTTTCAGCTTTTAACTGCATGGTGTAAACAAAGTATCTGTTATCTCCAAAAATAACTAAGAGAAAATGTGTGCATAAAAATACATCTTGTAAACCATATGTTTCTTTTTGCTTTGTTTCTATCTGCTAACACCAGTAATACCAAATGATGCCAAAAAATTCTCCTCAAACAGACACTGATCTGAAGACACTGAAGTCAGGCACTGATATTCACTATCGTTTTCATTTGGAAATAACTGGTTGTATTTATTATAATGATTTAGTTGCTAACAAGCCAAAGAGCTGTGATGACATTCCAAAAAGTGTTTGCATGACATATGCCTGGAGCTTCTAACAGTGTTACTTGTATTGTCTGTTTCTGAAAGTCAGGCACAGCCTCAACCACAACATGGATGAGATGGACACTGCTGAACAAGTTGTTGACTTACAGACACAATTATTTCACTGTCAAGAGCTGCTGCCATAGTTTCTGTCAACTAAGAAAGTATGTGCATTATTCACTACTGATTGTTTACAAAAAACAAACAAAACATGCAGATGAAGATGATGTCAAACTGAATGAATGAGATGAATAAAAATAATGATTCAGCGTGATTATCAGGTTATTATTTGTATCCAAAGCAGGAATGACCTACCAAATAATGTGCAGCAAAACACACCGAGGATGTTGCCAATAATGACTTTAACAGTGTCTAGTGAGTGAACAATACAACAAAGTATACACCCCCACACAACACACACATACATACACACACAGTTGAACAGCAGTGTTTGAGCCACAGCCAAATTTTACTGTAGAAAACGTAATACATTTACAAAGAACAGATCCAGAGGTGCTGGCAGTGGGGTCTGCCAGACATATGGCTTAAATGAATGTCTATGTTCAAGTGTGAGTGTGTGTGTGTGTGTGTGTGTGTGTGTGTGTGTGTGTGTGTGTGTGAGTGGGTATGTTGGTATTGGGTTGATAGTTGTAGTGTTTGTCCATCGCCTTTGTTATTCTATTAAACCTGTTTGGCTTCCTTATTCCTTATTGTCTCCCTCTCATGCACACACACACACACACACACACACAGACAAAAGCTCATTATACAACAAGTAAGATCCCACCAAGCAATCTGATTGGTCAACTAGACATTTAGATGTGCTCAAATCAGCACATCTGACTCATCATCTCCTCATTGTCACATGGAAGTCAACTGTATCAAAGTAATACATCTGAATGACTTCAGATGTATTACTTTACTTTATGTATTACTGAACTACAATTTCAGCTTTCTAATATTCTCTGTGTTGTGGAGCTGTTAGACCGCCTCCTTAATACAGGTGTGTACCTCGTTTGTGTGCAGCACGTCAGAGATCAAACAGTCCAGTGAGCTCAGAGAAAGTGTTGTTTTTAAAGACTAAAGGTGGACTAATGTGGACTGAAGAGGAATATTCCGTTACATTTTGACTTTTGGACTTTACATTCCTGTGGAGTTACTGGAAATGTTTGGATCATCCTCCATCAGCTGTGTCGATGAGTCGCTGATACTGCGCTAGCTTCAAAATAAATATGAAGTTAGGAGGCCGATCTGTCTATGGAAAATATATTTTTCAGCAGATATCTTAGTCACTAAAAGACGTTTCTCCGTTGCTAGGTCGTTACTAAGGCTCGGGCTACTTGCTGGAGTAGTGAATTGGGTTCCATTATAGGAGTCTACTGCTGGGACTGATTGTTTTCCAGGTATTAGTCAGACCCTGTGTATCTCCATAGAAACAGAGATCAGAACAGAAACAGTGAGCAAAGAAATGTTTATTTTGACAGTAAATTGCCCCAAAACATGAATATCTTTTTATTAGATATTTTTATTTAAGTTGGTGGGAGTGCAATGTTACACTCAATGATGTGCTTTAACTTATTATTGGCACTTCATTGACTACTAACTTGCAGCAGGACACACTGTTACACACACATTGCATATTCACAATAGAAAGCTGGATGCTGCTGTGGATGGAACATGAAACATACTTCTGCTTCATGACTTTCAGCAAACTGTGAGCTGGATGTCTTGTGTTTCTACTTCAACTGACAAAATGAGAGATCAGTCTTTTGCATGTTGTAGAGTTTGTTCCATCTAAGTTCCATCTAAGCAGGCTGCTGAGTCGTGACTGCCACAAGAGGCAATTTGGAATTTGATTAAATTCCATTGAAAAAGCAGAGGACTTCTCCTCGAGCTGCATTCAGCGTCTTCATAATTGGAAACTTTAATAGAACACTTGAAGATGATTTCGTACATGTTGGCTGGACCTCCTCATCGTCTCTACACCAAGAAGAGGGACATTTTTCCGAGAAAAAAAGAAAATACTGTAAGTGAATCACACAGACCTGAATCTCAGCTCACTGCACAAACATGCATGAATGATGCCTGAAAATCAGACAAAGATAATGTGGCTTTGTGAGTTTTTTGGCCTTTAACGTCCATCTAGACATCTTTACATATGGAGAAAGCCTGTTTCCAAATGTTAAACACACTATAATGCTTCTCTACACTAACCACCTCAAGGTGTTTCTGTTATATTATCTACCTTTTATCCAGAAGGCAGAGTGAGCTGGGCTGTTGCCTGTTGATGATGGATACTTCAGCCATGTGCTAACATTCATGTGCATTCATCATGTGCTGTTTATGTTCAAAAACTCACCACATAAATGTATCAAGAATTTGATGTTATGGTTTCAGAGAAAATGTCAGTAAGGAGAAAAATAAATTCAGAATTAATTAATAACAATAAATAATGGAATATTAATACAGGACAATGCATGGTATCACTAAAAATGGTCAAGTATGGTTCATGTAGAGTAGAATGGCATCAGTATTCATCCTCCTTATTCTTTCCTATTGGTTGTGACGGAATTGACAGCATGCCATAGTATTCAATATATTGCCACATTACTTCTGGTAGCAAACTGCTTTGTGGGTGTTTGTAGAAATGTCAGTATTAGGGCAAGGGTGTTGTAAGTCAAGGCAGCTGCTGCTGCGGTGGCAGTAGTATATTTCACTGATACTGATCTCATGCTCTCTGACAGTAATGGTACTTATGATAATGTCCTCTGTGAACCAGACATGGCCCTGTGCGCTTCCACACACAGCTCATAGCTCCCTGACACCACTCTGATTCAACACCAGAGAAATTAAAGGTCTCCGGTGCTGAATATTGAGATTTTAAATTTAAAATTCTGCAGCACTGTCAATGACACAGACATATCTGATCATATCTATATGAGTAAGCATGCAGGCCTTTCCAAAGCTGCCTTTAAAGATGTTTAAAAGCGGAAAGACTGATTTTTTGGCATTTTCTTTAAAACACACGTCTCATGAACAACAGTCAGTTGGATGAAGACTTGCATTCACCATCTTCCCAGCTTTAAAAAGGACACAAACCAAAACAATGAGCTAAACGGTGCTAAAATGCTTCATAGAACTGAGATGAACTGCGAAGTCAGGTGAAAAATAAGTACTACATTACAAAGTCATTGTTTCTATACTGGTAAATGTGTGAGAAGTTTCAACGGACAGAAAGTCTTTTAACTGCACTCCCCAGTCTTCTTCAGCAGATGAAGTCAGCTCAGTTGTCATCATGTGATCATGTGACCCTGGTACACTGAGGTTCCCTTTTTTTCAACATTGTGATTCTGATGTAGCATTCCAGTTAGCCATCCTGTAGGATGGTCTGTCTTTTAGAAAGCATGGAAATGGAAATGTGTACTATTTGCACTAAATGTACTCCACAGGCCAGAAGACACACATCTAGAACACTTCACACACAGTTAAACTGTTGGAATTGTGAAAAACACAGCAGCAGTAAAATGGGTTTAGAAATGGCAAATATAGCAGTAATAGCTATGTTTGAGCTGTTCAGATACACAGCACGCTCAGTGTTTGCTCTCTAAATATCAATGACTGCTGCTCATACTTTTAATTCAAACTATAAATGGGCTCCTGCCACTCATTTCAGTGTCATATGAATAATTAATTAATCTATCATAGCATCAGATTAGCATCATTGTAACCCTCCACATCACTAACAGGTACAGGCCTCAGTGCAGTCTGAATCCACAGGGTTAACAGAAATGAAACAAAGAGCGCTGTGTGTCTTCACAGTCACACGGCCCTCCTCTCCCTGTGAAGCAATGAAATTTTAAAAGAGTGACGGTGAGAAAAAAAGAAGTGCATTTTTAATTCAGCTTTCTTCAGAGTACCTTCCTGAGTCTCTTACCCCACAACATCCATCTCTCCTCATCAGCCAAACACAGACAGACGCCTCTCCTCCTCTCTCCCTTTCTTCTCTCTGTTTTTGAATGTGTTTTCTGTTTATTATTAGCTGACTCGGTGCTTCATCATCCCGTGAAAATTCATATCTGCTGAACATAAGTGGGAGAAACAGTGGGGAATCAATCTTTTGTGCTTGGGCAGATAAACACAAGACACAATCAGGGGGAGAAAGAAAGACAGAGGGAGAAGGAGAAGCAGAGGAGAAGAGGGCCTCATCCCCTCATCCTGGGCGTGATGGATAGCAGGAGTAAAAGCGTCGGGACAGTATTATGTAAATTAAGGAGGCATCCTAGCATGGCCTTGATGATTATGGGGAGATGTGAATGATGTTGTGGGTCCCCAGGCGCTCTGCCAGGGCCTTGTTATTCCTCTTCCTTCCAACCACCCCTGGGGCACATTCAGTGTGACCCCCTGGACATCCCTGTCTCCCCTCCTCCCTACTGCCACCCTTACCCATCCGGTCTTCCCCATGGGAGCACACTCCCCCCCAAAAAAGGAGAAAGAAAAAAGAAAAACAACTCACAACAAGACATCTGTTTCATTTACTTAACAAATTATCTGTCAGGGAATGTGCTCACAGTACCTCTAATAGGCAGCCAGGAGGTGGACAGAGAGGACAGTGACAGGGATAGACGCTGAATGAAGGAGAAACAGGAGAAGGAGGTTGGGTTGAGGGCATCTCTAGTCCCTGTCCTGATCCTCCCACTGCTCCTCATCCCTCTCTTCTCCTCTGAGCTGCACCTTCCCTGAAGTCTATGAACAAGAGACAAAGCTGTAAAGTGATTAACTGTGACACTGTTATATCTATAAATATATGTTCTCCTCTCTGTCACTGATTTAAGATGCACAAGAGTAATTCGTCCTTGAGACAATTCAGAGCTTTTTCATTTGTTGTTTACATCTAAGATCTTTCTCTCTTTTTGATCTCTTTTATGGGAAAAGTAATCTAGTGAACAGATTTTTCAGATGATACAGTCATAAAAACTTCTGCCATATTCTGTAAGTAGAGGATATTTAAAGTGACACACTGGTCAGACAGAAGAAAAGGAGTCAAACTGTCAGCCTTCACCTGGGCTATGCCTTCTCACCAATTCTGTTTGTGATTCTAACAGACTCTCAGGTGTGGACAGTGTCTGGTATGACTCGTCTCAGGATAGCTTCTCTGCTTTTTGCGGATGATTTGGTTCTGTTGGCTTCATCAGAACGTGACCTCCAGTACCAATCAGAGGGTATGATACTAAAAAAATGGTAGATTGCACCTCAACAAGCCTGAGCTGTTCTGGCTCTTGTCATCTCATGTCATGACACCGCAACTCCCTACTGGCTGCATGACATGTGCCAGTATACCAGCCACACATATGGAGTTTTAAAAAAAATATATATATATATATATTTATTTTGCGTTTATGTTCTTGAGATCTTCATAAAAATGTTAGTTCTGTGATTTTTGGTGTTATGGGGGGTCCAAATGAGTTTCCCTCACAGGGTAACTGTGCTCACTCTTGGAGATTCAGGAACTGCTGCCACTATTTACTGAAGGAGCCAGTTGAGGTCTTTTTCTGATTAAGGTACCTACTGGAGCTTTGTGTCCAGGGAGGGAATTTCTTACTAAAAATCTAGGAACTTCAGACTGTTGGAGCCTGACATTCACTTTTGTAAAGATCTATGAGGAAGGGTCCCTCACATTAGAATCACATTAGTACAGGGTCTCTTTATGGCCAGTATTGACAGAACGAATGACTATTTTGATGAGCAGTGAGACTTAAGAAATATGAACGAAGAGAAAATATGAAAGAAAAAAATCAGCCCACACTTCTGCTGAGATGGAGGAAAATCTATGTGCCATGTGGGTGTATATACTTGCCATGACTTCCAAAATAATGAAGTTCATGTCATTTTGATTAAGGTAGAGGACAAACACTGACATGTGCAGTAGCACTGGGAGTGGTAGCTGTGAGCGTATGCAATACCAAGAACAAAAAAAGCATCACAATACAGGCTTCCAAAACAGCCTCACTGATGAGCTTCAAAGGCCGCAGGAATATGTAAATCTGCATGCATGCATGAGTCTACTCGGCAGGCTTTTGTCCTCTCGCCTCATATGTTACCTGTTCTGAGTGCACGCTTTATGAGTCATCTGGGGAGGAATATACAAGAGCTTTTTTACATTTTTTTGGCAGTCTATCTCAGTCCTCAAAGTTTCCTTTACGATAACGAAAAACCATTAACTGCTGTCAAACAGCCAAGAAGAGAGATTATTTTTTTTATTGAAATAAGATTAAAATGATAAGTTTGACTGAGGGTTCCACCTGATAAAATATTTCAGCTCATAAGCATGGTGTGGGCACAGGGATTAGAAGAGGAAAGGGGGGGGGGGCAGGAGAAAGAGGAGGAGAGAGAGACACAGAGAGGGAGAAATTCATAATGTATAATAAAACAAAAGGTGTCATGGGAAATAACACTGATATTAAAATTAGAGTAAGGTGGGATCTATATGAAAAATGCAGATTTGAAAATGTAAATGATGATGAGGGAGAGGAGGACAGATGTGAAATTGTGATAGTGGTATGGCAGTAAAGAGAGGCCTCAAAAACATGCTCTCTGTCTGGGAATGACTTCATGGAAGGGTTTAAGGAAGAAAAGTGGTCACAACTGACAAAGAAACAGGTGAAGCAGGTAACGTGGAAAGCAACACTATTTACTGAGTTCACAGAAATAATGCTTGAGCAATTTCAGTGATGGTGTTTTCATAATATTAATACAGAATCATCTCCAAACACTGTTAAAGAAAAAGATATGTGTGTAAAAGCATCATTTACTAACGCACATTGTACAATGAAAAAAGTCTAAACTACTGTTAATTTAATTTACATTTCATAATGTTCCCTTTTCTCTTCTCTGCTTCCTCTGTTGGTGTGCTCAGTCTGTTTACCTGAGACATTATGTCTGGTATGGTAGACACTGCTGAGCCTGGTTACATTCCCCATTTACCTGGCTCTGGTTGTGACACGACACCAGAGCCCCCTCCATCAGCACTTAACCCCGTCCTGGGCCTAAAAAGCTTTCTATGCTTTCTATGCTGGGGACGGTTCATAGAGTTTCACCAAAATCTGTGACAGCTGGTGGTGTGTAACTTTGTGCTATAAAGTGTTACGTACTAGGGGTTGTCCAGACTAGTCGACTAGTCGAGTTGACTACTCCACAATGACGTTTAGAGCTTGACATCGATTAGTCGCAGACAAAGAGGCCATGGTTATTTGCAAACACTGCAAATTCCCACCATGCAGAACCCGCTGCAGTGGTGAGCCCGGAACGAGGATAGATTTCCCCGTTTGGCCAAGTTGTGCAAAAGTTACCTGGCTGTCCCAGCGACAAGGACACCGAGCGAGAGGATTTTTTCACTCGCTGGAAATACCATCACGCATCAGCGGGCGAGCCTTCACCTAGCTCACGTAGATGCGCTTGTGTTCTTGCACACAAACCAGGATCGAAAAACAAAAACTGTGACTGAAACTGTGACTGAGCAGGACTGTGATGATGACTAGGCTTGCAGATGTGTGTTGTATTCCTCCCAAATTGTTTTAAGAGTACAGTATTTTGTTTTCCACTTCGCCTATATGGGAGATGTAGCCAAACATAACGTGTAGGTATGTTACATAAAATTTAACAGCTGCTAACAGTTGCTGCTTGTTGTTGATACTTAATGCTTGCTGTTCTGCGCAAATTCTGTGTAGTGAATACAGATTATTGCAAAGCATTCCCCCCTCCTGTGATTTTCTTTAATTACTGAAAAAATATCAATGACGTCACCAGCGACTAGTCAACGTCAACTCGACTTTCATCATATTAGTGTCGACTTAAAGAAATCTGAAGTCATGCAACCCCTACGTACTTCTCACAGGAGATTGTACCTGGATCATCCTGGTGATCCTAGTGCAAGAGCAGGCGTGGGAAATAACAAAGACCTGACTGTAGCATCAAATTCAGCTGTGAAGCTGTTTTTATTTTAAGGTTAATGTTACATAATGTGGCTTCAGGATTATTTGTTAGTTTTAATAAAGTTTCTTTAATTCTTTAACAATGGTATTTAGCTATAGGCCATCCACTATATATGTCCAAAGAGATAAATGAAATGAAATAAATGACATGATTCAAAAACTATGAAATGGATTTAATGTGGCTGTAATCTCTGCTATGAAAGCGTAAATCATAAATAAACATAAAGGCAATACATATAACAAGCAATAAACAATTAAACACGCTACTAAAACATGGCTAAAACAATAAAAACAAATGGTGTGAAAAGGGTAATATAGTAATATGATTAGTCTTGGCCATCCTTATCTTCCCTGGAAGGTCTGAGGACTCTGATAGTAATTACTCTTTTGTTTTCAGTCTGGATGTTAGAATCAGCAGGATGGCAGAACTGGACTACACATAGGAAGTTAACAGGTCAGCGTGGGGCCAAACCAAGTGATGAGAAAAATTTAACTGTTAAAGTCATGGCAGCTGCATTTTGGATTAATTGTAGAGAGGGAGAGAGAATCTTTACAGCAGATGAAGGAAGTTGCAATAATCTATCAGTGATGAAATAAAGCATGAATGACTGTTCCAAGGTTTTTGATAGAGAAAAAAAGCTTCATTTGAGAAATTGAAAAAAATGTTTGACAGATGTTCAAAGTGAGGTTGTTGTCAAATAAAATTCCAAGGTTTCTACACTACGGAGTAACAAAATGAACCTTGTATGTTTCTACTTTGAGTGTTGGAGTGCCAAATAGAAGTATTTTAGTCTTTTCTGAGTTGAGCTAAAGGACATTTTAAACCAACCATTTATGAATGTCCTCGATCTGTTTAGAAGTGAAAACATTTCAGTGACATTACTGGGGTCACAGCTGAGGAAAACCTGTGTATTGTCTGTGTATCGTCTATCGTCGGAAACATATAAATCAAGAACAGAATCGGGACCAAACTCTGAGGGACCCCACAATGTAGGCCTGAGGTGGAAAACACATTGACGCCCATCCATTGCTTTAAATGGGACAAGATCATGATCTAAATATGGTATGTTCAGTGTCATTTGATGTTCCTAAACTAATAAAAATATATATAATATTCAATATTATATTATTAATAATAGAATGGGCTTAGCTGGAGAGAAATGTTTAAAGGGTGGTGCTGTGGTGCGATTGAAAAACCTTTAAAATAGACAAAATTAAAGAAACCTGTCTTGGTTCCAAGTAACCCACCTCACCACACTCAACCAGAGCCAGTGGTCCTCACAGCTGGAGGTGAAATGAGGTAGTAACCAGCTTTACTACACTGGGTGACAGGCAACGCTGCATGGACATTGAAGCAATGGAGTCAATTGAAGAGCCGGATGAAGACTGATATCTGCTATAGTCATTATACTCAAATAAGGCCCACAACAAGCCTCCTATCAGTCCATTCTCCCAATTGGAAACCACTAGTGGACCAGTGTCAGTAAACTGCAGACAACTCTACAGTCTTCACTGATGAACCCTTGTTTCTCGACTGAGGGTACCAGAGTGAAGTCCAGGGCTTAAAATCATCAGTGACCAGCTAGCTAACAAACCAGCAGCAGTCCAATAGTGACATCCAGCATCTAGCAACAAGAGCAGATGGCTGAAAACTTTTACTCTGTTAAATCATACATCCAAAATCAGCTGAATGTGACTAAAATGTGGTTTAAAAACTGGATAAAATGTTGATTTGTGATCAAGCTTCTGATGGACAAACGCAGATGCATGCACATGCACACATGAAATATAATGACACATTGATTGACATGCAGCATTTTGCACTCTGCATGTGTCTATGTGAATATGTCATCATTTACACTACTACAGATCATTGACCAGACCTCAGCTCACCACTGTTTGGTGACCGCTCCTTTACCCGCTCCTCAGGAGTACAGAGATCCCCCCTTTAGTGAAAGGGGAAGGAAGAGTAAAAGGAGCCCCCCTTAGATATGAGCCTCCCTGAGGGGCTCTCCTGCGACTAAAGAATGTTAGAAGTTCAAGTTCCAGCCACTAGCCCCTGAAAGCTGACCTGGTCTGCCACATGTCCTCTGTTACCAGACATCCAAGGACAAGAGGAGGCAGGATGGGCAAGTGCAGCCAGCCAGTACACGAAGACATTTCAAAGAGACTGCTGACACTGGAAGTGCCATACTAGATAGGTAGAAATATATTTCATGTGTTATTTCAAACTGCAGAAATGCTTATTGTCTGCATATGTTCTGATTTTCACATTGTTAGTTATAATAGTATGTTTCTTAGAGCAGGTCTCAGTTGTTTCTCAAGTGTGTCGGAAACGATCATAGGAAATGCACTAAAAGCCAAACCAGGACCAAGAAGTTATTGATGAAATGTCCTACAGACTATTCACAACGACTCCTTGGAGAGAGTGACCTTGATGTTCTACGACACTTCATGCTGCAAAGTAGAAAGGTAGAATGATGTGCTATTCTTTCTAAGAGTTGCACGTTAGAAAAAAAAAGTTAGTTGTAGATGGCAATAAGCACTTAAAATAGTTACACTGTCTATGTGTAGCCATTAGCTTTATTGTACGTTTCCAAAGGTTCTACCATTCTGGTCTTCATCTGACCTTTTTGTCTATTTTTGACATCAGTCTGTTCTTATATGTGTTTCTATGTTGAAAAAAATAAATAATGTCCAATATGAATATAGTTCCTAGGATACTTGGGTATTATATGTAGTGGCTAATTTGACTCAGCAAGAACAAAATGATCATATCTTTTGACTATTGTATTATGCAATAGGTAAATGACCATTTACATGAATGCAGCTTGTGGAATGCTGAACCAGCCAATCAGAGTCTGATGTATTATTGCCAAAACTGTAGGCTGTGACAGACCCAAATCATCACAGGCTATATTTTTGGTGTTGCCAATATATTGTGAAGACCACAGCTTTTTCTGAGACAGTATCTTTTTTCCTCTGAACTGCTTGAGCAATATGATCCAGAAACAGAAAGGAAGAAAACTCACCCAGCATCTATGGAAGTTGAGTCCAAACATGTCGACGCCTCTTTTTTCTGTTCAGGGCCCTGCACCAACTGTAACAAACTCTATAGAGATCCTGCCTTTTCATAAGATGATTTCACCACCATCACAAAGGAAATCTGACAGTTACCACTTGTCACAGCTAAATTGTTGCCCTTCAAATGCTTAATAAATCATGCTAATCTTAGCAAAAACAGTAGAAAAAATGGACACTCACCAAGCTCGACAGCTGGACAGCGATGCTTCAGCCATTAGCTGCAAGCAGCAGCCAGTCTGGGCTCTACCACACAGGGACTCCTTCTTCTGGATTACAAGCAAATCTATTTTTGCCCATTAGTGATGGCCTTAAGAGCTATTATTTGCCTTATCAGCAATAACTATACACTCTGACATCACCCGTCATTACCATTATTATTCAAACTTGAAAGGACAGGGATGTTTGACAGGTGCTGCAGCCTCCGTTTGTTTGGCTGCTCCTCGAGAAGGAAAATAGGAAGAGCAGAAAGAAAAAGGAGAGGAAGCTTAGCTGTTTGGCTCTGGCATGGTAATGGAGAGGGAATGAAGGTGTTTGCGTGGGCAGAACAGACACTGAGGGAACAGACTTAGTGATAAGAACTCTCTTGACCTGAAGATGATAGATTTTTTTTCTCTTTATCCACCAGGAAACACTGCTCAACAAGGAAGCATTGTTTTTTACAGGAGTCAATAACGGCGTAGCTGTAAAGCAGCAGTGAGAAATTTGGGATTATCGAGTTTGATATGCAATTTCATTTGACCAAGCCACAGACAATGTCAAGGCAGGGTGTGGTAGACCGACGATAGATGCCCTAACGATCCTTAAATCCTCCCAGGACCTGAAAAACACTTGAAAGAATAAATGACCCGTCTCTTTTTACCGCCTCCCCAATATGTGCAGATATTGCTGAATGGGCAGGGAGTTGCAGTGAGGAGCGGCTAGGATGGCACAAGGGCTGGCCTCACCTGTAATGGCATATCTCAGCCTCTTCTTATCGATCAGCTCTGCCCCTGAACGCTCGTCTGGGCTCCGGGCCGTGGGCAGGGGCGGGGGGGCGTGGATCTCGTTGCCACGGTGCCCTTGGTGAAGGCCGGTGTCCAGTGACAAGTAGCAGAGTGGAGTGAGTGAGAGGAGGAGGGAGGTGGAGGTGGTGGGGCTGCTGTTATAGCAGTACAGTACGCACAGGATATCATCAGTGGACCAGCAATTACACACACACACACACACACACACACACACACACATGTTTTATGCTTGGCATGCACTGTGTTCATTCTCTGTGTTAACATAATACTGATTTAGTGTTAAAGGGTCGCTCCAGCAGTTTCCACAAAATCTGTGAGACAGATTCAAAATGGATTGGACAAAACTGAAGCAGTGCAGGCTGTGATACCCTGACTTTAGTCCACAGTCATTCTGAAAAAAAAAAAAAAGAAATATATATATCCTCCATAAAGCATGGAAGACATTGGAAATACATATTTCTCATTTAAGACAACACAAGTAATTGCAATTTTATGTTCTACTCAATATTGGGGTGAATTGGGGTGTAGTAAAATTTAAGATCACTGATTACTCTCAGACCTCTGTGGAAATGGTAAATGGACTGTCTGCTGACCATTCAAAGTGCTTGTACACAACATATCTCATTCACCATTCACACACTGATTGCATTAGCTGCCATGCAAGGTGCCGACGGCTACCTCCTGAGCCACAGCTGTCCTGAAATATATGAAAAGCTGGGATTGTGAAATTAAACTGTCATTTCTTTACAATGGAATGGAACAAATAATTGAAATTAAAGTCAGAATGACGAGATTTAAACATGTTAGAAAGCTACTTTGGTATTTTTAGAGATTTGGCATGATTTCATTTGATCTTAGTGTCAAAATTCTTGAAGGCAAAACTAGACAACATTTCAAACATTTCAACATTTCATCATGTTCAGATCAAATACACTATTATGAATTTGACTGCTACAATGTTTGTTAAGCCAATTATAGAGACATTAGGGGTGGGAGTAGTTATCAATGTATGCATAGACTGTGTATGTGAAGTTGTCTGTTTGTGCTTAGATAGTTCTGTCAATCATTTTCTTTCAGTCACTCTCCTGTTTCCTGTCATGACTGTCATGACGCCTCAGGAGCTTCAATTTTCTTCCAGTTGAAACTTTTTCAGCTCCCAGAGGTCTTTGCATGAATTTGCTCAAGCCAGACCAAACCAAAGTCTATACATCTCTGAAAATATGGATTGAAATTTGAATTGTGATATTTAAGACATAATTCAAAGGGAAACAAATACCAATAGTGTGAGATGAGTGCCAATAAACCCACACTTTTGTCTTCATTTTGATTTTCTAGTATTCTTCATGGAAATCCGTACTGTCAACGAAGTGTGACAATGTTTTCACAGGTTTAGATATATTCATATGCACCACTGTCCTGACTATTTCTTATCTGAGTAGCACATGCTATGAACCTTAATTATATGAATTACACTTACATTTTGATCTTTACTCAAGATTCATTAAATATTATTAGGGCCACGTTAAATTGACTGTTCTTGTATATCTCCTTTCTAGTCTTCTGACCACTCAAAGCACTTTTACACTAGAAATCTCATTCACCCATTCACACACATTCATACACTGATAGCATTGGCTGCCATGCAAGGTGCCAACTGCTCATCAGTTTGAGGAGCTAACCATTCATACACATTCACACACACACATTCGGGAGCAATTTAGGGTTCAGTATCTTGCCCAACATGTGTAACAAACTGCAATACGTGTAACACACTGCAACATGTGTAACACACTGCAACACGTGTAACACAGTGCAACACATATAACACACTGCAACACGTGTAACACAGTGCAACACATATAACACACTGCAACATGTGTAACACACAGCAGCACATGTAACCCCTAAAATAAATGCAGAACGGCTCCGCTCCGGAACGACAGCGTACTCCACCGGCACGAGATCTCATGAATTCACGCATAATCATGCGATATTGCCGGCTGTAGTCTCTTTGACTCCTGCAATGGCATTCCATGCTGCATCTTTTTTGCTAGTGTCCTTATAAAAAGGATGTGAGGTGTCATAAATGATGGGTTGATTTTGGACCTCCAGAATCACCTTCTCCTCATCCATGGTGTCGACGGGGTGAAAAGACACCTGAAAACCTCTGACCTGTTGACTTCAGGTCATCCCTGCCCATTATGACGTGTTCTTGTAATGAAACTCGATCCGTGGTAAAGACGGATTATTTTATTTTGAAAATCAACCGGGGTTTTATTTTGGTATTTTGTAGCCGATTTCCTTCCCCGCACAATCTGCTCTGTGCTGAATTTATGTGCCGTGCTCCGCGTACGGGGAAAATAGAAGCTCTGCGTATGTGTTGCGGAGGGCTGTCGGACGCCGCAGTCGTTCTGGAGCCGTGTCGCAGCGGATCCGGAGACTGTGTGAGCTGACACATTGACTAAAGTTGAAATGTATCGCTCCGCCATGGCGGCAGAGTCGTTCCGCATGCTGTGTATTTTAGGGGTAACACACTGCAACACGTATAACACACTGCAACACGTATAACACACTGCAACACGTATAACACACTGCAACATGTATAACAGACTGCAACATGTGTAACAGCCTGCAACACGTGTAACACACGGCAACACGTATAACACACTGCAACATGTTACACGCTGCAACACGTATAACACACTGCAACACATATAACACAATGCAAATTGTGCACAGAGCAGATTGTGCGGGGAAGGAAATCGGCTACAAAATACAAAATAAAACCCCAGTTGATTTTCAAAATAAAATACTCCATCTTCACCGCGAATCGAGTTTCATTACAAGAACACGCCATAATGGGCAGGGATGGCATCCATGGTGTCGACGGGGTGAAAAGACACCTGAAAACCTCTGACCTGTTGACTTCAGGTCGTCCCCGCCCATTATGACATGTTCTTGTAATGAAACTTGTTTCACGGTGAAGACGGGGTATTTTATTTTGAAAATCAACCAGGGTTTTATTTTGTATTTTGTACCCAATTTTGTACCCTTCCCTGCACAACCTGCTCTGTGCTGAATTGTGTAACACACTGCAACAAGTGTAACACACTGCAGCACGTGTAACACACGGCAACACATATATCACACTGCAACACGTGTTCCACACTGCAACATGTATAACACACTGCAACACACTGCAACACGTATAACAGACTGCAACACATGTAACACACTGCAACATATATAACGCACGGCAACACATATATCACACTGCAACATGTGTTACACACTGCAACACACTGCAACACGTATAACAGACTGCAACACATGTAACACACTGCAACATATATAACGCACGGCAACACATATATCACACTGCAACATGTGTTACACACTGCAACACGTGTAACACACTGCAACAAGTGTAACACACTGCAGCATGTGTAACACACTAACACGTGTAACACACGGCAACACATATATCACACTGCAACACGTGTTACACACTGCAACATGTATATCACACTGCAACACATATAACACACTGCAACATGTATAACACTGTGCAACATGTTAACACACTGCAGTACATTTAACACACTACAGCACACAGAAACATGCCAAAATACAACTGCAGTTATAATATGCATTTCATGGCTTCTTATTTACATCTCAGAAATTTGGGTTCAGGTCAGAATTTTTGCAGTCCATCCGAAATAAAATAAAGACAGACAGTTAACACTTTCTTTCTTTCACTTGCTTGTTGCAGTATAGCAACTATATCCAGCTGAATTTCAGAGACATCTATAAAATTGTGCATACAACACCTAGAATATATATATATATATATATATATATATATATATATATATATTTTTTTTTTTTTCTTTTTTGTATTTGATTTAACAGTAGGGGTTTCACCCTCTCAATACAAACATCATTACTTTAATGAATTTTTCAAATCAAATCATGTAAAATGTAATTAATAGTAATTTTAACCATAGTTCAGTAGATCAAATCCAAGTTTTAAATCTTGTACAACTGAGGATGTGTCCTTATTTCAGTCATCTAAACAAGAGTAGCAGTACCAGAGCACACACACACACACACACACACACACACACACACACACACACACACACACACCCGAGAGGATTGAGTGCTGTATCTTATCAGAAAATCAGGATATCTGTACATGAACACATGCATATAAATGCACAGCGTATCTGTTTCCAGCAGTAGTGCTGTGTAAATCCTCAGTGTCTGTCTGTACTCCCTGGTGACCCCGTCTAGCCGTTCCGCACTTTTTTTTTTTTTTTTTTTTGACACATCAGATGAAGAAGAGGGTGGCATTGGTGGGAGGAGGTGGAGGCGAGCCAGTCGTCCTATCGGGCGCCGCGTTTCTCACTCGGTTAACACCTCGCTGGAGAAACAGGATGCCAGGCTTGGATGCCCCCCCCACCCCCTCCCCACGCCCTGTTTCATCCAGCTAAACACACATTTCATGTATTTGTGACACTATACACAGTATTTCCCTCTCGTGTTCTTAGTCTTTCTATAACTGTTCCTTGACCTTTAATTTGTTTTGACTAAAGCTGAGCTGCTCCAAACTGTCTAAACTGAACAGATCAGCACATACAGTATATTTAAATGTCTTCAGTGTGTTTTTTTCTCAGCTCCACATTTGTAAGCGTGTCATGTTGATCCTTTGTATATTTGTTCTTGGCACCTGCTTCACTTGTTGCTGAAAGCTGCCTGATAAGAAGACCTTTAAAGAAGAAGTCAGTTTGTCCAACTGGTCAATTTACCAGTCTCAGCCATTTCCCAAATGGATCATTAGTTTCAGGAGCTGTGCAAATACCTTAACTTGCAATCGGGCTTCACATTTAAGCTCAATCCTACTTCTGGTGGCCATATGCTCTGCAACTGTGACTACTATTTGGGCTACTTATACTGCATTGAGACACACATCAAGCAAGGTAAATCCTTTTCAGAAACATTAGATGTTTAGCAGAAAATAGAACCACTAATATTATAACCATGTAGGGGAGATGACATCCAGGATACAATTCTTCAGTTCAAGTGAACAATAGCCACTGCATGCTTATAAAAAGAAATCAAACGGACGGAGTGACGTGGCTAAAACAAGTACTGTATACACCGTGTACTGTGTACACTCTGTATGACTCACAGATGTTACCCAGTCAAACATTTAGCTTCTACATTAATGGAAGCAGTAACCTGGACAACACAGGCATGATTACTTATTTGTGTTTAAAGGGTTTGGTTTGCTTCAAGGAAACTATCTCACACAATGTGTCACCCGACCACATCTGGATGCAAAATGGCTGAAAAAGGGTTGTGACAGATGTCAGTCCACCACAGGTCGGGTTTCGCTTGAGATTTCTGCCTCTTAAAGGACATTTTTCCATGACACTGTCACCAAGGGCTTGCTCATGGATCTTGGATCTCATCTTGATCTAGTTTCTTACTTTTAAACCAACACACGCCTAACACATTGTTGTATGAAGTGGCCTGACTGTCTTTCAAAACAAAGTTTGATTTGGAGAAATACACAGTGTCATCCATCAAGAGTGGAACCTGGCTTCATTTTTGGTGCAAAGCAATGCAGCGTCATTTGTGAATGTACTTTGAAATTATACAGCTCAGGTAGGATACGTAGCAATAAAACATCCTTCCAGTCTTAACGAATAAAATAATTGTATCTGAACTATGCAGTGCTTTGCCATTTGTTTTGCCTTCAGACTCATGGATATATCACTTATGCTGTCCTTGTTGGAACTTGAGGCCACATTCTCACACCAACCCACCTATTTATGAAGTGCATTGCTGTTTTTGCTCAAACACACACAGGGCTGGAATTGTGGTTTTCTGAAGACATCTGCATTGGTCTATGCAGAGGAGAGAGTCTTGGGTGGCCACAGGTCACAGAGAAGAGAAGCAGATGTGCATACCTCGCAAATCAAACAGCCACATGAGCACCTTCAAATAAACTTTGTACCTGTTAGCTTGATGTGCAGACCTAAATCATTAATTATGTTATTACTATGCTATGATAATAACAATAAGGGTCAGCAATGAGAACACTGTGGTGACTATAGTGATAATGATTTATTTTCTTCATGATCTGGTGAGATGGTGATGATGATGATGATGATGTAACGCAGTGAAAGTGAATAAAGGTGGAAATGGCAGAAATGGAAGTGACCATGATGATGGTAATGGTGCTGATTTGATGATGATGAATGTAAAGGAGAAGCTGATGATGATGGTGGTGATGATGAGTATCACACTGTTAATGATGGTGATGATCTTCCCCTTCCTGCAGGCGTGGCTGTCATGGGTTGTTCAGTTGTGTTTCTTCTCTGGTTTCACCATAATCACAGCAATCACTCAGCCTTTGTTCTCTGCCATGTAAAACAATGAGCTCTGATTAGTCAGGAGAGTCGATCAAAACACCCACATTTAGTCTATATACACGTACAGAAGACATTTTCTCACTTTCATACACACTATTTCAACACTTTGTGTATTGATACAGTAGACAGATTTTTCTACCCTCACTCATTGAGTCTTCACACATCTATGCGAATGCTTCTCTCTTGTATAGTTCTCATGTCAAGGTTTTTCTTTGAAATGTTCTGGTTTTCATTCATCAGACAGAATCATTCATATCTTTACTATAGCAAAGAGGGGAATGTAAACATCAGCTGAACCAGCCCAATACACTCAGAATAACATACACTCAGAATAATGTTAACAAAGAATGAAAACAGAAGGAATCTGTTCCTTTCAGAAATATGACAAAAATTTTACTGTTCATTACAACCCTCAAAACAGCACTGGGTCTGCTTTTGTTTGGTTTATAGTTCTGATGTTTTCAATCATCAAAATACCTTTACCAGAAAGGAGACCTGCATTCCATCTCTGACTGAAGAAACATATAATATGAGATGATATAATATAAGAAACTAAGAACTGACAACAAGGACAACTAAAAAAGTAGATAATCAATAATCACTGTTCCATGGGCAAACCAGGTACAACTGATCTTATACACAGAAATGGCAAATGGACAGCCCTCATCAATCTACAGAGTCAGTCAGACACAGAAACGACGGAAAACGATGGAAAATCTTCAGAATAAAGATACATATATAGTGATGGGAATAACGGCATTATAAATAACAGCATTACTTTTTTCAGTAACGAGTAATCTATTTGATTACTCTTCCCATCATTATAACGCCGTTACTGTTACTGCCAAAAATGCGGGGCGTTACTTTGATTGAAGGCAGCTGTTTTTCATCAGACCAACTAGATCTCTAAGCCGAGCAGCAAAGATTTTTCTTGTTCCTCCTTCCTTGGTGAGGGCGGGTGCATGAGACAATCGCATAAATGATGACGATTGGCTGAGGTTGAGTAAAATGCCATGGTAAGCCAATCAGAGGTGGAGTTGGGCAGGTGTTGCTTACACAAATTGTCAGACACAGAGACGACACAGAACATTCACGTGAGTTAAAGAGAAACAGGAATAGCGAGTCCGAATGGTCCAAAAGTAGCCTTCTTTAAATGGAAGTATAGCCATTACTTTTCCTTCCAACAAATTAAGGGAACGAGTGTAACCGTGAAATGCACATTATGCCCTGGAGACAAGAGCCTCTCCACGTCGGTGTCAAGCATAAACACTATATAAACATAGTAATTATAATATCTACAGTAATCCATGACATGTGATTGGATGCTAGTCTCACTTTCCCACAGCAACGTTAAAATAGTTTAGGTTTTGTGGATTTCTGTTATTTAATTAAAATATTCAGATAAATAATTGAACACACACATGTATTTTACATTCCGTCAAAGAGGGATGGAGGTGGGGTCCAAATTCTTTGATATTCTTTGATTGATTGAGCATTTAAAAAATGACTTGAAAGTAATGCAATAGTTACTTTCCAAAGTAACTAGTTACTTTTATAATTTGTGACTCAGTAACTACTGTCTGGGAGAAGTAACTAGTAACTATGACTAGTTACTTTTTTAGAGTAACTTGCCCAACACTGTACATATATACAACATACATAGCATATTTACATATTCAGAACTACATAAACCAAGGAAAATGACCAAATCTGACAAGTTAACAAGGTCTGCTTGGCAACATCCAGCTTGTGAAATGCTCCTGGTGAAGTTTGACGTCACGAACCAGAACGGACCAAAACAGCATTACCCTGACCCCCTAACCTGTGACATGACAGACATGTTCGGTGGGGTTTTGCCAGTATGGCCTGTGAGATCAGGGTATACCTTGAACAGCAAAGCCCTTGGCACTTTGAAAGACGTAACAGCTCAGCATTGTTTAGTGGTTAGCATAGCTCCTTCCCAAGCAGCTGACTTGGGTTTGATTCTCGGCTAATGCATGATATGCTTAAGTATTTAAAATTCTGCCTCCTGCTGGGATATTGTGCTTGCTACAGTTGCGAACATGGCCACTTTGTATGATCCTCATCAGGTTGACGCTTGTTTAGCTTTGAAAAAGAAACTGATACTTCTCACAGGTTTTCACATGATATGAACAAATAATTCAGTGCTGTGTGTATCCTGAGCAGCCCATAGGTCTGGCAGGTCCACAAAGGTTCTACTGAAGTAAAACTACAAGTCAACTGTGCACACTGGCGGCCCCAAATGGAGACAGAGAGGAGGAAGGAAAAGGAATAAAGAAAAAGGAGGGAGAAGGAAAGTAAGGGGAGGAGAGGAGGAGGGAGAAAATGGCACTTGATTGGTGACAAAAGATAACAAGAGGTGGCTGCAGGGAGCCTCCAGAACTCAGAGTGGTGTGAATGGACCCCATCTGGTTCCTTCACAAAATGCTGAGGAGACACAGATAATAGGATGTACACACACACTTATACACACACTTTTCCCTCCGTCTCCTTCTCTCTCTGTCTCTCCTTCCCTACTCGGCCTGACCAGTCCCGGGTGGCCTCATCGCCTGGTCCAGGATCCCCCAAAGAGCTCTCGCCCATCGTCTCCAAGCGTACACTTCAGCTAGACCAATTTAACGTGAGAAAACGTGAGGAGGGCGAGCTGCAATGTCCATCTGTGGCTGGTAGTCGTGTGGGGGCGACCACAGAGGGAGCACATAAGAGAAAATCCCCCTTTTCATTCCTCTTTATGGAGAATTCTCTAAAAGAGCTTTAAATAAAACTCATCTTTTTCGACTAAATCATGAAATGCTTCCTGTCCTTGTGATGTCACCTCACAGGTTTTCTGGGTAACTATGTCTCTAAAATTAGAGGACTGCTTGCTCCTTTTTCACACTTTCTATGACAACAACAGCTTTAAAGTCACAAGAAAATATAATTTCAATAGTGACTTTCGTCTTATTCTTGACATACAATCAGCTACATCACCACAAAATTAGACATATCGTAGGGCGGCAATTAGCAGGTTAATAATTGTTGGCTGTGTGAAAAAGCTTTGCTTTTAATGTTGACCTTTTGAGTTAACACAAAGAAATAGGAAATGGTTTTTGAAGAAATTTATTTTTTATGTCAAACTTAATCACATGCTGTAAGGTTATTAAGTAACCTGTGAGCGTAACCAGATTTTTCTCAGAATTTTGTCTTTTCCTCGACTTTTCGTTTCTCCTTTCCCCTTTAAAGGAGTTATGGACAAAAGAATATGAGAAAAAAAATCTCCTTAACTTGCCGACACTCACTAATGAGTTAATGTATGGCAAAGGAGTACAAGTAAACACGAGTGTCACAAGCTTAAAAAGAAACCACCTTATTGAGCAATAGATCTGAATGTGGGCAATTAGCTAACCTGGTAAAATGTTAGCATTCTTTTTAGTTCACCTTTCCTCGATTGCAGCATTTCATTTGAGCATATCAGCATCTCAATTAGGAACGATGAGACTTTCCTTTGCACTGCGGCTCCACTTTGTGATTCAGTCTGATAACACGTCTGGATTTTAACATAAAAACCCGGCACAGCTCCGCTATAAAGACACAAAATAAACACCTGAGAGAGAGAGGGCTATATGGAGACCCCCAGGGGAAATCAGATGGTGGGCCGACGTTAACCACACCAGTATGAACTGTGGTGAACACGACCGTGATAATAGCTGTAGCTTGCGTTCGAAGTGTGTGACCTGAGTGTTTTTGCTTGATCCAGCTCCTATTGTGCATTTGGATTGATGACAGCTGAATACCTAAGGGGGGTGTATGAATATGTAAAATACACTGGTGAGTGTCGTCGTCTCATTCGATATGCAGCTTGGCAATGTGGCTGTCCAACACACACGCACACACACACACACACATATTGAAACATATGGTTTTGTTGCTGCTGCCTGGAGAGGTGAGGTGGTGAGGGGACTGCAGCACTGTCCACTCGCTACAGTAGGGACATTAGAAAAAAAGTGTTTGCGTGTGTGTGTGTCTGCCTGTGTGAAGAGGGATGCCACACTGTGAAGATTATTTAGTGCCATCCTGCCCCCCCTCCATTCATGTTGAATAATTCACAGCCTCCCCTCATCGCTCTCATTATAAATATTTCAGCCTCGGTGACAGGGAACGCTCGTCTTGTGCGACAACTGGGAGATATGTCCTAAAAGAAAAGCACTGTGTGTGTGTGTGTGTGTGCACGTGTATATGTGGCACAGAAACTTGCATGCACACACATACACATATATAGAAACAACTCTTGTTGTTGGCTGTGTGTGTGTGTGTGTGTGTATGTGTGTGTGTGTGTGTGTGTGTGTGTGTTGTATTTACATGTCATTGTACCCTCTCAGCACTTGTGCTGCATGTGTGTGTATGTATATATCTATAGTAGTTGGTGGGGTGGTGGCAGGGGGGCATCCTCAGATTGTAAGCTAATTTTCTTATATCAGCTTTTACCAAAGAGAGATGTATACCATAACATTTCTTACAATTCCACGTATGCAGGTTTGCTGTCAATGAACTACTGATTAGTTGTATTTGTTTTAGCTGTATTTATGTATAAATTTGTGTATGTTTATTGTCAGCAATGTGAAACTGGAGTCAAGCAGCTGCTTTTAGCCGCTATGCTATGCTAACAAAGACAAAGACAACAAGACTCGGCTAATCTGTGTCAATTTCCTGAAATCTGCTCTTCGCTCTTCCACTGTGCTCTGCTGCTACTGTCTCACCACGACCCAGCGACAAAATCAATGAATGTAAAACTACAAATGACTGTTTCTGTTTAAAAAGGTCAACTTATTCGGTCAGCTTATTCCTGTGTCTTCAGGTCAATGATGGCAATTTCTGGTGCTGGTTTGGTGGATGGACACTTCATTGTCCCATATAAAAGAAGATTTTTCTAACTCAGGAAAATGAGAAATAGAAGCATGTGTTTCAAATTATATTTTAAGAATTCCTGTCTGGGATGAAAACACACAGAGAACACACACAAAGAGTGTGTGAGAGGAAGAGGAAGTGGTATTGGACTGAATCTCTTCTCTCTCACACTCATTTCATTCATTTCCCTCATCTGTCTTCATACAGCTCATTTAAATGACACTGCCGGGTGGAAAGAGAAGATTTTGCGTGCGTGTTCACATGTGTGAGTATTCGAGACAATAGGAGGCAATCACCTCCAGACATGAAGCAGAGAGGCTGTTTCCCAGTCAGCTGATGAAGTTGTTGGTGATGAAAGAATGCTTCCTGTTTGTGACTTCCATCACTAACTAATGCCAGAATGAAACAGTCCAGCAGCAGCTATAGCATCAAACCACCCATTCCTGATGCACTACATCGTCTGTGGACACAAACTTCTGTGTGCTCTTTGTCTCCTTGGTTAGGCTACTTAGTCTTAATGAAGCAAAATCTTATAGGGTCAAGGGTCTTCAATCTTTTTCAGCCTGAGGGTCCCTTAGACAAGAGGCAAACAGAACAGGAAAGCCCACAATAAAATGTTTTTTTTTTTTAATGTGTCACGTTTTAAGCCTGGCCTATGATAACTTTTGTATTTACTTATTTCACCTTTTACTTTAACTTATTAACCTGTATTTAGTATGCAGTATTTATATACTGGATTATTCGCTTATATGTGTTTATTGCTAACGTTCATGTATAATTATTATTGTTGTTGATGAGGTTTATATTTTCTATTATTATTATTTTTTTTAATAATGAAACATTTACCTTCAGGTATATCTACGTCAGTGAGATGACTGGCCCTGGTGGGTGGCACACAGCTTGTCTATTCTGGCAGAGATGGAGGTTGTCAGCAGAGCATCATGTCATCGTCAGGCTGCAGTCTGGGACGGTGGCTTCATGCTTTCGTTTGAGAGTGCCGCCGCACAAACAGTGCACACTGGCAATTACACTGCTTTGGTTTCTTTGAAAGTAAATCCAGACTTTAGGTAAGTTTCTGAATATTTATGGGTCTTCTCTCTTTTTGTTTATTCTCTACCCCTGGGGCAGGCGGTGCTGGGGAGGCAGCACCTGTGGCTTTGGCAGAGATGGAAGAAGTAGCTGCAGGATCTCGAGCTGGAGGCCTCGTCACTGTGACACATGTATCCACTCTGCTTGACTAATATCAAACTAGTAACTAGCGTTAAGTTAGTAACAACAACAACAAACTGCTGTGTTTTAACCAACACCTTTCTTCAAATGTTTTTCTTTTCCTTAAGTTATGTCTGTTATGTTAGACTCATCATGGGAATCATTTCATTTGTAAATAGTTTTTAAGTTAAGTTTGTTTTTTTTTAAACCATAGCTTATAATTTTAATTATAATTTTTCATGCTAATGCTTACAGTTTACTCAAAATCATTTTTTGTTAAGTTTTTTTTTTTTTTTTTATTCTCAAATTTTTTTTTGGTGAAAAATGTCAATTATTATTACAAAAATTGGTAGACCCACCTGCAGTACCTCTGCGGACCCCCTAGGTGTAGTGGACCCCTGGTTGAACACCGCTGGTATAGGAACCAGATGCCAGCTTTTTGTTTTGTGTGTATCTCTCTCCTGTTTCAACACAATACCACATCCATGACAGGAGCTGGCCTGGCCTGCACAGGGCCCTGACCTTAATCCAAGGATGTCACTCTCAACAACAGTCTGGTGGCTGAATATGAGAAACTCCCTACAGCCAGGTCCAACATACGGTGAAGAGACTGAGAGCAGAAGAGTGGGGGCTGTAACGGCAGCACAGTGCTACCTGTGGTTTTGGAATTACATGGATGGAAGGTTCAGATTTAGGTGTCCACATACTATTGGCTATGTTGTGTAAGTGAAGTCATTATGTGGGACCTTGGACCTAACAGGACATGGAGGAATGTTACTGTAGACACGAGAAAACATCGTAGTTTACCAGAGTGAAAATGTACTAAGTCACCCTCATGTGACACACTCGTGTGCTGTTGTCTCACATTATGGGGAAATATTTTATGTAGTCCATTTTTTCTCTTTCTTTTTTTCCCAGGATGTTATCGCTGTGGCAATTGTGTGAGCCATTGGAGTGAGTGATTGTTGAGTATGGCTCCTGGGTTTGTTGTTGGGAGAAACAAAGGATTTGATTTGATTTGATTTTTCTCCTTCAGAGAGATGCACTGAGAGGATTTTCCTCAGACCACAACTGCCCTCTATCACACTCAAAGAGGATATGCCCCCAACAAACAAACAGATAGATCACTGCAAATGATCCGTGTGTGTGTGAATGTGTGTGTGACACGAGGGTGCACATGTCTATATGTGAATTTTTAACATTGTGTGAGCCTCATTTGTGTGTGTGTGTGTGTGTGTGTGTGTGTGTGGTTGGGGACAGATCTGTCCTCTAGCTGGCAAATGCCCAGTACAGCACAGCTGGGCCCCAGCCACAGGAGGGGTCATGGGGGGACCCAAGATTTCCCCTTGGCCCCTTGAGGCTTTTTTAGTCCTCGCTTTCAGCGTGCTTATAACACACACACACACAGACACACACACACACACACTCATAAACACACACGCATATTGATGAGCACAAACATTTTGCTCACACAAAGCCTCTTCAAGCCGGCTCTCATACAGTGTTTGGAGCTGATGCCCTCCCCTGTTTCTGACTGCTGCTCCCAGCCCCCCATGACGGCTGCCTCATTGCCTTATAATTGATGACTGCCTTCATCTTGTGATCTTCTCTGCTTGAACATGCAGAGGTCAAGTTGATAGTTGCCACTGGAAGCCAACATCTCTGCCAGCTATTTGAACTCTTCTTACCAAGCCCACTGCTGGCACTGCCAAACCACTTTGCTTTGGCAAAGAAGGGGACGTTAACTTTACCTATTGCAGAGGCCTGTAATAATTCAAAACATCGAGAACATCAGAGAAGATGGCAGTTTTGTTTAACAGACTGCCATTAGATTGACTTTAAATTATGCTTACCATCAATCGTTGATTTCTCTTGAATCTCAAGTCTTAGTGTTTTAGAAAAATAGAAACTATGACTACAAACAAGTCTGTTTACTGCAGAGAGTAAATGCTGTTTTCTTGCTCAGGACCTCAACTTTAGGCCTAAAACTCAGTTTGATGCTGGACATTTATAAAATAGACATTATTGGACACTGACTTGTCCAGGGTGTACCCTGCCTCTCGCCCAGTGTCAGCTGGGATAGGCTGCAGCCCCACCGCAACCCTAGTGAGGATACGATGTTACAGTTAGATGAATGGATAGAAATCGGATACCAATTTAATGACTAACAATGTCACACGAACAACTAGGGGAGCCATTTGGGTGACCTTCTGTCCCTTCAAACCAAAAGTCCCACACTGTAACTCAAGTAATTTCACTACTTATTTTGTCATTTTTTGTCATGTCAGCTACTCTTCTGGCAACCAGGGTGCCCTAGGTAGAACGTCCAGCCTGTATATAGAAGCTGACCTCCTCCCACATATCAGGGGACGCCAGGTAAGATCTTCAGAATGTTAGGAAGCTGCTCTTTTTAACCGCAGTAGAGGCTTAAAGTTTGAAGTCCAGTTTCCTCCCTCACTAAGATCAGCAGCCTGTGATCAGTTTGTATTCATCCACAGCTTTGAGGGAAGCAGTTTGTCCTTTTCCATCACATACACAGACTGTTGTACTCTTACTTACATATGGTTTGCCAAAGCTCTCGAGGTCGAGGCTCCATTGACAGCCGAGAATATAATGATCAGTTTGTCAGTGTGTCTGTAAAGGACACGCAGATATAGATAAATTGACACACATTTGGCTCACACAACTTACACATGCCTTGACACACACAGACATACACACAAATATGACATTCTAATGTCACCTCGAAGTGTTAGCCCGGCTTTAACAGCACAGCCGCTCAGGAATGGCAGTATTGACCGCTCACGCACAAGGTGGAATCTCTCAATATGTCACAATCCAGTTAGCTGTCTTAGACTTGCTTTCAAACAGGCATTGATTGAATGATCCCAGTTTACCAAGACAAAATGGAGCTGTTTGTGTCGTGAATGACACCGACGTACAGGCAGAAGAAAAGACACAGCAGTACTGTACATGCATCTTTATTAAGCAGGCTGCATTTTTGTGTGTGCGGTGTGAGGGGAGGGTGTTTGAGATGTTTGAGGTGGATGGAGAGACAAAAAGAGACACGCTGTCTTTGTGCAACAAGGAAACAAACACATTTTTCAGCAAAGCGAAGGCCAGGATGGATGGCTTTAATTGTCACGGTGTGTCTCTCTGCTCATTCTTCCTTTTCTTCAAACCAAATGAACTGCTAACATTTGTTTTTCAGAGGCATGCTGTGAGCGGGAAGTTGTAATTCACCAGAGGAATTACAGATGGAACCGGAGAACAGGTAATAAAGCTGCAGGTGGAGTTCTTCCAATATAAGATCACTGTCATAATTATCCAATGCAATTTGTAAGATAATAATAATAATAATAATAATAATAATAATAATAATAATAATAATAATAATATGCAGCCTACATGTCATTATATTATTAATGATCATAATTTTCCCCTGGTCATAGCTGTTGATGTAGACATAACAGTCATGACAACTTACAGACTCAGACCTAGGGCCAACAAAAACCCTCCCCTTGATCACCATTAGCAGCCTTGGCAGTCAGTGTGTAGGGGGGTAGGTGCAGCTTGTGTCTGTGTGTGTGTGTGTGGAGGTGGGGTTCGGGGTGGGGAGGGCCTAATTTGCACATATGGAAATGCTTTTTCTCACTGCGCCGCCTTCTCTGTTGTGGCCAGATGGAATTAGAGAGCGCTCAGAAGCCGTGAAGGCAAACACATCAAAAAAGAGAAAGAGGGAGAGGGGGGGTGGCAGGGTAGGCAGGGGAGAGACAGAAGAAAAGGAGGAGAAAGGAAAACAGAGAAAGACAGAAGCGAGAAAAGGAAAGTTGGTTTCTCAGTGGTCAAAACAAAGAAAGGATAAATTACCGTCGCAGTGTTTCCACCTGCCGTCCTCTGGATGATGCACACACATAATGTATGTCATGTTTTTAAATGTAAATTTACATATACAGAAACACACATGGACAGGATCTAAAGGGACCCATGTAACAGGAAATGAGCTAATACGTCACGTAATAGGGGGTTGTTGTTTTGGGTAACAAATAAGGTGCTCAATATTCTCTTGGCCCGGGACCAACTCCCTTCCCTTCCCTCCCCATTCAGTTTGACATCCATGTCTAATAATACGGTGGTAATTAGACTACGCATTGTTTGGGTATCAATGAGTCCCAGGAATGGGGAAACTAGGAACAGAACATCTCACTCTGTCCTCTCTCTCCTCAGTAAATCTGCAGCTGGAATAAAAACCTGGTCTCATAGATACACTGGATGAAATCTCAATGACAAATGTCAAATGTTTTAAGCAAACACAGGTCCACAACTATCAGATCACACTCAGTCCTCACGACTGTATACCAGACATGACATAAGAACATAATTAGAATAGATGCAGTGTCCTGTTGGCCTTTGTAAAGGATTGATGAAATACAAACATATTTCACAGGTGAAAAGCAGTTGTGATTTCTGTGAGACCACAAACCCTCTTGTGGTGGTTCGGGAGATTTTCCAGGACTGCAAATAATCTGTAATGCAATATTACTGTAGCTGTATGAATGAAGATGAATTACAATCATGTGATTAAAGCCTTCGAAACACTTTTAATACGTGTGCTTGGAAGGAAGTTGTGAAAATATTACAGCAATGAAGACCTTGATTTCAATTTCAATTCTTGAATTCAATTCATCAATTCTCTTGATGAAACTCCTGCTATATTTAATTAGTCCGATTATTCATTTGATTCAAATTGACATAGAACTTTTCCTTGACCCAGCCTTGGTGGTTCTTCTTGTTTAGTGGAAAAGTAGAACAGGTTATGACAAAGAACTATGATGTGTATTTGTGTTTTGCAATTGTATGTATTATGCATATATATAATATTAGTCCGGCAGGTTAATCCAATCACATTTCCAGCCTTAAACCAAATCCCAGTTCTAGTATTCTTCCAGTCCCAGCTTTAATTTTTAGCCCATGCGTTGGCCCATGCCAAGTCTTCCACTCTCTTCCAGTGGTATCTTTACTTTTAGCCTGAAATCAGCCCCTGCTCATCTGTAACTGCCCTTGGTTTCAGCCTTTGCACTAATTCTAGTCTTTAGCTCGAGTCCCTGTTTAAGCCCTCATACCATTTGCAGTTCAAGGTCTACTCTCAACTTTAAGTCGTGATTTTAGACCCAGGTTTCGTCCTAATACCTGTTCTGTCATGAGACCCAATCTACAGACCAAGCTTCAGATCCTGTTGTTGTACCTGTCTGACTTTAGCTCTAATATCATTGCCAGTCTAAATACTGGTCCCAGCTCCAATTTTAATTCCACACGAATTTATCTCTGTCCTAGTTTAAATCCCAGCCATATCCTCACACTTAGTCCTAATCCCATTTATGGTTTTAGATTTGGTTGCCTCTTCCTTTGTGTCCCGTACCAGCCCAGGCCACAGCTGCTTTGTATTTGCCCTTCTATTCTACTCCAAGCCTCTGTGCTTCAGTTCTCCTGCCAGGGTCATAATTAACATTTCAACTAGTGGTAAAAAAGGCCTGCACCCCCTTCCCCACCACTCCCATCCAGAATGAAAAACAACAACACTCAACTACTTCAATAAATTCAGAGGGTTGGGGGATGGTAATTAAACATCTGATTAACACTTTCCCTCCCAGATTTTCCATTCAAAGTTTTAATGAGGGGATGCATGTGCACGTGCAGTTGCATGTGTGTGTGTGTTTGGAGGGCTTTTATAGTAGGTCCATATGCTTGTGTTAACCTTTCATCTTCTACTTCAACAGCCATTCTGGCAGTCATTGTAATGTAAAAGAAAAACAGATTCTAATGTAACACACCACAATGCATTGGTGCAAAGTTCGAAACAAGGCTACACTCAATGTGAACTGTGAAGATCTAAATGAATCCAGAGTCCTGCTCTCATTTCACTCTCAGATTACTGTCATGGACGGCTGTGCCAGAAACTGTCACAGAGTTTGTCTTCATGCTAATTTGCAATTGTGGATATTATATTTCATTACAGCTATGATGGATGGTGGTGAGCCAAAAAGTGCATGTTGGAGCTGTTTGCTGTGTCAGCTGAAAAGTAATGTGTAAATTCTGAACATTTTAACACAGCAGTGAGTTTTTGCTAATCAAGAGATTAGAATTATTCATGAGAAATGAGGAAGGTGGTGATGTCCGTTCTCTGTCCAGATATGACACAATACATTACTCTCATTGTAATGTGCACTGTTATTTTCAGGATTTTTTTGTTGTTGTTTTTTTTTTTTTTTTTCAAGAAATATTAAATACAATTTATTTTTTATGTATAATATTTACACATTCAAGGATATATTTTTTTACATTTTTTACATTATTTTACATTTTAGATAATTTATATTTATAAAACATTCTATTACAAATATAAATGTTTACTGTTTATGTCACTGTAGATTACACTATTATTATTGCAACATTATAAATTCATTCTTTCACCCCATTTATTAATTTTATTATTGAAATATTGCAACCTTATATATGTCAAGTTATGAAATGGCCTTTCTAGAGTCCGTGTTTAGTTTGTTTATTCTAACATGACATGACATGACATGACATTTTTTTTTTTTTAATATCCCAACTTTACATTAGATTTTTTTTTTCTGAAAACAGTAATTCTACTTAAATGTATTTTTCTAATATTATGATTTTGTTAAAATTATCCATTTTATTGTGACCTTATTGCTCATTTCCCAAAATACTCTTCTGAAACATGTGCATTGTTACTAATACATATAGTATCCGTAATCCATAATATCAACAACTATTTGGACCTTTGAAACACTGGAGCTAACACTGTGCTGTATACTTGAAACACAGAGGAGGGCAGTTAGTGTTTCTTTTACGCCACAGTGGAGTGAATAGCCTGAGCTCCCACTCTTAATGTAGACTAATGATAAAGTAAGTCTATCATTAATTCTTCTGGTTCGCCCAGTGATGCCATAATCACACTTCCCTTAATTGTGTTTCTCTCTTCCTCTCATGACTTGCCTGTCTGTCTCAGAGATGATGAAAGAAGTGGCCGAGTCAGCCTGAGATGAAACAGTGAGGCGCTGGTCAAGCTAACAGAGGGAGAGACAAAGGAAAGACCAGCTTCAAACAGCTGACACACCGATATTAAGAAATAATTGAAAATGCAAATGAAGGGCTAAATGAAAACATATATCAAACAAAGTATTAATTAAAGTGGACATAATGTTTGGTAATCACAACTGGGATTGGTGGAAACCTCTAAATGCCTGCTAATGACAATGTTATCTGGTCATTTGAGTCTTTCTTTGCTTTTTTGAAGAGCAGGGAAACTATTGTCTTCAGGACTCTTCATCTCTCCTCACCTCATCTTTCCTTTTTCTTGAGTTTTTCTCCAGTTGATGAGGAGTCGCTGGCGTCAGAGCCCTGCACATCTTCCCCTGGCTGGCTTACCTGGAAGGTGGCATGTAAGGTTAATTGGGAAATGAAGTTGATAAAGTAATTAATGCATTTGTCAGCAGTGTCTTTCTCCTCGCCTGCAGCCATCCTCCAGCGATTGGGCCTTTCTTCTCGCCTGTCTGGCTGCCCTGGTGCTGCTGGGGAGATGCTGCACTGATATAGCTCCCTCACATCCACAGCAACTCCCTTTGTTTTTGGGGGAAAGTGACGGCAATGTCAGTCCACCCTGATTAACCGGGCACAATACAGGCTGGACCCATTCTGCATGTCTGTATGTGTGTTTGCAAGTACTTCACACACTTGTCTGTCTGATCCAGGACCATGCAAATTCAATGTAAGTAAAAATGTAATACTAATACTCCTGGACCACGTAAGTAAAAGATGACCTGCTGCAGATTAATGGGGAAGAGGCATGTGGCAGTTCTGGATGAAGATTCTTGTGAACGATACTGGCTTCATCTTTTTAGCGTCACCTTTACAAGACTGCTTGACAGATTTAGGAGATGATCTCTCCGATGTGAATGTGAAACCATGTTACACTCAGCAGGGAACACAAACAAGTTTAAATAAAGTATAAATACACTGTAGGATGTGGAGGAAGTCTATCATTCATGTGAAAGTTGTCTTTTACTTTTCTTTTGTAGAAGTAAGAGGAAGAAAGGAAAGAAAAGTCAGACCCAAATGCTCAACATTCAATAAATGACTCTAAATGAAATATGATGAAATAATAGAAATAACAAACATACAGACAAATTGAGACAAAGCATGATTTAAACTTTAAGATCAAGAGAGAAGTGTCACACTCATGAATACTACACATAAGTGTAGGAAGCATCAATACAAATATAGGCACTCTACTGTATACACAATACATGAATAACATGAATAGTTATTACTGATGTGTATTGTTTCAACAAAGGATACACATGCATGCACAAACACACATATTTCCACATAAACCTGGGGGGATGGTTGTCTTTCTCCCTGTCAAATCATGGTTACAGTACATGGAAATCTAAAACACTTAGAAACTGGATCAGCTGGATCCAAAGCACGGTCAGGCAGAGCAAAAGTGAGAGCAAAGGTTCTGTCAAAAGAAGGCGGTCTTGTAGTGGTCTCGGAGGACAAGGAGCAGTTTCTAAACCACTTCTCAGGAGGGGAAACAAGGCCAAATACTCAGAGTGGACTAGAAATTTCACAGTGGATGACTGGAAAAAAAGTCATATTTAGATTTATGTCAGAAACAGAAGGCTGTATGTATCGCAGGCTCTGAGGGTGTTTTACCAACTGTGGAATTGGACAGTTGTTCTAAACTGCTCCGTTCTTCAGAGACCTGCTCCACCCTCTGGTTTGAACCTTTGTGGAGAAGGATTCAAAGTGGATGGAAGAAGGATAATGAGCCTAAACACACCTCAAACATTTAGAACTACCACAGAGTCCTGACTGTCATGGTCTTCACTCCACAGCCACCTGACCTCAGTCCTAATCAACATCATGTGGGCATCTGAAGACTGCGTAAGCCGAGCATCATGGGACATCACAAGAAGCTCTTTGGAACATTGTCAGATAACATGACTCATCAGGTTTTACACTAACTAGTCGATGTCAGCTCGAGTGCACACTGTCATTAATACTCATATTCTGAAATTCATTTTTCTAAGAACTGTTCAACTAATCTTAGTATTAGTGGGAAAAAATGTCTTACTTTAGAAAGAAATGAAAATTTGTTGACCAGTGATGTTATGGATGCTCTTTTATGCTTTTAGATTCTAGAAATCTGCTTTATAAATATTATTTTATTTGTATGAAAGGTTTGCAAGGAAAGTCATGCTTTGTTTGTGGAGAACAAAATGCTGCACAATGCTTCAAACATGCTGACAATTTAAAGAGATGAAGAACCTCTGAGAAACAGATAAATAAGAATAACAGGAATCACAGTGGTAAAACTGGAAGCCTGGCGTCAGAATCTGTGCAGATTTCAACTGGAACAGGTTCCTGTAACTCCACCAAGTTGAAATAAACATGTGTGTTGCTATAACTTCAACACAGAAATAGAGGGTTGGTCACTGATCACATACAGTATCAGCTGAACTTGTTGAAACAGTTTCAATTGAACCAATGAGTGGACTGCAGAGGGTGCACAGAAAAAAAATGGGTTCCCAGAATGTTTCATGCCAAACTGCACGGTGTGGTACAGTGATGTTTCTGGGTCACTTAAACTTTTCTGCACTGAACAAATTAAAAATTAGGCTCAGATGAATAGAGGTCTGCAACACTGAGTGGACATTGCATTGAATCATTTTTCTTTTGTAGGCTAAACTTTTTCAAATGTAAACAACACTTTTATTTGAGTTAAAATCACCAGGGAAAGAAGAAAAAACATCAAACTGATGAGCATATAGATTATATTAATATTAGAAGCATCTCTTGGACTACTATGTAAGTCACTGTCACTCCTTCTCCTGGTTAGATACACTCCAACTATATCTGCTTCATTTTTGTAACATGATCGCTCCTGGAATTTCTCTCTCCCTCCTCCTCTTTTTTTTAAATACCAGCAGTGAGAGAAGGACCTCCCATGTTCGCGAGCTGCAACACACAAGAACAGAACAGAGCTCCGGTCTGTGGCGGGATTCCTAATTCACCAAGTCCCAAGTGGTGCAGATTAATTATAAATGAATGATACGGAGTAAAGCCCCGTGGCCTCAGGGAAACGCTCCTTTCCTCTGCCATGAAATATATATGCGGCTTAACTCTTTATTAATAACATATTTATAAACGGATTATTGATTCTTAGAATGGACACAGCTTTATCTCTGCAGAGGAAATTCCACTTTGCTGGAGAAAAGGAGAGAGTTAATTTAGAGCTTTTGTCAAGATTTTCTAATTGGTGTGTGTAACACATGGGGAATGCTGTGTGTGTGTGTGTGTGTGTGTGTGTGTGTCTGTGGGGAAAATGGATAAATAATGCACAATCTGTGTGTAAGTTGCAGGTTCCTCACAGTTTATATTTAGTGCAGTTCATTTAACAAAATATAGAATAATAAATATAGCAACATTTTAATATGGGAGAATGGAAAGAGAGAAAGTAATCCTGTGTGGAAAATGAAGAACAATTATTTGCATTCAAGGTATCAGGAGGTGAGGGAGGAGGCTCCTGTTTCTTTATTAAACACAGAGGAGTCACTCATCCCCCGTGCTGCTCTCTTGTCTTCTAACTTCCTGTAAAGAAATTTACCATACAGCCAAGGAGTCTGAAATGAAGAAGAAGCAAAACAGAGGATGGAAAGAAAAGGAATCAGAGTGGACAGGAAGAATTGGATGCATTTGAGATTGTATTGAGGAAAATCAAATACACACAGAAGTATTAATGTGAATGCAACATATGCATTTTGTCTTAATTCAAAATGTATTTTTAAAATCACATGACAAAGCTGTGCTGTAATCATTTCATTTAGAACATTTAAAGACTATCTTGGTATTTAAATGAAAATGGAAAACATATTATGGCAGTATCACACAGAAAAGTAGTTCTGTCATACTCTGACAAATGACTACATGACCACATAGCAGCTAAATCTGTCAGCATGAATATGATATTTCCAGCCTGTACAGCAGGCCTCATTATGAGGCAGAAAGAAGAGCACGAGGCAGGTGCAGTTCAAGATGTCCATGATTCAAAGAAGTCCCCTTTTAGTGCCCCACCACTGGCTGAACTCAAAAACAAATGAATGAACGGAAGACTAGCAACATCCTTTTAACAATTATTCAGAAATGTTCCTCAAAAATAATTGAAATTTTAAACCATCTTCAGCAATATTTCTCAGTTTTCATGATGTTGTAATCAATGTACACTATGTTCGTTTGGTACCTTCTGATTAATGCAGTTTTTCAAATATTCTATTTTATATTATGAAATATAATAAAGAAAATTAATAGTATAATTTCTAAAAAATAAAGTTCTTTGAATTGAATTGACATGAGAAAAAAAGAAAGAAAGAAAGAAAGAAATATAAGATGCCATTATTCAGTATTTATTCGACAGAACAGGCTGGGCCTAACTGACTGTAATGATGACAATGGCATAATGTGTGTGTGTGTGTGTGTGTGTGTGTGTGTGTGTGTGTATACTATGTGTAGATTTGTATTCACTGTGACTGTGTTTTTATGTGTGTGTGTGTGTGTGTGTGTGTGTGTGTGTGTGTGTGTGGCTGTATGTGTGGTTGCTGTCTTAATGTTGGCCTCCAGAGAGCAAAGCTAAAGTTGGGTAAGGGAAGACAAGCTGTTCGACATTGCCACGGCAACACCTGCTATTACAGAGGCCGTCTGTCAGTCAACCTGGCCCAACACGCACACACGCATTTGTACTTTGTGACAAAAATACGTGATTAGCGTGCCGTAGGGAATAAGAGGAAGGTGTCTGGGAGGGGACACTCAAACAAACACTAAACATCAACACCAGAGGAGAGGGAAACATGGAGGGAAAGTGGAGGAAACAGACACACATGAAAGACAAACTGAGTAAATGTTCTTTAGATTAGTGGATTACTGGATACTGGTGCCAAGCTCAAGCCCTCTTTCCAAAGAAATTTTCACAGAAATGTCCACCATGTTGAATACTGACTGTGAACGTGGCCACACCCACTTGAAATCAGCTGAAGCGCAGCAGTTCAGAATGATGCATGTTCAGGAAGTGATGTGTGATGTAAGCATTCTCTGCTTTGATAACATTCAATTCACTCTGCTCTGCTTTTTACCTGAGGCTGTGCTACTCTGCTGAAAACAGCTGATTGGTTGGGTTTGGTTTAAGGTTTCATGATTGAGGGTAAGATTATTGATAAATTGATGACATTGTTGACTTATGTATAACATAAAAGATCAGTGGTGAAAGTTCCGTTGATTGAGTCTCATTCACAGGGTGTCAAATATAGATATAAATAAAGCAAACACATGTTTGTGCTGGAGACTCAACAAGCACCAAATTTCAAATTTATTTGAAAACCTGGAGCATAAAGAAATGTGTTGTGTTGTGTCTCAACAATCAATTATAACTAAAACAGAAGTGACCATCTTTATATAACTGAAGTGAATTCAGCAGCTTTGTATAAATCAACACTCTCCCAACATCCTGGAGAACAAGGACAAACTAGATTTTTGGTGAAGAGATTTAAATGTGCTCATCATTACACTCATTACGAAAGAAACCTCTGTAGTAGTTTGCTTTTTTTTCCTATTAGTGAGCAGTCATAACTGACTTAGTGAAGCTGAGTGCGAGACAGCAAATGTTGTTTCCAAGATTGATAATGAACATTCATGCTCAAGTTTCCATTAGCTGGGTAGTTAACTTTACCCTCAAATTCCACCAGGTGCACTGCACTGCATGTGCGCCGCGATCAGTGCAGTGATACACGGCCGTTCTAGTCAATGTTTCAACCCCCACCGATCCGGTTCAGAAGCTTCCCAGAAGCAGGCCTCCGCTCGGCTCAGTGTGACGCCACGAGCAGCTGATCTTAATCTACAGAGAGCAGCTCGAGCTGTCAGGAAGCCAGACACAGAAACGGCATAGAGAATCCGGTGGATTTTCAAAATAAAACACCCTATGCAAACTGCATAGTCATAAAAACAGACAAAGCAAAACTAATTAACTGCATAGCATATTTACACACGTAGAAGCATATTTAGAAGAACATAAACCAGGAAAATGACCAAATCTGAGCAAGTAAACAAAGTCCGGCGGGCTAAATGATTCTGAAACGCTTCAGGTGGCGCTTGAAGTTGCATGCAGGAGAGACCAAAACAGCGTCAGACCCAAGACATGACAGAGACACGCCCGGTGGGGTTTCAGTTTTGTCCAGCTGATAATATCACATACTTTCTTTTGATTCACTCATCTTGTAGCTTCACTTTTATTGGAGCACAGAAAGATTAGCTACTGGCTGGTCTGAAGACAGAATATTTGATTAATATTTCCATATCTACTGACAGTAACACCTGCTATTAATCTTTCAGTTTTATCTGTCAATAACAAGAAATTTCAAATTATAAATACAACACATACATCAGCTAGAAGATCCACAATAAAATGCACCCAAACACAGGCCTGTTACCTTTAAATCACTATGGGAGAAAGTTATGGCTGTAAAGAATTAATGGCATATGGCGGTTATTATTTTGTGTTGCAGTGCAAACTTCTGAAGGGCCACTCGTGTGGGGTTCAAAAAGTGTTGGCAGATGTTGAAGCATGAAAACATGAAGAGTAAAGCATACAGAGAGCAAGAAGAAGAGCAAGAATCAAACGTGTAACTGTGGTATAGAATTGTATTTACTGTATATAAAATGAATTTATGATCAAATGACTTTATTATCCCTTTAACAAAAATAATAAGAAAGAGCTATGTATGTTTAAGTCCGACGCTGGTTTATGAGATGAGGACATATTTATTATGTCTTCATGTTATATTGGGGTAGAAAGGTTGATATGTTCTTAGTGTTGGGGCGGGGGGGGGCCAGTACCCTCAAAGAATGACTGGTTACGCCACGGGCAAGAATATAAGAAGAAGAAAGGGAGAGGGGCAGAAGTGATGACTGAGGAGGTGTAAAGCCTGAGGGGGAAACCCATGAGCGAGACATACAGACAGACAAGTGAAAGAGAGACAGTGGAGCCATGAAACAGGCAGACATGTTGGTCTGTCTCCCGGTAGATTGTGGGAGTCAGTGGTGCAGCTCTGCAGAACCTGTGCTTAGCAGCGTGTTTACATTAATGAGCTAAGAGCTGCCGCGAGTCTCTGAACAACACACACGCACACACGCACACACACACACACACACACACACACGCACTCACACACACACACACACACACACACACACACAGTAAGGCGTTGCTTGTTTTAGTACATATATTTGTCAGGAGTGACAGACAGAAGTGATGGAATCATGTCACCACTGATATCAAGAGAAAACTCCACATGGATGTACAAATGTACGAATTCATCTGCTTCAAAGGTGCATTATGTAAGACCTCATGCGACGTACTGCTGGAGGCAGGAGGGTCAGAATCAGCCTCACTTCTGCTGCATTCTCAAGTTACTTTCAAAAACTATTCAGCAGCTTTGTATAAATCAACACTCTCCCAACATCCTGGAGAACAAGGACAAACTAGATTTTTGGTGAAGAGATTTAAATGTGCTCATCATTACACTCATTACAACAGAAACCTCTGTAGTAGTTTGCTTTTTTTTCCTATTAGTGAGCAGTCATGACATGCTTTCATTAAAAGGTTTGTAGCACAATGCTATGCTATAAAATCTTCTCATTACTGTGTCATTTTGATATTGTGTGCTTTCAGACATGTTGCAGCGGTGATGAGCTCCTTGCTGGAGGCAGAACAAAAACAGGGCTGACACACACTCACTACACTGTTGTGAACAAACAGCCTCTTCCAAACCACTGAACTGTTCCTCAGCCGCACTCTGTGAACACATGCACAGTTTCAACAGGTCCAATTTACTAAGTAACAAAATCTAATTTTATTTAAAGGTACCTTTCAAAATAATGTTTCAGGTTAGATGTCAGTTTCTTACTCATCATTTGGGTGAACAGATAGAGTGAAATGTTGTATTTAATGTTATAACCTTATGTAAATGTCCATCATATTTTTAGGAGAGACTTGACAACCTAACCACTTGCCGTTATTTGGCTAAAGCATTGCACTTCATCAAACTTTGACAGTGACACATAGTGAGGCTAATTTATGATATTTCTCGTGCCCTGGCTGCAGTGGCTCTATGTCACTAGCACAGCCAGTACCACTGCATTAGAGGATTAGTGAGGTCCAACACTGATGCTGGATGATAAGTTAGAACTCATCCCAAAGGTGTTGAACAGGGTTGAGATCAGGACGTTTGCTTTGTGTGCAGGGGCACTGTAATGTTGAAACAGGAAAGGGACGAACACAAGCTGGTGACACAAAGAGTGGAAGCACGTTACTGTTTAAAATATCCCTGTATGCTTTTTGCTGCATGGACCAAACCAGAAAAAACAAACAAACAAACAAAAAAAAAAACAGCCACAGACTTCCAGAGTCCAGAAAGATGAGAGTACCTGCTCTGTATCTGCTCTGTGAGTATAAGTGTGTGTTAAGGAGGATTAGAAGTGGATCCAGGGCTGGGTAGGTGGGTTGGTGGGCGGGTGTGTGTGTGTTTGTGTTTGTGTGTCCTAGCAGGTGGGGGGGACTGGTGGTGGTGGTTGTGTGAGGTGCTGTGACAACGTGTGATCGTCTCAGGCTTGCAAAATAGCAAGAGCTTTATTTTTTGCCTCTCAACTCCCTCTCTCCTCTCTCTGTCGTCTCAGAAAGTGCTCAGATCATATGCAAAGCTGTTTTATGCTAATGTGTGTGTACACACTTTGGTAGCAGCGTCCGACCGGCATACACAAACTACATCACAGCCTTTCTTTTCCACCTGCCTCCTGCTTTTTCTTTTCTCTTCTAGTTTCATTTCTCTGGCCAAAGACGAGTTTCTGCCTTACAAGAACGTGAGCGACAGGAGAGCCAAACACTGAGCCTTTGGTCATTCTGTTTGTCCATGTAGGGATTCATTAACTTAATCAGTCAGTCTTAAAGGATAAGCTGACACTATCCATTTCTCCTGATTGTCAACACATTCCATGAAAAGACCAAAAAAGGTGTTATTCAGTTTGTCTTTACTTTCTGACTTCCTGGCCCAATCTGTGGCTTTGAGCTCCACAGCTCATTGTTTTCTACTGAAGGTATACATCTTTAAAAACTAATCAGGAATAGTCAGTGATTTCCTAAAACAGTGGAACACTGTAACTTCTGGCAAACTGAAACATGAATAAACTGTGCGATTGATCTAGTCTACTATTATTTATTTATCTACACTACATTCATTTTCATCATTATGCTAGCAGGACATGTATGTGGATTTGTTGACAACAATAAAAAAACATATGAATAAACTTGAATCCTTTACTGTGCTAAGACTGTCTGGAGCTAATAGAATCCTTGGATTTCTCACAAATGTGAGAAAACTGAAGAACCTTTTGAAGATCAGAGGGCACTCCTGGTGCTTCACCTTTACTGTTCATAACACATCATGAAATGAACAACCATGCCAGTGTTATTACCACCTATGAACAATCTGCCAGGGTGTTAAATGCTGTGCAGACAGAAAAGCCCCCTCAGAAAAAATGTGATGTGTTTGTCTATATAAATACATTTACTGTTTGAGTTGAGGTTACATGACTGGCCATCTAATCATTTCTTCTGTAAGAAGCACTGACACAAAAGAATATAACAAATATACTGAAAAACCTGCGGTTAATTAAATAAGACGAGGACTCTACTGCCATGCTAGCACCAACATACTTAACATAGTCATATTACAATAAATGGTATTAAATTGACACAATGATGGTTGATGTCAATGATCAAAATTGCAAAGTCCATTGACTCTTATAATTTGGGAACGTTTATGTGCCTTCACAGTCACACACAGTGACAGGCACTGAAAGCAGACTGAAGATATTATAGAAGATTACAGTTATGTAGCCAAAAGTTGACACACCACTCTCTAGTACTTTTGAAAAGAATGGAAGTTTAGAGATTGGTTGATAATTATATAGAGAGCCTGGATCATGGTGATTTAACAGTTTCAGAACTGTCTCAGAAAGAGCCAGAGATTTAAACATTTAGATAAATGTCTTCTGCATGTATTATGTTTTTGGTATTTTGAGTTCATCTATCTTAGATTTTATTTTCTTATTTTGCTGTGGATGTAAATTTAATTATTTAAATTAAAGTCTACTTACTTTCTTACTTACGTGTATTGTGTGTGTTGTGCGTGGGGAGAAGAGGAGCAGGTTTAAACCTTCAGTTCAGGTGAGGACCATGTGTTGTGGTTACTGACTAGTCATTCTCTGTATCTCCCGTAAACTTACAGGCACATCACGATGGAGTTATAAGGGAGAAGAGAGAAGAAGGACCCAGCTGTGATAACTAGTCATAGAGGCAATAACTAACTGCAGAGTGGGCTGCAATCTCCAGGCTCATTGTGCCAGCATTCCCCACTTCACCACATGACAGCCAGCAGCAGACCAGTAAGCGACGGAGTGAGACACAGAGCCACACGTGAAAGAAGCAGGCTCAGAGCCAGACCCGACGAGGAGCCGTGGCCAAGTTCTGCTTACCAGACGAGCTACACACAAACTGGACAGCCAGAGCAAGCTGTCCAGACATCATGTAAGTTTAGCAAGGTGAAGGGTGGGTGAAGAGTCGGCAGAGGGCAAGTGCTGGGCTCTCCACCGGCAGTTTGTTTGTTGTCCTTCTTTGATTCACATATTTAGAGAAAGAGAACTTGTGAGTAATGGGGGAGGGAGATGTGAGTCTCAGTGTTGTAGACAGGGATCAGTCTGACAGTCTGCAATGTGAAGATTTCCCCAGCTATGCATATTAACTAAGCTAGTGAATTTCAAATCAGTGCTAACTATAACTGTAGCAGTCTCTCTAACCACCTGCAACCTGCCCCAAAAGGATGGAAGACTGAGACCAATTCTGAGGCCAGTGATAGGTGTTGTCTGTGGTTTCCTAACAGTTCTGGTGACCCGGTTGTCAGGAACTGTGTTGGGGCACCATTCTTCTGGTGCACTAGCTTGAGCAGCCCTCTCACTCCTGTGGTCACAGGTTTTGGGGGTGCCTTGGGGGCCGGTAAGGCTCTATGTAGTGGACTGCGTCTGAGCATGCAGCAGCAGCAGACAGTGTCTTGCTGTCCTGTCTGCTAAGGGGAGTGTGTGTGTGTGTGTGTGTGTGTGATTCGAGCACTGGTGATGGTTGAGATTCTGCGACTGGGTTCACTCAGAGAATCGTGGTCAGTGTAATCTACAGTTCATGCTTGCCCTTGGAAACTACAAATCTTACAAAAGAATAGGTTTGGCTGTTAATTCAGATTCTGGAAAATCCCTATTGGTTTACAATTTTGATCTGTGTGCCAGTCCAATTAACACAAGCTGCATTCAGTGACACTACCATCAATATCAGTCAACTGCTACTACTAATTGCTGACATAATGCACAGACCAATGCATTGCTGTTATGTTAAAATCAGCAAAAATTACTGCTACTTTCCTATCTTCTAAGTGAACTAAGTGAAACAAAACAGTACAATAGCCCATATTTCTCAAAGTGGCAGCTTTTTTTTCATTTATTCATATATGTCTTCAGTTGGAGGCAGTTGAAGTGACCAGGCGTCTGGCGGTCCAGAGGCAGTGTTTAACACCATGTGGGGGGAACATCAAGGCCTTCAGCACTCCGTCTGTTGACCACTTGGCCAAATGAATTTCTCTCTTTCCACTCTGTCTCCCTCACACCTCCCAGCAATGTGATACTCTCATGTTTGAGGGATTTTTTTTTTCCAGATCTTTTATTTTTTCATCAACATGGAAAAATACAATCATATGAAAGAGTTTAAATGGTAAATGGACTGTACTTATATAGCGCCTTTCTAGTCTTCGGACCACTCAAAGTGCTTTACAGTGCATATCTCATTCACCCATTCACACCCATTCACACACATTCATACACTGATGGCACTGGCTGCCATGCAAGGTGCCAACTGCTCATCAGTTTGAGGAGCAATTTGGGGTTCAGTATCTTGCCCAAGGACACTTTGACATGCAGACTGGACTCAAAAAAGTCACCCAGGGCATGTGTTTGATTAGCTAACTAAGAAATATGCTCACATTAAATGAACTAATCATGTTTATCTCCATTAAATGATTTGTTCTTATTCTCTCGAATTAGATTGATTAGATTCATTTCAATGCAATGAGAATGTGGTCTTTCAAATCAGTGACTCTGATAGAGATAGCTATTGTGCATGCGCCACACCCACCAGTGCAGAGAAAGTTCTGAAAGTCGGAGTGGAAAGTTTGACCGCCAGCACATGCAAGAATTGTTTGCCATTCGTGATATCAAAGATAAGTAATTCAGATATATATACAGAAATGCATCTATTTATGTGCGTGAGTGATAAATTGTACACATTAGACATTTGTGAGATATCTTAGTCACTTGTGTTTCTCACAGTTAATGTTAGCTTAACTTTGCTATAGCTAACATCAGTTGTTTTATTTAGACACTGGGTTAAGCTTAATGATATCCTATCATTCTGTGGCTGTCAACATGTAGCATGTTAGCCTGCGTGTGTGTGCGTGTGTGTAGAGTTTTGCCCCTCCTGTGTAGTCTCCTGCCCAGTCAGCAGCAGCAGCAATTGTCAGGACCACAAAGGCACAGATCTTTCAGTCAACCTCTGTTCTTATCAAAATTACTTCTTTGTTTTTTTTAATATTTTTATTGGCAATGTAATAAAGTGTGCCCCAGATTTTTGAAAGAAAATGACCAAAAATGATCAGAGGTAGGAGATTTTTTACATGGTATCAGACCCTTGGATATGTCAAAGATTAGTAACAAAACTGATTTTGATGCATTATAATTTTTTTATTTTTGCAGTTTCCGTTTTTCAATTTTACTCGCACTTATACCCTTAGTGGACATTTTTGTCCGGTAGACTTCCATCGGAACCATATTTTTGATGCTGAGCCACAAAAGTTACAAAAAAAACATGCTGTGACTGTGATTTAGCTCCTATCCACCCCGCATATTTCTAGGCTTCAATGATATAGTTATAGATTTGATCAGCATTCTGTCTGCCTGTGTGTGTGTCCTACACATTGTCTTGTTTTGACCTACGTGTGACTTGCTGGACTACAGAGAGAAGCCGCGTTGACAAAAAGACAAAAAAAAAACTAAACAGTGTGACAATCTCGGCCGGTCAGCATTGACCTTTCTCCTGGTTCATACTGACCTTTGGAGGCCATCTCTCCACCTGTAGCTGCCTGTCGGCGCATCTGGCCACAACTCCAACTGTACGACTTAATTTGTACTTCTTTTTTTCATAAAATTCTAAGTCTATTTCCACACTGTCTAGATTCATATCAAATGAATTTATTGTCATATTGTACTCCATAGGGCACAGACACTGAGGCCAACACTTCAATGGAGCAAATGTTATGGGAGTGTACATCATACAGAAGGAGGCAGACCCTGGAGATGATCCCGAGGACACTGGTGTCCTGATTGAAGGTGTGGAGGTCCTCTGGACTGATACTGCCTGAACCTGAGCTACCCACCCGAGCTCAAATGTACTTTTGAAGTCCTGCAGAAGATTCTACTGAAGCTGGATGGACAGAGGTTGACATCCAAGGCACAATCCTGAAAAACAAGCTTATAGGGTGAATAAGTTTGATGAAGACTGATTCAAGCATGGCATTTGTCCACATCTCCACCAATGCAGATTTTTGTTTTTGAAAGTTCAAAATTAGAAGAAAAATGTTCCAATAGACAATTTAGTTTGCACAATGGACTGAGATTAAGATTGTTGTCTCATATGTTGAAAATGGAGATGATGCAGAACACACATCCAGGCTGAATTTACTAGATGGACAGTTGTGGCTGGAGCAGTTGTATTCATATGGGTTTTCAAAAAGTTTTCTGAGTGGAGCAGTCATACTTGCACTTTGAGCTCCTAAAGTTGAGGATTATTATTTAGAAAGATTTTCTGACATTTCTTTGACAGTAATTTTTCATCATTTCTGATTTCAGAACAAAAACAAAAAACAGTGTGCATGTGTTGATTGTAATAATTCAGAGTTTAAAATGATAACATGCATAGTTTTATAGTTATGCACACATTTTGAATGTTTTGAATGAAATTTTTACAAATGTTTTAAAGTTTAATTGTTGCACTTAGCATTTTAAAATGAAATGACACCATCCATGCACAAATCCTGGAAGGTTGTTTTAAGGCTGTTTTCTTACACAGTCTCAATTATTTTGTTCCTAAAATATTCTACAAGCATTTGTGACAAAGGTTGAAAAAAAAGGTTGCATGTTGAATGTTAAACTTTAAATTTTGCAAGATTGTAAATGCTGAACTCTGAATACAGCATTCCCAAATGCATCATATGGTTAATATTTGACACAAACAACATGAGTCTTGGAGAAAATTGGTTTAATGGATGCTGGAAGGATTTAAGACACTGTTTTAGTCAGCAGTGAAGTTCTTCTGTGGCATATTGTGGAGATGCAACAAAGACAATAGGACAATGGTTAGGATCCAGTGTCAGTTCTATGTTGCACCCAAATGTTAAATAAAAATTGTAAACATTTTTGCAGGTTCTTTATGTATGTTAGTGGATCTTTGATAACTTAATTAAACATATTGTTTACACTAACAGTGAAAAGAACACTAAAACAAGATTTACATAGTATAACAGACAAAAGCTATATTAGTTCATCCAACATGATTGAATTGTGTTGCACTAACTTAATTTACTTAAATCAGACTAACACAGTCAAGATAGACTGACTTACCATGATTCTTTAGATGGAATACAGGGGGCAAGATAAAATAACATTCATCCGGTGAATTCTTTTTTTGAGTGTGGAGGAGCCAGGGATCGAACCGCCAATCAGTGGACAACCTCTGCCTCTTCTTCTACCTCTGAGCCATATCATATTTAGTTTAGGAGATTATTTTCATTAAGTGTGCTGTTGGAGGTTATTAATAATAACATGCTTTAGATGATATAAAGTCATTGCAGTGGTGATTATAAACTCTACTGAAGGTTAAAGGAATAATAACGCTTTCACCAGTGCTGGCCTCTGGATTTCAACTGGTTAAAACCACTTCCCTTTTGCTTGTAACATTCCTGCTGCATGCAACACCACAGCGCGCACACACACACACACACATAATTAAGATATGATATAATTAGGACTAAGCATCTCCAGAGCTCAATAAACGAGACAATGTGAGCCAGAGAAGTTTTTCCCTTCTTCTTTTTAAGTTTGGCAAATCAACAAAAGTGGTGGGGAGCGGAATTCCTCATTTGCAGAGTTTATTTGAAGAGGCACAGTGAATGGTGGGCAGATGGAGCACTCACCATGAATGCCATTACAAAATATTTAGAGGCCTCTGAGCCAGCTACTGCATGCTCTCTGCCACTTGTTTGCTGAGGAATGGGCCTGTGTAGTGGGAACTTTTTCCATGATGCATGGAAGTCACACATGTTGCTGCCTGCTTGAGTTCTATGATACTGCTTCAACATGAAACACTGGCATTAGTTTGGCTCTGAGTGTAGCACTTTACACAGTTATACTACACACAACACATCCCTCTTAACGCCCCACTTTTAGTACTTTTTCCATCCGACTCATTTCTCTGTGATTGGTGATACTTAACTTACTTCACTACTTTTTCTCTGTGATCTTCATTCATGGAATTTAATTTTGTTCGTAAATGTAGTAATCATTTGACCACTGCTTTTTTTTTTTTTTTTTTTTTTTTTAATATGTAATCCAACATGAACAATCTAGAGAAGGAGTAGAGTTGGTAGAAGCTGCAATTCATGATGACCCATGATCTGACAGAATCATATATCACAGGTATCAGGTCTGTATGGACACCAGCAGACTAACACATTGACACTTTAACTGTCAGTATGCTCATTAAACAGGGAAGAACAAATCCTGGCAGTCACATTCTAATCCCCTTTATATTTAAATTCTTCATGTTTAGCTGCTCAGAATAGGAACTTCCTTGTTTCGCCTTTATATTTTGGTCTGAAGGTGGCAGTAGAGAAAACTTCTTGAAGTATCCAAAATAGAAAGGATTATTTCTCTGGGACCTTGAGTATGCTCAGTAGTTGTCATGGAGATGTGTTTGTGATTCTGTGAATCATTTACATAATCTAATTACATTTTCTGAGGTTGGTAACAGTAATGGTCTTGAGTAGTGGTAATTTATGGTCTTTATGGTCTTATGTTTTCTGGGGCCATCCTCATGAGTATGTTTCATCATGGATGTTTGATGTTTTTTGCAATTGTGCGTGAAGACATTCAAAGTTCTTGAAATTCTCTGAATTGAATAACCATGTCTTACTGTGAAAAAACTACAAGCTTTTCATCTCACAGCTCTTCTTTGTATGTATTCTTGATGTTTTCTGAAGCTTCAATGTTACTAATATAAAACACAAAATCATACAGACTTCATGATGTGTTTTAGTTATGTCATGATATTTCTGAATGATCAAAACCTGGGAGGCTTTGTTATTTAGTCAGGTGACTCAATGATGATTGTATTCACCTAACCAGTCAGGTGTGTGTCAGTCGTTGCTGGGAATTATATACCATTTGCAACCATTTTTTTTAGTGTACTACATAATGCCATATGTATTATTTAATTGCTTTGGCACTCAAGGTTATACCAAGTTGCTCCTGCTTTTATTCTGACTTTTGTTTCATGTTTAACTAACCAACTGATGAAGACAAAAAATCCAGAAACATCATCTCACTGCATGTCCAGTCTTTTCTTTTTTCTTGTGTCTTCATTCGGGATGTTCTACTTCGTCTCTTAACTGTGATGCCTCTCCGTATCACTACTCAGACTGACTATTATTATTTGCTATTATCTACTCACCCTCAGGTCAGTTGAGGGTGTATACACTGAGATGAGTGGATAATTAAGTAATAGTTGAGTCACTGCTCTTCGTCAGGCGTCGTTGGCGACGCAACTAGTGACCAAAAAATTAAGCAGAACATATGATTCAAAGACAGAACAAAGTTTGCAAACAACCTGCAGATAAATTTTTATTTTTTTTTTTAATTCAGATTCATCTGAATGGAAGTCTGTTATCACTGACTTTGTTAGCGTGTTGAGCATGTTTCTTAGCTCTTCTGGTAAACACCACTCCTGCCCACAATCCAATCCATATGACACTGGATGGAGTTCCCTTTATGGTCTGTTTGTGTGTGTGTGTGTGTGTCTGTGGCATTGGCCTCAGAGGCCCATGCACTGCGTCCTGCCGGGCTTCATGCATCATTGTGAGAGGTTGGCCATCGGGTGATGAAGCGTCCAGTCACCCCCTCCTGGGGCCCTGCCTGAGCCCCTCCCTTCCTCCCAATGACACACACACACACACACACAGTTGGACATGAGGAATTGTCCAGAAAGCAGTAGGGTCGTGGAGAGAGACTCCACTGCTTAAGGTGTGTGCATTGGAATGCACAAACACACTATAAGCTCATCAAACCCCATGATGAAGGACAACTATCAAAGTCACAGCATAAAGCTTGACTGGACACTGAGTGCAAAGAGAAACTTCATCGACATGAAGCAAACATGACATTCATTTGTGTCAGAATACTTTCCAAAGTAGCTAGCTCCAGTTTTTAAACACATTTGCATCCTTATATATCACCTGTGTGCTTTTTTTTTTTTGTTTGTTTTTAGATGGCATGTGCTTGCATTCTGTCTGTCTGTTTTATCACATGTATTTAAAACCAATTTTAAGGGTAATGTGTTGGATCAGCAGTCACTTGGTGAACCTAACATTGATAGGGACATCCATCCCATCCATCAAGCCACTGGAAAGGCAGGGAGGCTGGTGCAGTTGTATATACAGTTTAACTTCTAGTGAATTAAAGGTCAGCATGATAGCATCAGCAAACTCTTGGTTATTCTCCCACCATTTCCTTGAAAAGATCTCACAGACTTGCAATGTGTTTTCAACAAGGCTGGAAGCCAAGCTCATCCCAGCATGGAATATTTCAGTGTATGTACACAAACACTAAGCACTAAAAACTAGGTATTCATGGTCCAACCATATCTGAAGGTGAAAATAAAAATAAATATCAAAATAAATAAAAATCAAAAACACATACAATAAAAAGGTCATTAAAAACTAATTATCCATCCATCCATCAGCAGCCTTACCTTCATTTACCTCTACAAATGTATGAAATATATCATACCTGATCTCCAGGTGTCCTTCCTGTTAGACATACCCTGCAGCATAAAGACACCACACCTCCTCAGTTGGGTTTTCAATGTGGAGGAACACCATTCTGTACAATGTTTCTCTATAACTGCTGAACTTCTCACTCTTTCATGTGGACAGAGGTATGTTTCTTATCTGTTTCTTTCTCTTAGTCATGACCAATATCTGGAGCCCTTTTGATAAGTTGTTTAATCGACCAGAAGGGAAACAAAAAACAAAACAAAGGAAAAAAAATGCTGTTAAAAGGAAAATTATGTTTATAGATGTCAGTGAAACCTGAACAGATGACAGCAATCCGTCCATCTTACTGCCAACTAACTGTCAGGTCTCTATCTTTCTGTCCTGAATCCCAGTAATCAGATAATATGCAAGGGGAAGAGAGGAGAACCAGCTCTCTTCCCCTTACATATTATCTGAGGGGCGCTTGATGGTGGCCAGGGATCTTTTTTTTTTTTGTTGGGAGGGGTGGCCGGGTGGGGTGGGGCAAGGAAGGGTGACATTTTGTCATCTGCTTAACGCTGAGGTCCCTTTGGGGGGCTAATGAGTGCCATCATTTTTAGTGATCAATAAATCATGCCTTATTGATTTCTCGCCTCTCCCCCCTCTAAGCCAGCTTCTGTTCTCTGAAAGTCAGAGAACAGGAGGGGAGGGAAGGGAAAGACAGGTGGAGGGAGAGAGGAAGAGTTGAGAGGAGGCAAATGTTAGGGAGAGATAGATGGATGGAGAAGACAAATGGAAGAGGGTTTGATAAATTTAGGGATGAGAATGGTGAATAGAGAAAAAAAGGGGGAAGGAAAGATGGCTGAGTGATGAAGAAAATTGAGATATGGAGATGAAGGAAAAAAGAGCTGATCAATGATGAATGACCTTTGGCTTGATAAACCACAATGATCTGGTTGTAGTCAAATTACACAATAATTGAATAATATACTGCACATTAATTAACATTAATTAACTCAACTATTGGCTTCAGTTTGTCTTGTAATCTATATCAATTGTTTCAAGTGTATTTCAAGGTTTGGTTCCTTCTGTTTCATTTTTTCCATCACAACTGGCAATGCTTCTCTGCATGCATCTCAAGTGACCATTTGTGATTAGATCTCACTTTCCGCCCTATAAACATCATTTCCTTTTGCAAAGACCAAATACACTGTTGTTTTGAACCAGGAATTTATGAATTTGCTGTTTGTCAGATATCACAGATGTGACAAGGATTAGGTTGGAAATGTTATAAATGATGCTGGATTATAATGTTTCTGGGTGTTGTGAAATTAACCACAAACTACTGCTAACGTAGTTCCTCAGATTCTCTACCAGTCCGTAATAGCTAATGCTTAGCTATTAGGTAATAGCTAAGCAGACTTATCAAAGGCAGGTCTGTGGTCAAGCTGGCTCTGGACAGTCTGAAGACATCCCTTCTCCACAACAAGCTGTAGCGCGTCAGCAGCAATGGAGACCACAGACTGTACACAGACCACAGACATCATTCAGACAAGCTTGATTTGCTTGTTTTATTTGCTTTATAGTTTTTATTTTTATATTTGTACTTTAACTACTTTTGTTGTTTGTTATTCATATCCTCTTTTATTTATTATGTCCTTGTACTACTGTGACAACCGGATTTTCTCTCTGGGATCAATAAAATACATCTTTAAAATAATATAAGAGAAATAAATACATTTTATGATATATCTTACATTGGCTGTGTGTTATTCACTTTAATTATGATTGGAAGACTGCATGTTTGCATTGCAAAGTAAGCCAATGATCGTTTCACCCAGAGACAGAAGATCAAGATTAAAACGTTTTAAAATAGTACACATGGTATGATTATGTAAGCTGCCCATCACGTCTTCCAGAGTTGAAGACCAACATGAAGATAGAGTCTTCAGATAGCACTCCAGTGACCAGGTTCTGTGAGGGTTTTAAAGAGATGTTGCAGATACTTATCACAGGAAGAAAGTGATAAGTGCAACTGCGGTGGAGTTTTGTTTGGTCAGCTAAACCTATGTCTATGAGGAGGTGAGAAATGACTTTACACAGCTACTTCTATACGTGGCATAAGAGTTTCTTTTAGACCTACACCAGTAGTTTTGATGTGGTTCAAGTCAAACGGTGCATAAAAGTCTCTGCAAATCAAGCCAAAACATTATATTGAAATACTGCCAAGAACATATAGTATATGTTCATCAATGGTATGATAGGAGAGAATATTTATGAAGCCTTTACCCAACAGCTCCAAGAGGTAGTTTGATTATGCTTGAGCTCCTGAGGCCAGGTCTAATGACTGGAAGAGGGATTTCAGCCTCTAGGACTCTCTTAGTGGTAATGGAGCCATAAGTGGCAGGAAAATACTGTGGTATTACCAAAGGAAATTAACCCTGGATGCCAAGTGAGCACATTGACCTTGGCCCCCATCACCAGCCCTGAAATAGGCTCTAAATTGACAGCTTTTGACAGAGGAAGTACCAAGGGGGAAGGGGTTGGAACTGAACATTGCATCTGCACCCACCATAGACACATCCCCGCTGCAGGATGAATAGCTCCGAGTTCATTTTTGGTTTTGGGCCAGCGGGTCACATGTTCAATCATAATCATGTAACCACTGTCATTTCTCTAATTTTTCTTTGGTGTGTACTTGACAGTTATGTTTAATGGACACAGTGAAGGCTGGGTCAGATAAATTACTGAACAGTTAGAACACACCTAAAAATGACATTACTAGAAGAAGAACTTATTACAATTTATATATATTTGTGGAGTTTCAATAATGATATTCTGAGAATATGCCAGCAAGTAAACACACCTGGAATGCTGAGGCAAGCACACGAACATGCTGATGTTTAGTGATGTTCACCATCTTAGTTGAACAATAACAAGAACAATATGTGTACATACAGTATATATCAGTCTGATCCATCCGATACTGCTCTACGTGGAGATCAGCTTGGCTGAAAAACGTGCCTATCATGACCACTTTGAGCAGACCAAAGGTAAACCTAAATTAAAATGTTCAATGCATGTGCGTGTAAATGCATGTGATGTGTGTAAAGAGCTGGATTTTGGCCCCATCTTCCTGCCCTGCTGATGCCCCCCTTGTGTGGCTCTAATTACCCTCTTAGATTAGGCTGTAGAGCCACAGGACCCCAGGGAGTGGTTCAGCAGTAGCAGAGTGCTGTTAGGTAAAGGAAACCTCTAAGCTGATGCACAGTGCTGCCTCTTGCATCCAACGTGATTTGGTCTAAGGAACACAACACAAGGCAAGCCTCTTCAACATAAAGTTGAGGTTCTGTTAAAAGTGTTTCTTAAACATGTCAGTGGCTGAGCTTATTCTTACTTACATCAGACTTTCTCTGATGAGAAAATAGATATTGATCACATGTTGCTAAGTACAGAGCTGAAGTCAGGATATGGTTAACCTCGAAAACAGTTCTAGCGCACATGCAGCACTTTAATTAGAGAATGTATTTCTGTGAGCCCCTGCTATACATTCTTAATGAAACTGAATCAGTGAATTGTAATAATAGATAATAAGATATTAAGTCAGCTTAATATCAAGAAGCATTGAGCCAGGACCCCTGCTACCTCAGTGACCTGCTGCAGCACCACCCCAGCCTCCACTCCTCTGATACCAACCTCCTCACTAAGGTCTACGGTCCAAAGGCCGTAGGGCCTTAGACCTTAGTGAGGGTGTTCTCCAAAGCGCCCCCTTCCCTCTGGAGCTCTCTTTGGAGACTGCACCAACCTGTCTTCATTTAGGACACGACCCAGTTGCTTTTCAGACCTGCTCCTGTATGCGATTAATGATGTGTGTTGTATCATTTCATTTAACTTGATGATTTTAACTCCTGTAAAATATCTTTGCATATCATGAACCACTCATGAAAACTATACATAAAATATTGTCATTATTATTATCATTCATTTATTTATTTGTTTCTCCAAACTTGTCTGGAGTCAGTGTGTGGTTACCTTAGCTTAGCATAAAGAAAGCCGGGGAGCAGCTGTCCTGGCTGTTAAAAATCCCCCCTCTTTGTGCTAAGCTAGGCTAGCCACATCCTGACTCCATACATTGTGTATAAATCTGTACAAAGCAGCGTGGTGGATGTTGTATCATTTGCTGTTTGAGACTGCATCATCTGCATGTGTCTCTGTGTTTGTTAAGCGGATTTGGGCTACATACTGACGCAAATGCAAAGATAGGAGGAATCCTTGCCTGTCCTATAATGCTGACCTGGACAGTGAACAGCAAAGAAAGACAAATGTACTGAACAAATTCCAGTCAAAGCTAAAATTAAACACATACTATTTTTTGTGGACATGGGTGAGTAACTGACTGAGTAACTTTCCACGGTTCAAACACAGAGAACAAATCTGTTCACTATGATAAGTTGCTACCTGGTTGTTATTTGCACATTGTAATACTGTTGCATACTGCAGATGAGTTTGGAACAGGACCAGAATACATTGTCGTTTACAGCCATATGTTTTGTTTTAACTTCTGCACAAATTAATGCAACGCTGAATGGATATCAATTAATAACTAATATTTCAGCTGCTCTGCTTCGATACAGACAGTAGAATTTTTATAATGGAGTTCTTCAACTTTTAATTGGTTGTGAAAATAATTTTCCATTCTTCCTGCCAAACTTTGTGGTTGAGAATTATCAGGTATGCCTCCCACATAGAAATACTGTGTAAAAACAATGAATTAACTTTATATAATCGATGCTTCAATAGATTTTAACATGACTTGGTTCACTCAAGACAGATCTGTCCACTATGTATTATGTATCCATGTGCCCAACACCACTCACAGCATCCATGATCTACGTAGGTTCAGTATGTATGTCATGTCAAATCGATGCCAAATGCACTGAGAAATCCATGATCTGTGGTTGAAAGTTCTGAAAGGTAGTAAGCTGACTCTTGAGCTCAAATTCTTTCACCATATTTTGTTGCTTTGGTTCAGGGGAGCCTTTATGGTATATCAATGATATTTTGACAAATTAAATCAACACATGGTCTTCTTCCTGGTGTTTCTTAGAGCTTTCCATCACTGGTTATGGTCTTCATCAGTGCTCAGTTGTGATGAAGTTGTCATGTCATTATGCGCTGATGGTATCGTTTCTTTGTACAGGTATATATAAGTACATCCATCCCCAACTCTACAACAAATCACATTTTCCTGTCAACCATCACACTGCCTTCTGTTCTGGGTTGTACTAACATTAGTTCACACGGGCTGGGATCTTCTGTTTTAATTACGTTAAGGGGGGGTGACATTAGGCTACATCTAATTACCAGCATGTGTATTAGTAGCAGGAAACCATCAAAACTGTATCTAAATTAATTAGGTTTTGATTTAAGATATTAAATTGAAATTAATCATTGGGAAATGGAAATGATCCTTGATGTTGCTCCAGCTGCGAGGCCGGCTCTCCCATGTCTTAGCTCTATTGTACCACTTTACAATGTCCTTGGGGGTGGGGTTCCGCTAGACTTGAGGTGTCTTTGTCTGATGATATTTCCATTGACAGCAGCACCACATGAATTCTCACCAGGAGTTGTCGAACTGCTCTTATTCGGATGATTTTTCTCATGTCCTTGGCTGCAGAAATCTTTCGTCCTATCATGTTAGTCAAGCTAAATTCACTTCTAGTGGTACTTAGAGACCAAGATGGAGAGATGTAACATGGATGTGGATAAAGGCACACCACATGCTTACCAGCTGAGAAGAGTTGGTGAACTTGCAGATTTCTCCACTTTCATGTTTCCTTACTGATATGATTGAATTTTATGAACAATGGTTTTAACTGGCAAGCACAAAAATGGATGAAGATTTGATTGCAGCAATTCAAACCCTCCTACTTCTTGGTAGCCTTTACTTGAACTTACAGGACTAAACTTCTCTAAATGATACTTAGCTGAATGGTTTCGTCCAACAAGTTCTGAAGTTGTTTCTGTGAGTTTTTCTTGTTGGTTTTCATTAATGTTACCTAATTAGCACTTACTAGATAGCTATCTTAACTTGTCAAAACAATGAAACAGTATGAAAAGCATCAAAAAGCCTGATTGCATGGTTTATTTTTTCTTGGTCAAACACTGTAACTGCAATCAGAGCCTCTCAGACTGCAGACAATCAGTCAAAACAGAACACATGAACACAAATGCATCATCTGAGCTGCTCACACTGTGAACACAGTGAAAGGAGTGATGGGGAGTAACTACATTTGTGTGCATTTACACTCAATTACTGTAATGCTAAAGTAATCCTGAGGTACCTGAATTTTAGGTATTTAAGTTTTATGCTACTTTATACTTTCACTATGTGTCAGACAGTGAAAGTATTTAACAAAGTATTTGACGTGTTGCACCCTCAAAATGAACTGCAAAATCCACGTCCATCTTCGTTTTAGCAACTTTTAATAATAAAAAAAACTGTCCACGGTTCAACACAAGCAGACATTTTCTGTTCAGCCTGTATACACCACAACATACTTTTTCCGTCCTCTTAAAGAGACAGTATTATTTCTAAAGGATAAGTACAAACATTTCCAATTCCCAAAATATGCTGACATTCAGGTAAATAATATTTTAACCTTGAAATAATACTAATATGAATTAACTGTAACACATGTAAAGCAAATTACTACCACTGGACACTGATATTCCCGCTTTAACAAATATGAAATTACTGTTCCAGTGTGCCACAGACGGTTGTGCAGTAAATCCATCAACTTTGTACATTAAAATCAGTTTATTCATAAATGTTAGCACAGCCTGTAAATGCAGTTGTCACAGTTGACACAATGTCTGCTGTGGCTCTATACACTCAAAAAAAAGGCCACTAGTTATATAAAATAACTAACAAACTTAATGTGAAGAAAGTAATAAGATTCGTGTAATAGTACTAACTAGAAAAATTTCTAAAGAAATGTTGAGTGTGCCTGACTGTGGCCCTGTCGCCCCCATGCATTAAATAGCTGTCAGCGTGTTTATGTGGTCTTGTGTCTGTTAATGAGAGTTTTACAAACTCTTTTATTTTGTAGGGACTCTTATTTTAAAAGACTTTTGTCTTATCTGTGTGTGTGTGTGTTTGTGCGTGTGTGTGTGTGTGTGGTCTTGTGTCTGTTAATGAGAGTTTTACAAAGTCTTTTATTTTGAAGGGACTCTTAATTTGAAAGCCTTTTGTCTTGTCTGTGTGTGTGTGTGCATGTGTGTGTGTGTGTGTGTGTGTGTCTGTTTGTCTTGTCTCTATGTGTGTGGTGTGTCTGTTTTTGTGTTTGCAAGAGAGAAGGATAAAATGGCTGACATTAAAATGTAGTCTTGATAGTCATTGATATCATACAGAGACTTCAACAAAGTTAGTCAAAGGCAGGCTTGAGGTTGCCAAGCAACCAGGGTCAGCTGCAGGTCAGAGTAATTAGTCGCAGGTGCTCACATACACTCTGTCTCTCAAACTGAGAGACACAGAAAGTCTCTGAATGAAGCCCCTCGAAGGTGGCCAAAAACAGCCTATAAGGTGTGCCACAAACCAAAAACCAGAATGACTGTTGGCTTCCTTGTCCTGTCGACCAGTTCCTTGCCGATTTTCAGGCGAAAATTGTGTAAACTTTGGCCGGGGTCGTCAGGTAAAGAGCATGTACTCCCTGCCCTTCTGGAAATTTCTCCTCTCAAATTAACATGGGAGTACATTGGGCAGGAGATGGGTGTTGCTGCCGCATCTTTGCGTCTCCCACCAAAACTATACATCTGACAGCTTTATGACAGTGAATATGAGTGAGACGACAAATTTTCCTCCGTTTCTAGCTATAAATGATTTCTGTAGCTTGACATTTGCGGACGCAGTCGCAGTTTACAAATTCATTTTTCGAGGAATTTTTCTCTCTCTCTCCACTCTAGCGATGACATCACTCACTCGCTGCAAACATTCTCGCAATACACACCCATTCATTTTTTTGGTGTGGTTTTTGGCGATTTTTGGCAAAACCGTTACTATTAGACTCTTAGAAAATACATTGCCTGCGTTGCCGAGCCGAGCCAGTTGTTTTGATACCTTGTTTGTGTATGTGCGACAAAAACTGTGGGACAATAATAATAAGAATAAGCGCGGTGGATAACATATAGTGTGCGCTTTCAGGCACACTCAATAAACTCAAAATGACTGCATTCAATTTCAATGTTGGGTTTGGGTTGGGTTCATATCAAAAACAGAGTACATATATCATATCAATGAAATTAAAAATACTAAATTTTATTGATATGTATCTTATCTTATCTATCTTATCTATCTAAGTAAACATTCTGTTGCACTGAAGACACAAAATTAATTAAACAACACAAAACCTTTTAACTTTACAAGATTAATCTGCTAATGCAAAATATGACACTGAAAGTTCACCAACATCTGGTAACTGGACCTTGATATCTTTGCTAGTAAGTAAATTTGACCTGGAAATGTTTGGTTCTTAAAATATTCTGACAACATTACCAACATATAGTAATGTTGTTTCTGTTAATTAAATGTTCTCTTGGTTAGGTTTGGTTTGGTTATTTGGCTCCTGGAAACCATTCCAACAATGTTTGGTAATAACCCTGTACATTGTAAAATGTACAATGACAACATTGTTTGCATTATTATATGTTGAGAAAGGCTTGTTGCGTGTATGAGTAAATACGGTCTCTAAAAGTCAAATCAAATCCAAGAAATGTCCTTCAAACTGACACACTGTCATGGGCCTTCTTTTCCCTCTTTACCCACCTCGTGCTTTCTTTCTCCCTTTTATTCATCATTATGTATCACAAGCTAACAAGCTCGTACACTGATAGAGAAACACCCTCCCACTCATCTGAGAGTATAGCTGGAAGACTTTTGTTGGTCACAACACATCAGTCATTTTAAATATATAAATACAACACCATACACTCAGTTTGGAGTCATCTTTCATTGAGACCATGTTTTGCCATGCAATGAGCCTTCATAAGATGGAATAAAGTAGGCCTCGAGTATCCTCCACCAACCAGTTCAAATGCAAATGTTGAATACATGTAAATACATGTATGCTACTTACTTCTACCGACTACTTCCATCTTCACATTCTGTGAGGGAAGAGATCTAAAATACTTGTTTTCAGCAGTGCAGGCACAGAGCCTCCACCTCAATGTATTCCTCTACATAATGACACATAATGTAAAGGACTCTCTCTCCTCACAGCACATGAATGATGAGGGTTAAAGTTGGAATCATTATCATATCAGCACTTTGTTGAATCATCTCTGCAGTGATGCTGAATGTGTTTAGATTGGACAGTGCTGTGCCACTTGTGGCCCTTGTTTGGGGACGATCAGACGAATCCATTGTGGGTTCATAGATAGAGACAGGAGCAGCGGATGCTAAATAAGTCTCTCTTTCTCCACCTCGTCTCTAACTGGCTGCAGATCCCTCTGCGATGATTAGCCGCATCCCGAGGGGAAGGTGAGTTAGCAGAAGCAAACTCTCTCTAATGAGCTAGGCTCTCTTGCTCTCCGTCTCCACTGTCCCTCCTGCATCCCCTCGTCCAATCTTCATCCTCCCTCCCTCTGAAGACCCAGGGGTGGTGGAGTGGTCCCAGGAGGGGGTCCGCAGCACACCTGTTCTTCTACGCCACCACCCTTCTGTAATCAGTGCATTTCTGCTCTCCCTTGTCGATGGAGGGGGTATTCCTCCTCTCCCTGCTGGGACCCCAGCCATTGTCTGTTTTCCTTTCTTCATCTTCCTCCTCTGCAACTTCTCTCTATTTTTTTCACGTTGTATCATAATCACTTCTTTCTTGCCACTCTGCCTTCTTTGACTCTTGTTTTTTGGAAATGTTTCATTGTTTCTTGAGTGTATTTTGCTTATTCATACACACAGGTCAAAATGATGTAGTTAAATGAAATAATGCTGGCAGGCTGCAGGAGTGACTAAAGGCCACCTGGCTCAACCCGCTCCTCCCCTCCTGTTCCCAAGATGACACTTCCCTCCCGTTAATTAGGGCAAATTTTTGTTTACATAACAAACTTCAGGGTCGCTGACGACAAACAGCATCTTGGGACATGGGGGGAGGACGTGCATGGGGAATGGGGTGGGGGGGGGGTTATGGGCAGATGGGTGTGTGGGTGTGTGCGATGGTAACTTGTGGCTGAACAAAACCTCCTACCTGCCACCTCATGGCATCAAATTCCCAGAAGCTTTTGGGAGGACACGTGTTTTGGCGTTTTTAGGGGAGATGGGCGGCCTGGCGGGTGTAAGTGGAGCTTGTCTTGCTGCCACCTGGGGCAGGAATATGGCTCAAGACCAAAGTTAAGGTCTGTCTAATTAGTCCAGTCAAGGTGCCGATAACAAATAAACATAGAGTATGTTTGGGGAGCTCTCCTGGGTGATGATGCTGGAACAGATCTAATGGTGAACTGCTGCTGGAGCCCACTGAGCCTTCTAACAATGCTGCGAGAGCCACCAGAGCAGCACCTCCAGGCCTTGCCTTGGGGTTGATCATCAAATCCATCTGTTTATTTTTCCTCATAATAACACTTCAATCCTTAAAATGTACTTTTATATTCTACCTTCTTGAGATTATAAACATGTTTAAGTTAAATTAGAAATTAGAAAAAATAGACAACCACAGTTTTGAAGATACTATTGCGCAAATCAATATCTTGTACTATGAACACCATGGCTAAAATGACTACTGTACATGACAAACCCACAGAGAATTACCAGCAACTGTGGACTTCCTCATAGGTCTATAGAACCCTTTAGCCTTCCTTAGCTTATTGTTTTGGATTGTTTTACTCTCACCACTTTCATCAGCATCTTTTCCAACAGGTCAGCACCAAACAGCATACAGACACACTTGGAGACTAGTTGGTGAACATAGTTGAGAATTTAGCAACTAAAGAGTCAGATATTCTTGCAGGGTGTAGCCTAGAAATAAGCTCTTTGTTAACACATTCATGTTCTTATATGCTGAATGGACTGGGAAAATCAAAGGTTTGTCCTAACTGGACTAATGAACAAAACAAAAACTGTATGGGGTGGTAATGCAAACGATTATGGATTGTGACAAACTTAATATTTTGATTACAAAACGGAAAATGCAAAAAATATAAATTGGTGGTCTTAATTTATTTATCCACAATACAACTGGGACAGTTCCCTCTGTGTCCATAATCAGGAATCAATGGACAATGCTGAGGCCAGAGCCATCACCTAAAATGTTGTTTAGCCAAAGTCCGTCAGTACTGAGTTTCTTCTGACTATAGTCAGTTGAGCGGGAGTAGCCAGGAGTAGTTCATTTTTATTTTTCACTTCATTAAATCAATTTAAATGACTGAACACTTTAGAGATGTACATGGTGATTCAGGTCTGGATCCACACTAAAAGCAACATTTTTGCCAGATTATCTGAACCATTCTATCTGGACGTGAAACTGACCAAAACGTTTGGTAGCAACTCTTCATTGCTATCATTGAGTGTCAAGTGTGGTAGGTCAAAGCTGAAGCAGGAAACTGGTCTGCAGACTGTGATGGATGATGAAGGGTCAACGCCATTTAACAACATTAGTTAAAACTGGAGTGGATGTATGTACATTGTTACTGGTCAGATAAAACACAATAATACCTAGAAAATATATTATTGATGTCTGACATAGTTGGTGAAAAAAAAAAAGCCTTGGCATGATAAGTGACCAGTGAGAGCTCCAGCTGCTGGGCTGTGTGGCGTCGAGGTGGTCTGCAAGCATCACATCTTATAAAAGGGCAAGTGCTTGCCAGTCAGACGTCCATCAAGGCTGCACCCCAGTGGGCCAGCATGGGGCCATAATCCCTGGAAGTGCCCCTATGGTTCTTGCCCACCTCCCTTATCCCCCCATCCTTCCCTCTACACCTCCCTTCCCTCCATGCTGTTGTTTTCCTCCTCGCCTCCCCAGGCAGGGGGTGTTTGGACCACGCAGCGTGACCTGGCTGCCAGGGGAGGGATCCAGGGAGGGGCTCCGGGGCCACAGGTGAGGCCTGAGCTCAATCTACCCCCCTCTATCCTGCCTCTCCCTCCACCTCCCCTGGGTGCCAGCTTCCCCAACCCTCCTCCTCCATGTGCCCAGCAGGCCAATCAAGCCATATCTGTGTGCCATGCATCCTGGGGACCAGGGGGACAGAGGAAGGGAGGAGGGTAATAGCGGAGCAGGCAGGCCGAGGCCCCATGTGGACCTCCTGTCCCTCTGAAACCCTCCCAGGATCTATGTCGCCATCACCACCACGTTTAATTACCTCGCTCATCTTCATTAATTCATGGGGCTTCTTTATGCCCTGCAGGCCGGAGATAGATAAAGAGGGAGGGAGGAATGGAGACAGAGGTGGAGACGCTCCACTCCACAACAACAACAACAACAACAAAAATAACAGAGGCGGCAGAGGCAACAAAAACAACAACCCCAGCAGCTGGAGCTCAGTGTGAGAAGCAGCAGCTTGGTGACCCTGTTGTCCCTCAGGGCACTCATCTAGGACCTCAAGCGCAGGGGGCTTTTTGCCAGTTGAGGGCTACAGGGCTCCAGGGTCAGTTTGGCCATATCAGGCCCTCTCAGCCCTGGAGACAACAGAAAACAAATCCCCACTGTCTGGCCAGAAAGCACCTCTGAGATTGAACACTAAACAGGCTATATTGATTTGAGGCACTAAGGGCAGTTCCCTGGACAAAGTGACCATAATGACATTAGAGAATAGACGCTTAGATGTTGCTCACAAGAGACTGGGATTAGAGCAATGGGTAATAAATGCCTGTTTAGTGGACCAGGGGATCAGCTTCGTGTGTGTGTCTGTCTCTGTGTGTGTGTGTGTGTGTGTGTTGCAACATACAGTAAACATGTTGGGTTATTGCTATTTTTAAGTAAGATATAATAGTGTATTTAAACACTGTGCTCAGCTGAATGAAGCTTTGCTTCATCAGAAAGACTTTTTTTCTTCTTCTACTATCCACTTGTTATATACAGTATATATATATATATATATATATATATTACTGAATCTTTGTTACATTCCAGAGATGAAATTTAGAAAAAAAAGAAAAAGAAAAAAAAAGTGTCACTCATTTTCCCGCCATGAGAAGATACAATCACAGCTCCTGGAACTGGTTAACTAACAGACACTTGAGGCAATAACATCGAAATTATGCAATAGCACTGATGATGTGTGGGTGACAAACTGTGGAGCTGGAGTGGATTGGTACAGTACAGTTAGTGAGGCAGGATGGATGTTTTTGGGGAGGCGGGGACTCCTGCATCCTCACCCACTATAGAGAGCAGAGGTTTGGCTGTTTTTCGGGTGGCTTTGTTCCTCCATCTGAGCTCCAGGATGACTGGAGTCGGGCCCCAGCGGCTAGCATTGACACCCAGGCCCCACAGAGCAGAAAGTTAATACTGCGACAGATGTGTCGCCTCCGTGCAGCCTCCCGGCCATGCAGAACCCCCCTCTCCTCCCCCCTCAACACCCTCCTCCCCCTCCTGCCCACACTCCCTCCACATCTTGCTCGTCCTTGTATTCAATCAGTGTCTCTGTCAGTGATGAAGCATTATAGAGTGCAGGATCGAAAGTATAAAGATGAATAAACGCGAGTAAAGTCAAAGAACCAATAAAAACAATAAAAGTGACAATTAAATGTTCCAACATCACACAAATGAGTTCCTTTTATTTTAACTGTAACTTTAACTCTATTTAGAATGTATTAATATGCATCACTTTATAAAGACCCTCTGGAGCCTCTAAATAGAATTGGAATTAGATTAGTTTTAAACAATAAAAGTAGAAATATTTAACATTTTCTTCAACAAATAAAGACATCATTTATTAAGTCAAATTCATGTGTCATAGAGTCAGTTTACTTTTAATCCACGGCAGAAAATAGTCCCCAACAAATACACAATTTGATTAGTCCTGTTTGAACATTTGTTAAAAAACTACAGTGACCAACTGTTTTTGTAAAATACTGAGCATGAACTGAATGAAACTATTCATGAGCTGTTTTTAAAGATTTACATCTTTAGAGGGAACAAAAGTCAAGAAGTATTTATAGACAGACTAATGTCTCATTAGTTTTTGTCTGTCAAAATACTAAATGAAAAACAAAAAATGGAAAATTAATCAAAATTGTAAAAGTGAGTAAATGTTTTCAGCTAGTTGTTGAATTTAAACTGTGCAGTGTCTTTTCTTTTCTTCCTGTGTTCTACAGTAGGACACTGTGCTGTTTGTTCCACCGCGGCGGTGATGAAGTTACCACCATGTCAAAGTGGTCTTCAGCTTCCCTCTCTCCTTCCACTCTGACATTTTCTCAGGCATCGATCACCATCTCAGTTTTCTTTTTCTCGTCCTTTTCTTCCGTTTTCGCTCCCCCACCGCCCCCCACCCTACCTCACTCACTCACTCATTCCTTCTCTCTTCATCCCATTCTTTCCACTGCCTTGCTCATCCTCTCTTCCGTGGCCGGCGGCTCGGCACGACACTGATGTGCAATGAGCTTTTCTGAAAGGTCCCAGGAGTTCAGCACCGGTGCTGAGCCTCCTCTCTTTCTCCACTCGCTCTCCCGTGTTACCACTTCCACAACTCCTCTCCCTTTGTCTCTGCCCTGGCCACACACACACACACACACACACACACACCTCCACTCACATCACATGAGTCTCTGAGATTGACAGCCTCCCCAAAGAGTGAGAGCTGGAACAGATGGAATATGAATGGTTCACTCGTGTATGAAAAAGGTGTCTGGGTGAAGGAAGTGGTATAGGGGGACCCTCAATTGCAAGTTAAGTATGACTAAATCCCATTGTAACCACCATCCCCTCCCCTCCCCAATCACACACACACACACACACACACACACACCCTACCAGCACAAAAAAAGAAATGAGGCTTTAAAAAGACAGTGACAAATGACATCATTGTCATTCAAATAAAATCATCAAAAGTTAGAAGGTTGAAAGTTTAAGGTAAATTTATCAAAAAGATTTGCAACAAAATGCAAGTTGTAGTCTCTATATGTTAAGTCTGGTACAGTATAGCAACATATACCCATACTCCACACCTCACTCATATCACTGATATTGTCCTGCACTGTACACAGATCCTGTCAATCCGTAATGTTTCCAGTCAGGATGCTACAGCTGTTTCAGGGGTTTGTGTGTGTGTTTGTGTGTGTGTTTGCCTCTTGTTTTCTTAAGTCAGTGATAAGCACATCAGAATAAACACATTTTATGAATAAAAATACATTACATTTTCTTTCTTTCTACACTTTCTACACTTTCACCTTTCTTTACACATCTCCCTGTGATGAGACAGAATCAGTGCAGGTGTAGCATGGACTGCCTGCCTGTCCTGTGGGCTTCATTTTTCTGAAGAGAATTCTCTGCAGGCACAAAGTTGGTAGAGTCCTGTCTGAGTTTGTATATCATGACATGTTAAAATATATAATTGGAATAAAGTGCATTGTTGTGAGTAACCCCTGCTTCTTTGAGAGAATGAATCATGATGTTTATGGAACAAACTGGATTCATAAAGAGGTGGTTGGGGTGGTACAGTACAAAGTGCAGGACTCACCGGGTTCCAGGTTCATGTCCACATTCTGCTCTTTAGGTTTAGGCAACATCAACACTTTGATGAAAATTAGAGATTCGCTTTGTGAAACAACTTCTGACCCTTTTCTCTTAAGCTCTCTCTCTATGATATCTGATCGTTGATTAACCCACTGTGACCTCCTTCCACCTATTCACGTCAATTCATTCTTTTCATTCCAGGCATCATGAATTTCACAGAAGCATTCACTATCACTGTTTCTTTAACTTGTTACACCGTGTACCTCCTCAGAAAATTTCATCCCCTATAATTCAGTTCAATCATTTCTATTCTACTTATATAGCAACACTTTCCATACAGAGCAGGTCTAAACTGTACTGTGTATTATTTACAGAGACCCAACAATTCCCACCATGAGCAAGCACTTGGCGATGTACCAAAAGTACGGCCACTGTGACAAATACAGCAGCGTGAAGACAAAAAAGATTCTTTATTGTTGACTTTTAACCAGAGGAGATTTGGTTGAAATGGTCCTGATCCAAATATTTCCTGTTTGTAGCCACAATTGCTGATGCTGAACTGATGTATGTGCATGAACGTGACAGCAAAGCAGGCCGTTGGTAAAACCTCCAACAATCTCCTATTTTATTTTATTCTATTTTATTTTTTTTATATTTTGCAGTATTTTGGTAGTAACATGTTTTTGAATTGAGTTCATAAACAAAACAAAACAAAAGCAAAAACAAAAACATTGTGTACTGTGGGTTACTGTGTGTGAATACATGACATAAAAACCTCAGAAATGTTTCATCACTGGGTTACCTTTACAGTGTACACACATGAAGTCTGATTTTATGGTCAGCTGTTCAAGATCCTGAAATACACCAGGAAACAACTCGTGTTCCTGGAGCTGAAATCACATGTTTACTATTAATTTGCCAAATCTATGAGACTCTGAACAGGACATGATGTATTCGTGATGAAACTGAGTTTAGCTGTGTTCAAATCATGCTCTTCTCTGCTCTGCTCTCTGTTACAGGCAGAATTTCGTATCCTTGTTGTCTTGTTACATCCTCATCAAAGAGAAGAATGAATCAGCCTGCCTCATTACTTAATGTTAATCTTTTTCTCCCCGATGTGATCCACGACTGTTTCTCATAGCTGCAGTGAAGAAGTTTAACACCATGTGGCTGTGGTCTGCAGCCCACAAAGCGTCTCTCCTAAACAAATGGAAAATGGCTCAGAAATATTGGGTGAGAGCTGGAGCACAGACTTCCATCCAGCCGTCTGTCGGCCACACAGGGCCTGCTTTTGAATTTCTGATCAAAAGTTGCAGCGGAGACCACCGCTGAATCACGGCCTCCCAAACATCTGCTGTCATATCGCTCTGAATAATTTATTTGTTGATGCAACTGGATGTATGTATCCATCTCTCTTTCTCTCCTGAGCCCATTTGCGAGTGTGTGCATGTGTGTGTGTGCTTGTATCCTTAGAAAATAAAATGCTTCAATCAACAGCAACAACAACAACAAAATGATCTGCTGTTGTGAGGAATCACTGCGCGGCGCAAATAAAGCTGGGTGGAATTGTTCACTCACACAAACACACACACACACAGACACACTGAGGCAAACTGCACTTATTCTAGCAGTGGGCGGCCATATTTCTGCAGCCGTTTACATCCAGGGCGGTTGACACAGCTAAAACACGAGGCCTTATTTCAGCTCCAACATGGTCGCTAAGTGGCACATCTCATTAGAATGATTTAGGCAAACTGAAAATGATATTACGATAATTTCAAAAACGCTATCAGTGGTTTCATCCTCCCAAATGATCATTTAAGTCCTGCTTGTAATGGCTATGAGACTGTTAGTGGGGTTATTCATTTCAAACTGTGTTAAGCACAGCACGCACAGCCATTAGGGCCCAGTATCGGTATACTTATGCTTACTGAAATGAGATTGCGTCAGGAAATAGAGTTATCAAGCGGCAAAATATCCATCGATCAGCCGCCTCTGCTGCTGCTGTGCTGAACTAAAATAACAATACGACTCCAACTTTGAGATAGAGAAAGTTAGGTGAGTGTTAGAGTAATGATACAGTGATCCCACCTGAGGTCTCCTGCACACACACACGCACAGATAGCAGCTAATATCCATGCGTGTGTGATTGTGCTAATTGGTTAATGCCAATTGTCTATTGCTTTTTGCTAGCCAACCCGCCCTCCTTTACTTCGTCTGCTGCCTGCCATGCACACCGATGCTGTCAACAGCGTCTGCTAAGGTGCTAACAAACTTTCACTCCCTCCCCAATCACACCGCTGACCCAACTCCCACAGGCTTTGAATAGGGTTGTGACAGCCACACTTTCTGATAACAAACGCCCCAGCACTTAAAGTGATTGATAGAGCTCAGTTCTTCTCTTACTCCGCACCATTTATCTTGAGTAGCTAGAGTTGGGCATCAGCAGAGTGTGTGTGTGTGTGTGTGTGTGTGTGTGTGTGTGTGTGTGTGTGATAGTGGTAGTGTATGAGAAGAAATGTTGAGGGGGGTGGGGGTCCCCTGGCAACTATTTGCTTTTAACCGCTAAGTCATTACGAACTAATACATGTAGATTGTGATGGGGAAGGGGGGAGGGAATGTGGAATGGGTGTAGAGGAGATCAGTGGAGTGTTATGGAGGAAAGCAGATGCTCGCCTCTGGAGTTATTACATACAGAGATGATTAGTGTTGGGATGTGTGTGTGTGTGTGTGTGTGTGTGTATGAGGGGGCCTCACAGAACTGATGGAAGGCCTTCAAGCTCGGCGAGACTGAGGAAAAAAAGGTATTTCATTTAGTTCATTTGCATATTTTATGAGGAGACTTGAAGCGTGGCAGTCGGGTTTGAGCTTGACAGATGAGAGGAAACAGGAGTGAAGTGGGATGTGGGGGAGTGGGGGGCAGCTAACTCCCACACCGTCCCCTGTTGCCAAGGCTCCAAAACACTGACATGACCCAAGAAGGAGCAGACCATCAGCTGACCAGTACCTTTACTGTCCTCAGGATTCTTTGGTCGTGACACATTTGTGCAACCATGAACCTTCGCGAGGATCAACTGATGCAGCACTTGGGGAAATAAAACACCTTTAAATTCCTCCATTCGGGAGGAAATAAAAGATATTTTGTCCAAAGACCAGCTGCCAGAAAATCATATTCTTAATGAGCAATGTGGAGAGAGTAAACTTCTCCATGTGCTGGAGCTCAGGAGAGTTGGACTCAGTGTACACACATGAAGCGCGATTACTTTAAGGCTCTGCAAACAAACAGATTTCCTCTGCTGCTCTCTGCCGCTCTGTCAACCGCATAAAAAATATAAAAATATCTCTGACGGTACAAAGTAAATCGGCGGGGGTGGGGATGGTGGTGGGGAGTTTAGGCATCTCTAACAACTTCCTGTAATTGCGATTTATTGAGAAGGAAGCGGAGGGTAAAGATTTTGAAATTATAAGCTATTATGTGCCAGAGAGAGTAAGCGAGGTGGGGGGTTGGTGACATAAAATACAGCTGACAAGCCAAGGCAAATTAGCCCAGGACCATTACAAAAATCACTTAATTGCCAGCAATTCTGTCAGGTCAATTGACTCTAATTGAAAAAAAGAGAGGGAATAACAAAAAGGAATATTATGGTAGAGAGAAGCAAGTGCATCGGATGAGGTGAGTGTTCAGGAAACAGGCGGCGATTGGAGATCACAATGCAGCCCCTCTGCTCCTCTTCCCTGTGTCTGACATGATGTAACACATTAACAGTGTACAAGCTTTGATTGACATTCTTATTAATATGTCGAGTGATTAACAACGTTTTTTACTAAAAAGCTGTGCAGTACCATTTAACCCACCAAAAATTTGCAGCTCAAACTATACTGACTATATTTCTATATCCACTATTAGAACAAATACTGTCAGTTTATACCTTAAATTTCATTAATCTACCTTTTAACAATACATTATTTTTTCTTTGTTTTTAATTGAAACTTCTGCTTCAATAAAAAAATTAAATAAAAAAAAACTGAACACAATTTAAGGTTTTTTTTTCAGGGAGTGGAAAATATGCAAACTATATCTCATAATATTTGTTCACATAGGTTGAAAAATCTGACTACAGTAACATTAGTATTAGCAGCAATGAATGTGAATCAAGGGAAAGTCATACATCTTACACACTACATCTTTTATTAAAGGTTTTAGAAACAGTGTGTGAAATGTGTTTTTAAGGGGTTTGTCTTAATAACCCCTTACAGTACGTACATTCTAATAATAACACCTTAAATTATCACTAGTCATCTTGTTTAAAAGATAAATAAAAGGTCAAGGAATCCTGTGCATCAGAATTTACATCTTATATATTTAATTTTATTAATTCACCAAATAACCAGGTGGTGGTTCAAGCACGTTTTTACAGTAAGTTTGTCAAGAAGGAGAAGTTAAAGTGTTAACACTAACCACAAAGATCAGAAGAAACAGGACTGTACTGTAGACTGAAGAGCTGGACCTGATGAAGTAAACACATCACCATCGACAACACAGCTTCAGCACATCTCTCCATGACATTATACAGCAAACACAGTGAACTGAAATGATGCAAAAAATATGTAACTTTACAATGTAGTTCACTACCATTTATGCCAAAACAACTCTTGTCTCTTGAACTGAATTTAAAGTGGCATGTGTAAGTGTGTGTGTGTGTTTGTGTGTGTGTGTGTGTGTGTGTGTGTGTGTATGTGTGTGCGTGTATTTTCATTCATTCCAAACCCACACCTGTTTCAGGGTGTGTGATGTATGAGGACCTGATTGAAAGCACAGGATAGGCATCTTCTGATCAGCACAGATAGACTTGATTAATAGCCTTACTGATTAGCCAATCACCAGCCAACGCAAGGAATAATCAGTTAATTGATCATGGTGAGGGGTTGTCTTGTTGTTGGGATAATGTTTGTGTGTGCGTGCGTGCGTGTGTGTGTGTGCGTGCGTGTGTGTGTGTGTGTGTGTGTGTGTGTGTGGCATATGGGCAGCTTCCATGTTTATCAATAAGGGTATCAGTAAGATATCACGACATTCTGTGAAAGCTATTGGTCACAACTGAGTTATGAATTTTAACACTGTTGTGCCATCGTCAATGTGATTATGCCATGAAAGTATACACAATTCCAATGAAAACTGCATGGGGACTTGTTAATACATACACTCTGATACAGTACTACAGCTTTGGTCCCTACAACCTGCTATGGAAGCTAACTAGCCAAACCAAATTTACTGAATATATTTCTATAATTCTATAATTCTTTCCTGTAATACAATTTTAGCAGTTTTGTCTAATAATGATAACACCATGTAAAGAAAAATGGTAAAAAGCTTGCTTTGCATGATGATGTTTAAAGGCCCAATGAAATAAAAATGATTGACTTTGTATAAAAGTACAATATATATGTTCCGTCGTAGTGTTCATTGTTTTATTATGTCTCTGTTTATACCAAAAACATGGCACGTGCATTTGGAATATTATATATAAATCACAATCTCCTATCTACACACACACACACATACACAAGCTACAATCAGCATGCCAATCCTTTCACTCTCAGTCACACTCTCCTCCACTGGTATAACGGCCATCTGGCATACCGGAACAAATCCCGGTGGGCCGCCATCATAAAGTTTTTACTGGCTGTCCGGTCTTTACCGGCCCTCTCTGTGTGCCTGTTTTTTTGAGGTGCACATGAGCGCAGGCTGCGTCACTGTCACTGTCAATACACACACACACACACACACACACACACACACTCCGTAGCTCCTCTGGTCCCAACAGATCGGTCCAGGACTGGATTTCTTTCCCAGTACACCCCAGCACTCTTCCTCACCTGCATGTATGTGTGACATGCGACTGCTCTCTGTTATGAATAGAGATGTATTCTCATTTATATAAATACAGTACATACTGCATGGATGCAAACACACACACAGGCACACACTGTCTTTACATATGTTTGAGTATTAAAGCGAAGCCAACGCTGCTGCCGCCCTCCCAGGCCTATTGTACTTGCAGCACCTATGGGAATCAAATATGAACAAAGGAAAGCGGGCGGGAGACATACAGGCATATAGAGGAAAGAGACAGAGGGAGTGCATCAGAGAGAAGAAGAAGAAGACGGGGTGAGGGAGTCGCTGACATCTCCAGTTCAAAGTGGTGCACAGTCTCCACATACACAACAACACACTCCTCCCTTTGGTCACTTCATCATTATGTGGACTGTGAGCTGAACTGTGAGTGACAGTGTGTGCCAGTGTGTGTGCGTGTGTGTGTGTGTCTTTTTAACCTTTATTTACCCAGGGAAAGTTGACAGAAGCACAGTTTTCCAGAAACACTTCACAGGAGTAAAGAGAGTACTGGGTGCTGCCCAGTACAACCACAGTGTGCTCCTTGTGATGAGTGAACAGCAGGGCAGTCGGAGGTTTCAGGTCTTGCTCATGGGCACTCTGACAGTTAGTTGTTTGATGAAGGGAAAGAGTTACTCCTGAACACGTTTCCCTGTGCAGCAACTCTGTTTTCTCTGCATAAACACATTCATGTGTGTCTGAGTGTCTCTGTGTGTGTGTGTGTGTTTTTATGCACCCAGGCTTTTATGACATTTTAAAAAATATTGTCTGACAATTTTCTGCTCACACTACATGTGAGGAGTAAAATGTGGTAACAGTGGGCTGGTGTCAGAAAACAGTGCATCAAGAACAAGTTTAACTCCACTACTGCTATGGATGAAATCACTTGGTCTGCAGTTCCTCTTCTAGCTCCTTATCTTCAGCCTGGTGATAAACCTGTGGTACACCACCTGTCCAGAACCAAACAGGCACAGAGGTGAACATAGTGGAACACAGAGTTCCACAGGGTTTTATGCTAGGACCACTTCTGTTCAGTTTATATATGCTTCCTCTAGGAATCACTCCATTAATTTTCATTTTTATGCTGACGACACCCAATTATATTTATCGATTAAGCCTGATGAAACCAACCAGTTAACTAAACTCCGAGCATGCCTTAAGGATATAAAAAGTTGGATGACCTACAATTTTCTGATGTTAAATTCAGACAAAACTGAAGTTCTTGTAATTGGACCCAAAGACCTCAGAAACTCTCTTTCTAGAGAATTAGGCTGTGTCTCCGTGGCAGAGTGGGTCGTCCGTCCACTAATCAAAAAATCGGTGGTTCGATCCCCTCCAGTCTGCATGTTAAAGTGTCCTTGGGCAAGATACTGAACCCCAAATTGCTCCTGAAGACTGTGCCATCGGGGTGTGAATGTGTATGAATGGTTAGCTCTTCAAACTGATGAGCAGTTGGAACCTTGCATGGCAGCTAATGCCATCAGTGTATGAATGTGTGTGAATGGGTGAATGAGATACATACTGTAAAAGCTTTGAGTGGTCTGAAGACTAGAAAGGCGCTATATACTGTAAGTACAGTCCTTTTACCGTTTAGTTACGGGATCACTCTGGCCCCCATCTCCACCAGGAGATGGGGATCAGGATTTGTCCTTTAAACTCCACATAAAACAAATTTTGAGGACTGTTTTCTTCCACTTGCATTGTATCTCAAGCGAATGCAGAAAAACTAGTCCACACATTTGTTACTTCTAGGCTGGACTATTGCAACTCTTTGGTATCAGGCTGCTTCAATAAGTCTCTTAGGACTTTGCAGCTAATTCAGAATGAGAGCTCATAGTACCTTACTACCCCTCTAGAACTCTGCACTCTGAGAATGCTGGGTTCCTTGTGGTTCCTATAGTTTCCAAAAGTAGATAGGGAGCCAGAGCTTTCAGCAATCAAGCTCCTCTTCTGTGGAACAAACTACCATTCTGGGTCTGGGAGGCAGACACAGTCAACATTTTTAATAGTAGACTTAAGACTTTCCTTTTTGATAGAGCTTATAGTTAGGGCTGGCTCGGGTCATCCCTTAGTTATGCTGCCATAGGACTAGACAGGGTCATGCCTAGTCAGGCACGGTATTGGTTGAAGATGTAGTTAGTTCCCTTTAGTGAAAACTCTACGCAAACCTTCCCTCTCTCTCTCTCTCTCTCTCTCTCTCTCTCTCTCTCTGTCTCTCTCTCTGTCCATCACCATCACTACCGCCATCTGTAAACATACATGTCTCATTAATGCATGTTAATGCATGTTACTAAGTAAACTTCTTCCCTTGAGTTTCTGTGCTCTCTCGTCCAGCAGGTTCTCATGGATCGTGGCTGCTGCTGTGGTCCTGCATGACGTCCACTAGATATATTATTACTCATTATTAGTCATTATTGCTACCATATCTCCATTACAGTTTATAGTTAGTTAATGATTTTCTGCTGCTGTTCACCTGTCTCTCTCTATCTCTCTCTATTTATCTGTCTTTTTTAACATTCTTTTCAAAATATGTCTGTGGTCCAGCAACTTCATGGACATGAACTGTACTCCTTTAAACTTCTGCTTTACTCTAAACATTTATTTTTATACACTGGCTTTGTATTTTCAGGTCCATCAATATGTGGCTCTTTGTAGACATTGTCATCTTTGTTCCATCATGTTTGCTTGACAGACAAAAAAGGGGCACCCAAATACTGTACATAAGGTAAATACATTTGGGACCCACAGGGCTAGCAGCTGGACACATAATTGCTGAGTCAATGCTATCGATCAAAAACCTTGTCAACCCCCTACAGATAAATTATAGTCATTTTGTGCAACAAGGCAACACAAAGTGTGCTTAGCCCACCTTTAAAAACATGTGAGACCTGTGAAACACAGCATGTGACTGCTTTTTGAACTTACTTTTGGTGATGTAGTTTTAAAGCCATGTGGACACCTTGATGCTGTCTGTGACTCTCTGTACCTTCACGTGGCTTTGGGCCATAGTGCAGACACACTGCTGGCCTGTGTAACATCGATAAAGTCTTACGACAATCACCTCAGTGCTTTACCACTTCCCTGTCGCTCTGCGGCCCTGAAAGTGTGGCCATTAACATTTGAAACAGGAGCTGGAAAAAGCCTCTAATTGGTGCTCTGGTGATACCACAGGCCTGATATTCTGTGGAAAGCAGGGCTTCGGAGGGCCATTAATTAACCTTAGTGCTATGATTACTACTTACATTAGAGGGGAATACATTAGAGGTGGCAGCGGGCCCCTTTTTTTCTACCCTGCACTTCAGAGGGGCCCCAGCGGAGCGCTCCATGCCCCCGCGAGCCACGATATGTTAACGGGGAAGCAACTAATTAGATGTCAAAAATTCATAAGGCCTCTCTTTAATATTGCATATCTATCCCCGGCCTGTCACTTCAAAACAAGGGGGATTGCATAAACAGGGCAATCGCAACAACCCCCCACCCCCCCACATACACACACACTGACACACACCCCCACCCCCCGTCATGGGAGCTGGGTGGGTAGGGTGTGGTGGGGTGAACTGCTGATGAGGGACAAGAGGGAGGGATGACAGCGTGCTTGAAGGTGAAGAGGAGGAGAGGGAAGACAGAGGAAGAAGAGGAGGAAGACGTAAGAGAAAGAAGAAAGGAGAGACAATCAAAGAAAGTTCCTTGACAATTCCCACGGAGGATGGCTCTGCCACATTATTAAGTCCCCATCTCTATAGATACTGTAGAGCTCAGTGAACATCACAGATAAAGGCTGAACCCACCAAACTTTGTCCACCTCTCTTCCACCTGAGGTAAGCATCATCATCATAATGTGTCATGGATGTCACAGTCAATATGAGCGCATTTCCTATGAGGGTCTCTAGTTGGAATCTACAAAATTTTGGATTTATTTTGCCTTATTCTGCCTTAAGCCAAACTCAGTAGAGTCAAGTTGAATTTTACCATAATGGTCACAGCATTGAAAAAATATGTCTGAAAATCCCCAATGAGAGTCCCAAGTCCCAATGAACACGAACAAAAGAATCAGCACTCTGTTTTAAACGTGGGGCTGAAATAATGTCTGAACATTGTGACAACTGAACAGATTTCATCCACTGATGAAGACCATGTGACATGGTTGACAGACGGAGGAAGTAAATTGACTTGTTCCTTCAGTGACTGTATCCCAACTATCAAACTTAACTATTCTGTGAATTGTCCATATTAGACGGGACACAGACTTAAAAGAAAGTTTTTCATCAATCACCACAAACAAAATTACATGCACCTCTATTGTGTTGGATTTTAGGCAGGAATCTTAGAGACAGATACAGTATCTCATAGCACGACATCAAGAGGAGTTAGAATATCATTTTGTGTGGACCCCGTGCCATAACTGCTGGATGAGGATACAGGTGTAACACGGCAAAACAGGCTTAATGTCTTCACCCTCTGTACTCTCACTGTTTTTCAGACCGCTGTTCAAGATAAGATAAGATAAAACAGACTTTAATGATCCCACACTGGGGAAATTCATTTGTCACAGTAGCTCATATACACAAGGTTGATAATAAATTATACACAAATAAGAAATATACAGAAAAAGTCATGAAGTCATGCTGGTGCCGAAGAGTCCGACAGCTGCTGGAGCGAAGGGCCTGTGGTAGTGCTTCTTCTTACGTGGTGGGAGTAGCAGGTTGTTGCCTGAAGAAACAGAAGCAACTAAAAGAGCCTGCACAGTTAGAAGGATACAGGGACAGAGAGGGAAGTCACCATGCTCCTCTCTAAGACCTCTTAACAGTTTCCAGCATCTGAAAATGTTCAAACAAATCTTATTGGTGCAAATAAAGTTTTTTATTTGCCAATATACACAACTAAACATATTAGTTTATGACCAAAAAGCATCTAAAAACCTGGCCAGGCAATGTCATCTAGCAGAAAATGAATTTTCTCTTTGTATCCTCTCTGTAATCACCAGCCATCCGCTCCAATATAAGCAGCATTAAAAACTTTACAAGAGCTAGTCTTGCCCATAAATACAAAAACGAAGGATGTGAGTTTACTAACCACTAAACTCAGCCCACAAAGAAAACAGTGTTTTTTGAAGGTGATCCTCGCTGTCTGCACTTCATTCATGTTCCACATTTAAAGCAGCAGCAATAACAGTCACATCCCCTGTCATACTGTGGGCTGTTTGCACACACCAGGACAATTCAGTCATTCACGGATGAAGTCTGATTGTTACAATTCGTCCAGCGGCGACGCACCAATGTGTTACTGTGAGGACACACATTTGAGCAAAGTCTGGAGTTATGATTCTGTCTAAACACATTCCCTCCACTCTTTGTTGGCTCACATGAAGTATCAGCATTCGTAGTAATGTTCTTTGACTTTATGGAGATGATAAGTCATAGTGAAACTAATTGTAATGGTGGAAATAAAGAAGAGTGAATGCTGCGAGATCAAAAGCTGTTTGATTTTCAGTCAAGCATGATGGGATTTAAATACTTCTAACAGCTGTAATGCAACATAAAGGTAGTTTGTCCACTTTAGGATTACTAGATGAAGAACCTGACCAAACCAGTCATGGCTGACTCAAACAGCAGGGTTTGAAGGTCTACTCTTATTAGTAGATTTCCAGTGCCTCTATTAATTACAGACAATGAGCAATTGACTACTTTAAGTTTTCTGGAGTTCTAATAGTCTGCAGTTTGAAGTTTGCCCCCTCCCCCTTTAAGTGGCTCGTCAAACACCACATTCACTGAATGAACAAAATGAACCAAACACTTTCTTCATTAAGGACGTGATGAGGTTAATCTAAGTAAAAGCAATTGTTCCTTATTGATTTCCCTGATTACATCTGCTGACAAAGGAGGTGTAGTCAGAGAACCAAAGTCACAAGCATGTTGTGAATGAAATGGATATTGTAATCCTAACCCATCCAACCTCCCAGCAAGCTAAGATAATTCTGCATTCTAACAATGTTGGGAGAAAAGGAACACTTCCACTTACTCCATATTATATATATATATATATATATATATATATATATATATATATATATATATATATATATATATATATATTACCTCTATTAAGGCCCATTACATAATAAAGTAATAATTGAGCTATTTTACACATACACATACACATACACCACCAGTATATAGCTTCATAGCTTAATTCACTGAATCAATTTAATGAAAGTCACTATCACATTTAACTGTTAACAGTCATTTTCCACACTTATTTGTTGTTCAGGATATCATGGTAACGCAACACAAATCTTGCCAATCACTAAAAGTCAGTCCCAGATTTACTCTTGTCCTTAGCTTCCTCTGCCAGTGTCCTCTCTTCACTCTCTTCTCCTCTGCCATTATGTCCATATAGGTTGCTGAGCCCATTTATACTGCCCACATGCCCATATCTTTTCATGACAGTGGCTCAGCTCCCATCAGCATTCTCCTGCACCCTACACCTGAAAACCTCCTCTTCCCAGTGGTCCAAAACACTCCAGCAGAGATGGCAGCAGTTTACTTCACTGTCCATCAGAAAACTCTGTACATCACAAAGAGTTGCTGTGGAGCATTTTTTTCACATAGTGTGAGTACAAATGACAGAGACACCATTCACCTGATTAATGTCAGCATCAACATTAAGATCTGAAAGCGTTGCTCACATTTAAAATGTTCAAACCACCAAAGATGTTCTATAACAAAGATGACACATTACGCAGCTGCACTAATGAAATGCTAAACACTTCATGTCTTCTGGAGTGGGTATGGTTGCGTCTGCCCCTGTTCCCAACCTGCTTGGAAGTGTCAACATCGTGGACAGATGAAAGCACACTGGGTGTTGTGTTGTATGATGTTATTGGCAGATAATAAACTTTTGATGTAATCTCATCACTTACTCTCTGAACCATCTCTGCCGTCAGAGAGAAGATATAGGCTACGATCTCATGGAAGTATGTTTCTGTTAAGGTTATGAACCCTTGTTGTTGATTAACTGTTTCAGCTATGCTAGATCTAGCTGTACTGTATGCAGATTTAGATTTATTCCAGAATCTACATACATGCTACATATAGGTTCTTCTAAACATAGAGAAAAGATTAGATTGCTTTCATGTTCTTGCAGCAACTGCATCATGTTCCCATCCATGTTCAAAGCACTCTAACTAAGAAATCAAAGTCTCATTTCTCTCCATATGCTCCTAGATCAACCAGAGGAGAGTTCAATTCAATCTCTTGTGTCATGCATACCTGTATCCATTCCAGGTCAAATTAAGTGACACATCCTGACTGCTGGCCATTGAAGCAAAAAATTAGCCTGCCGGCCCAGCGAAAGGTCAGCACAGAGGGGGAAGAAATGGAGGGTCACATTTCTCTAACCGTGAACTCCTGCTGAAAGTGAGTCAAGCTGCTAGCAGCCTTGATGGAAGCAAGACAAGGGAGGTACGCTTGGTTATTCCAAGAGCTGATAGGAGCCCTCCATTTTCTCTAACTGAGATATTCACTGTCATAGAGTTACAGTAAAGTCATGCAGTCACAGCTCACTGTTTGTTCAGTGTGTTTTGTGTATTTTATGCTACCTGAGTTCACTGTAGGAAACAGATAGCACGAGACTCTATATGTCATTAGGTTAATTGGAAAATAAGCCAGCTTCTTGTTCAACATATTTATTTAACTCTCTCTTTTACTTAGTTATAGAGGATAAAACACTACAACAAATAAAGGAAATAGCCTGTAACTTTTTTTTTATTCACTAATTGAAAAGAAATGTGTTTGTTATGTTTGCTTTTTTCTTCAGCTCAGACTGGGGTTGTTTCACATAGAAACGCATGCACTTAGTGCAGTCAATTCTTCTAAAGGTGACATACCTCATTAATGTAAATTTAATTATTCCATAATTATATTCCTTGGTATATTAACTCAAAAGCAAAATGAGGAATCAATTTTGACTTCTTGAAGGAATTAAGATGACTGTGACCCTGTGATCTAATTCATTTTCACATTTTTTTCACAGTTTTTAAATGAAACAAGATGAGCTGATGCACTTTGCAATTTGACATGTCTGATTACAGCGGTGTGTGTGTGTGTGTGTTTCAAAAGGGGAATTCAATTTAAAGTTCTTTGGTGATGCCAAACTAATCCAAACATGCAGTCCCCCCTTCCCAGAGTAAGAGCAGTGAGTGTATGTATATAAAATGAGCGGTGGAGGTACAGATTTTATCAGGGCTTGATAGACATGGCTGTCCATATTTGTTTATTTTAGGAGATAATCAGTCCTTCTAAGCATGAACTCTTATCTCTCCCTGTGGAAAAAAATGTACAGATAAGGAAAAGATGCAAACTTTCCATTTGCTTCATGATGCAGCCTAAAACTTCCTCTATCACTCCCAGGTAGCTCATCGGGCACACGTGACCGCGTCTTATCAGCCCTGTGTCGGGGGTCACGAGACAGCCAACAGATTGTATGCCAGGCGTTTTTAGCTTGTCACCCGGAGGATTTTGATACCTCCATCTCCACAACAAGCAGCAGGTCCCACCGCCTCACCTGGAGTAGCAATTATCTGTGAAGTTTTCCAACTGACGGGCTGTCAATCACACCTCGATGAGTTTAGATCCGCCACCTTAGTACAATTATTTTGCTGCTATTTGCTGACACTTGCCTTTCAAAGGCTTTCACACTACATTTTAAGATAAAAGTAGTTTAATATCAAGGCATGAAGATGTTCTTCAAAGCAAATTTATTCAGAGGGAAATTTTCTTAAACTGCTGACAGTGGTGCAAATACAGCTCAAAGAAATAATTTACATAATGCACAGTTAATGAATTGACAAGTATGCATGCACTATCTATGCACCATCTCTGGTTAAATCAATACTAGCACATTTTCAGTAGAGACTCCGCCAAAGGAGCCCCATCATTAAAATCTCAGCCGGCCACCACACACCACTGCCGCTATTTCAAAGGAAAAGTACCTGGACTTTGGTCTCTTCCTCCCTATTACAGTGGGAAAGATCAGAAACTTGCTGTCTTCTTTAGAGGCCATCTCTGCAACTGGCCTAGTGACTTTAAATGATTCACCCCATTAAGGAGCCAATCAGGTATAATGAAGCATGGGGCAAAGTCAGTGGCTGAGACAGATAAATAATTTACTGGAACTTGTCATCCTTCTCCCATCGAAAAGGCTGCAGTCACAGAGGAGCAGTGCAAGACATGAAGGCTTTCCGGGTGGAGAGATTCTCAGCTGGTGACACTCCCACTACCCACCCCTCCACATCAAGGTCCACCTCCCACATCCTTTCCTCCTCGCCTCCTCCTCCCCCAGTCACCCCCTCATCCCCTCAAATCAAACAGCCTCCCAACCCCACCTCCCTTTCTCCCCACCCGTCAGACATTGGGAGAGGAGGGATGGAGCCAGCACCACTCGCTACCAGCCTCTCACTTCTGGAGGTTTCCAAACAGATTTCAGCTAACAGGAGATGAAACTCAGGGAAGGCCGAAGACGAAGAGGAGGGAGAAGGGGGTACACACACACACACACACACACACACACACACACACACACACACAGCAACATACAACCTGCTGCATCCTCACAGCGTCTTCTCCGTGCATGTGAAACCCACACACGCATTGGATAGTATTACACTCACCTGTACACTCTTTCTCTCACACAGCCCAGAGTTGGGCTGTGGTGCAGGTGAACAAAGTGGACAGGATATGTGACTGACAATACAAAGATTTCTTTTAACATCAGTGGAAAGGAAGGGCGGGCGGTGGTGTAGGGGGTTTAGTCTGGGGAGACAGGCTGCAGAAGTTCGTATTACCTTGGAGGGACCTGTCGGCTGTGATATGCCATCTTTAATGACGAGGCCTCGCCAAACTGGCACCCAGTCAGCCAACCAGGAGAGTGCAAAGTGAGGGAAGAAACCCAGCAAACCTATTATTTCAAACTCTGTCTTTTCTTTCCTCTTTACACCCCCACTCCCATTTCCCTTTAAATATGAGTTTTAATAGACACCGCTAAATTTCCGCTGTCGTCTCCTTAAAGTTTAATTCACCTTAATTTTCTTTCACTCCTGCATCCCCATTATGGAGTTGGGCGACGCAGCTGCAAACAGGCATTATTATTTCATATTATGAAAACATTCTTTTAGATGAAGGAAGGAAGGAGGCCTGCCATATAATATTTTCATGGCATTAAAGTTATAATGGCAGGTTATATGAGCAAGAGAGGACCCACTTTTATATGACACTCACTATCCCGTGGTTAACTGGGTGGCAAGGCTATTTACTGTATTCAGAGTTTCAGTATTCTTTTTCAGTGGCTGTGTGAAAAGTTGGTTGGAGGTGAATTGAAGGTGAATGCAAAGATTATTGGCAAAAACAGGATGCAGTTATGTTTTGTAGTAGATACCAAGGCTTGGCTTGACTGTTCTGTATATTTTGCAGATGCTCTTCGCCAAAGGATGGTGACAGTGATGCTGTGTTGAGTTTGGCAACAATTATAGTCATGACATTCACACATATTCGTCCATCTTTCTAATATACTGTCTGCAACAAGATATCTCACATACATGCTGACCATATTGTTGTGAAAGTGAGGTGGAGTACAGGAGGCTGTCTGATATATAGTCATTCACAATCACAAAGTGACTTTGTGAAAACTGAGATCACAGTCAGAATACAAACCACAATGCTATAAACTCTAACACACTCAAACAAAGAGAGGGCACCAACATTGGCTGTGATGGTGACTATGACACCGTATTACCTGATCCGCCTGGACTTCAGAGTCAATACTGAAAAGACTCAGACCAGAGTGTAGGCAGTGGCTGGAGTGATGGTTGGCTGACCTCCTACAGAGGATGTGGATCGCCCTGGAAACATTTGAATGGAGAGATATCAGTATCAGAGCTGGGCAAGGTGTTATGCGCATACTTTATTCATAATGACCATGAGGTAGGATTGCAGTCACCATCTCCTGATTCAAAATAAATACTTTTTTTGTCGGTCCAGCAAAGTTGGATTAAGGATAGAATAAATCCTCTAGGTATCCCGGGCAAGGCTTTACGCTGTTATGGAGTATATTATCTTATCAGCCTTCTTGAAGAACACATGCACTGGGTGTAAACATACGCGCTATAATGGATTTTAGTACATATGTATGTGGGTTGTGGACTGAGGGGTCCAAAATGGTTCGCGGTCAGAAAGTGAGTTTTGAAAGCCAGAAATGTCAGGCATCCGTTTGTTTAATTGTTCAGTGTTCCCTTGACTCTGCACGTTTTGTCCTGGTGGCACCATCAGTGTATGGTTCAGAATAGAATGAGTATTAAACGCACACCCACACTCAAACACAGACATTAATGCAGTGTAGCTTTCCTGGTAAACACTCAGTTGGTCCTCTCTCTCTAATTAGTAATTAACACATTCTTTGTGCAGGCCTCTCTTGTTTATAGGCCCTCTCCTGCCAAACAGCGATCCCCGCGCCAGGATCAGATGGGAGGGAGCATGAGGTGAGGTGGAGCCCCGGCCACTTGATAACAGAGTGTTATAGTTCATCAATCGACTGATTAGCCAAACAGCTCATTTCTGGCTTTTTAAATGAGTATCAGATCATGTTGAAGTGCTCATTAAACTCACTGTTGCTTTGTGTTGACATACTTTCACAGTTAATTGTGTATAATATGCGCCCACATACATGAATAGTATTCATGCACTTTAATAAAGACAATGAATGTAAAGTCGGTTACAGATGACGCTACTTTGTCTGTTTACCTACTAACCCAGAGTTAGATGCACTCCTCTATTTTGTCTTTTTCTATTTAAGATTAAACATACCAGTCGATGCTCGCGTTATATTGATGTTTATGATGGCTGCCCTAAAATTTGGTTTTCTAAAAGCGATTCTCTGATGTTAAGGATGAGGGTGGATGAGGTGTGTCCACCCACCCTCACCACCTGGCAGGGTGGAGGTGTTTAGTCCCAGGTCCCACCATTGTTACCAGCCTGTAGGGAACTATCGAATTAAGAGAGCCGAACTATAGTCAATGTCAGTGGATCAGGTGGTGTGGACCAGGCAATCTTCATGGCGTTTTCGTTGACTGGTTGAGACAGTGAGCAAACTATAGTGGGTCCAGTGTACTGGGTAGTAAGAAGTAGATGTAATCTTCTCTCTTCATCACCTCAGAGGTCAGTGTCACTGGGTCAGTCGTCAGGCAGGATGGTCTTGTTCCTCTTGGGCACAGGAAGGATGGTGGACTTCTTGAAGCATGTAGACATGACAGACGGATTCAGGGACAGGTTGAATATTGTTGAACACTGACGCCGTTGGTCAGCCCAAAGTTTTCTAATGATGTGACCCAACGCCATGCTCAGAAAGAGTGATCAACATAGAGGATATATACTTGGATGTTATCCAATATATTGTAGTATTGCTCTCTGTTCTTCATACATCCATGGACTGGAACCACAGAAAGCAGCCTATATACTGTAGCGAAGCCATATATGACCTAGAGTAGATCAGGAAACAAAACACATTTCCAAATGTTTCTTTTAAAACTGCATTAGTTTAAGACCACAGGTGAAGGAAAGTTACGTCCCTGCACAACTTGTTCAGCTGAAAGAGGAGGAAGGAAACTATCTGATGCTTTTGATGTATTGTGTCTCACCTCCTTTAAAATCTCTTTCTGTCACACACATCCTCTCTCGCTCCTTCTCAGAAAGTGGTAATCAGGCTGGATGGCTGATTCTTTTCATAAATTTCCAGTATCTCCTTATTTCAGGCTTTGCTGCCTCTCGCTGCCATTAGTCCCCTGCAGGCGACGGAGCCCATCTCCCACGCCACTCCTTATGAGGTTTTGCTCGCCACAGCATTACTACCTGCCAGGCGTCTAGGTGGGGCTTTCGCATACAGACTAAATCTGCTCATTCCTCTGTCAGGATGCCTCCCTCTTGACGTTTATTTTTTATTCTCTAACATATTGTCCTTTTTAAAGAGACTCTGTTGAACTGATTTAAGGTGATAACAAAATCTACTGGAGTCTACTATCAGAAAAACATACATGCATATTGTATAGCAGCGTGTCTCAGATTTTTATGGAGCTCCCAGCTTCAGTGTTTGAGTCAAGGGAGTCATTTTGTGAATGATGGACTCAACAAACGCTGGAGAGAGGAGAAATGAGTATTGAGGAGGATGGCAGGATGGTTTTGTCTGCCTCAAACTACACAAGCAAGGATGTTGGAAACACTCCGGCATTAAAAGGTTCAGTTTCTGTATGTCATAAGAAAAAAGTATCTCAACAACAACATATACTTGGCTCCATACATGGTTTTATTGCTACGTTGATATTTAAATGAATTTGAATTAATTTTATTTTTACAGTGCCAAATCATGACAGACACAGTGATGCAGTGGTTAGCACTGGTTTAAACCTGGCTGTGTGTAGTACGCATGTTAAGAGTTCCTTCTTGAGAGAGCTCATAGTTAGTGCTGGCTCAAGTGAGTGCTGAACCATCCCTCAGTTATGCTGACATAGACCTAGAAACTGCCCGCACACTTCCCATGATGCACTGGAGCTTTCTTCTCCTCTCCATCTGTACACATTCATGTCCCATTGATGCATGTTACTAACTTAGCTTCTTCCTGGAGTTTTTGTGCTTTCTCATCTTGCAGGTTTTCACATACATGACATCTATATCAGGGATTAGTTGAGCCTGCTGCCATGGTCCTACTTGACATCCACTACAAATACTGTTTTTATTATTGTCACGACTATTAGTTATATTTCAAGGTGGCATTTGCTGTGTCTCTGCTTTATATGGAGTGTTTGCATCAGCCAATATTAACATACACAAGAAAAGGAGACGGAACATTGAAAAGTAAATTTACATATATATATATATAGTACTATATATATATATATATATATATATATATATATATATATATATATATATATATATATATATATATATATATGGAAGGCCCTGTCAGGCATCATTGCGGCAAAAATGAGTAAGCATGTGGCTCAATACATGAGCAGGGCACAGAAAGGAATTGGCAGTAACACCAGAGGAGCCAAGCACCAGCTACTGGTTGATAGAACAGTCGACCGAGACTGTAAGAAGAGATAGACCAACCTGTGCACTGCCTGGATTGACTACAAGAAAGCCTACGACTCGATGCCGCACACATGGATACTGGAATGTCTGGAACTGTATAAGATCAACAGGAACCTAAGAACCTTCATCCAGAACTCAATGGAAATGTGAAAGACAACCATAGAGGCCAACTCCAAACCCATCGCCCAAGTCAACATCAAGTGCGGCATATACCAAGGAGATGCGCTATCACCACTGCTGTTCTGCATAGGACTGAACCCTCTCAGTCAGATCATCACAAAGAGCGGCTACGGGTACCGATTCCATAGTGGGGCCACAATCAGCCACCTGCTCTACATGGATGACATCAAGCTGTATGCCAGGAATGAGCGAGAAATAGACTCACTGATCCACACCACCAAGATCTACAGCGAAGACATAGGGATGTCATTCAGATTGGACAAGTGTGGCCGGATGGTCTCAAAGAGAGGCAAGATGATCCGGACTGAGGGGATTGACCTACCAGAGGGCAAGATAGGTGATATCCAAGACAGCTACAAGTACCTTGGCATCCCACAGGCTAATGGAAACCACGAAGAGGCCACAAGGAAGTCAACCACAGCGAAATACCTCCAGAGAGTAAGGCAGGTCATGAGAAGTCAGCTAAATGGTAAGAACAAGGTCCGAGCCATCAACATGTACGCACTACCAATCATAAGATACCCCGCTGGTATCATAAACTGGCCAAAGGAGGAGATAGAAGCCACAGACATCAAGACCAGGAAGCTCCTCACCATGCATGGAGGGTTCCACCCCAAGTCCAACACCCTGAGACTATACACTAAGCGGAAAGAGGGAGGCCGAGGGCTAGTGAGCATCAAGACCACGGTCCAGGATGAAACATCGAAAATTCGAGAATACAACAGAAAGATGGCCCCGAGGGATGAACTGCTAAGTGAATGTCTCAGGCAGCAGAACCCTGATGATGAGAGTGCAGAGGAGGAGGAACAAACAACCTGGAGAGACAAACCCCTACATGGCATGTACCACCGTCAGATAGAGGAAGTGGCTGATATCAAGAAATCCTACCAGTGGCTGGACAATGCGGGACTGACAGACAGCACAGAGGCACTAATCATGGTAGCGCAAGAACAGGCCATAAGCACAAGAGCCATAGAGGCCAGGATCTACCAGAGTGGATCAGATCCAAGATACAGACTATGCAAAGAAGCCCCTGAGACAGTCCAGCACATAGTAGCAGGCTGTAAGGTGCTAGCTGGATCAGCGTACATGGAGAGGCACAACCAAGTGGCTGGGATAGTATACAGGAATATCTGCAACCAGTATGGAATTGAAGTACTCAAATCCCAATGGGCCATACCACAGAAGGTGGCTGAGAACAACAGGGCCAAGGTTCTGTGGGACTTCAGCTTCCAGACTGACAAACAGGTCCTGGCTAACCAACCGGACATAGTGGTGGTGGACAAAGAGCAGAAGAGGGTGGTGGTGATAGATGTGGCGATCCCAGCTGACGCCAACATCAGGAAGAAGCTCGGGTCCTCTAGTAGAGGATGACACAGATACCACCCCCCCGCCGGGGTGAGAAGGAGTATATATCAAGTGGCCATTCGTGGAACCGCAATTTTTGGCACTCCCGCATTCCTTCATGTTACAGCTTGCAGGAGATTGCTGCTTGGCGATGACATTCATGAGCAAGAAAGTTAACTGGCCGAAAATGCAACCCAGCAACAGTGCATGTATCCGGCCACCTTGCAGCACTTAGTTGACAAAGTAAGCTGCAAACAGCAAACCAGCCAATTTACCAGCCAGGTCATCCCTGGGAGATGAATTAACTGACGTTATGATGTGGTCGGTTTTTGACTTTAGTGGACTCTGTTTCTATCATTAGTACCATAATGTGTGTCAGTATTATCTTACGGCATAAAACATTTCTCTGTGACATCTCTGCTGTCACCTTCCCTTTAATTACTTACTAAATTAATACATATAATGTTTTTTTGTTTTGTTTTGTTTTTTTTTTTAAACCACACAAAAAAGAAAGTGCAGGAAATGATTCAAGAGTGGTCTGTGCTCAGAGGGAAGGGGTGACTCAGAGGGAAAAAACAATACATTCAGGTTTTGCTTGAGAAAGAAGAGAGGAGGGGAATTATAGACTAAAGCTGCTGCAGAGCAATAAACAAAGAATGAAACATAGATTATGTCTCTCAGCTGGTTTGAATGAAATCAACAGAGTGACTGAAAATCTAAAATACTTCCAGAAAAAAAGGGAAAACACTCTTTGACAAATCATTAGTATAGCATGTTGTTCTTGTTATTTAGTCTCAGCAAATGTCATATATGGTCATATTTTATATTTTAATACAGTCACCATGGAAACATGGGATACACATGGGGCAGACAGCAGGTATAAAAGTTTGAGGTAGTGCTGGAGAGAAATTTGACATCTGTGACAAGTGAACTGAAAGAAGCGTGACATTCTTGACAGCCTGTGTACAATGAAATTGAACCAGCAAAAAGAGCATGAGACAACTTTTGTGATATTGATGAAATGTTATAAAAATGTCAAATCAGCTCTTTTATTCATTCAAATCATGTGATCAGAATCAGATATTTATCATGTTTCGTTTGTTTAATTTTATTTCATTTAATATTCAGTCATCAGACTCATGTTAAAACAATGAATCGATTATATGATGAAGATAATTTTGATAAATGATGAGTCATTTAAAGTAATTTATTACTTTAAGCACCTTAAAAGCCAATTCTCAGTGTCCTTTTCTCTGTGTTAGATCTTTATAAACTGAATATTTCATTGTATTCTTTTTAACAGCTCCTATATATAACTCATATTCAGTTTGTCTTAGAGAGGGGGCAGATGACTGACTTGCCTCTGTCTGGCATCTGGTGGCACTGGTGGGGGGAGGCTGTGCTAATGGGAGGCAGCAGAGTGAAAAAGATGAAACCCCCCAAAAAGACAGGAAAAAAATAGAAATGATAAATTGAAAAAGAAAAAGGAAAAAAAAGACAAAAGGAAAAATAAATGAATAAATAAATAAAGCACACAGTGGACATACTCTCCTCTCTCGTTATCTCACGACACTTTTCATGCAGCGCAGGTCTAGACCATACTCTTTATAATATTATTTACAGAGACCAACAGATCCACTATGAGTAAGCACTTGATGACGGTGGTGAGGAAAAACTTCCTTTTAACAATAATGACAGTAATAACATATGTAGTGGACGTCATGCAGGACCACAGCAGCAGCCACGATCCATGAGAACCTGCTGGACGAGAGAGCACAGAAACTCCAGGGAAGAAGTTTAGTTAGTAACATGCATTAACATGCATTAATGAGACATGAATGTTAGAAAGCTCTATCAAAAAGGAAAGTCTTAAGTCTACTCTTAAAAGTGTTGACCGTGATCTACTTTTGGAAACTATAGGAACCACAAGGAACCCAGCACTCTGAGAGCGCAGTGTTCTAGAGGGGTACTAAGGAACAATGAGTTCTTTTAGATATGATGGTGCCTGACCATGAACCTGACCACAATTCATATTCATAAATTCAAATTCCTGTCTCAGTTTATAAACATAGACACTGAGGTCAGAGGTCCAGGCCCTTTTGTCTCTGACTCTCTAATCCATGTTGAATTATAGATATGTGCCGATAACAAAGATACTTTAGATCATAATCACAACTTTTATGTTTATATCATCAAACAGTGTACTCTAAATAATCTATAATCCTGCACTGTGAGGAGGACAAAGAGAAGTTTAAAACCTGGAGTGATGAATAAAGTTATGAAACACACACACACACAAAGATGGTGCACAGAAACACCTCAGCGGCAGAACGAGGCAGGTGTTTAATTTGAGAATTAAGACAGTGTGAAAGTTCATAAGTATGCTAATGGCTCTGTGCCTCAGTCTGCCAGATGAAGCTTCCTCGTCTGTTCAGGAGGACGACGAAATCCACCTGAAACACTGTCATAACAATGCACAGTGAATTTTCATCGTCATTCGTCGTCTGCTTTATAGAAAAAAAAAGCCAAACGTTTAGTGGCACATGGCTGCCTCTGCCAGCCCTGACCATAAACCATCATCAAGTCATTTCGCTACAGCACTGGGCATGTAATCTGTCTGCCCGCTGGTCCTGTGTGATCCCCGCTGAGGCCTGTGAAGTCATTTGTCTTATAGATGAAAAAAAATTAACATACAGACTAAGACATAATGGAAGCAACACACACATGAACACAATATATCATGGCCTGTGGCCACCCTGAGGTCTCAGACAGACAATCAAAAAATGACAGTCACACAACACTGTATTTATGTACATTTAGTAAGTGTAAAAACAAACAATATTAAGAAAATGATGTGTTCATAACCTTTGACAAAAGTGGGAATGTTCCACTTTAATAAGAAATAGGACTGAGTCAATGTCGGTTTGGCCCTAATACAAAAGAGAGAGAAAAAAAGTGATGTTACAATGTGTGGTTGATTTCTTATGCTAAGATTTCTCATCTCATATTTGTACACCTCACTGTTAACCAAGACATGTGATAACCAATGTGATGATACTGGTTATTATCCAGGATCACTGATGTCCCTAGTGGCCACATGTACGTGAAGCACCATCTTTCTTGTTCAAACTTTAAAAGTTAACTTTAAAAAGGTGGCACAAAATTAAAAAATGATAACAGTTACAGTGTGTGAGTGTTACAGGCCATGTGTCTAAAATGTGACACAAATCTGAACCAAGTAAAGTAAATTTGCAAAAGAAAAAGTGACTGAATGCTCATTTTTATCCATTAGTGTGCATTCAGAGCTGAGGTGGGTTGCCGTGGGTGTGTCTATATATGCTGAATGTAACCACTGTGAAACAATCAGGAAATAACTTTTTATTTGCTGATTAACAGGCCGGATTATTGAGGCTGGCGCTCGCTCATGGTTATTGTTACTCTAGGTCTCTCTCTCTCTCTCTCAAACCATTGGACACAAATCAAATTAAACTTCTTCATGTCACTATTTTTCAGTGTAAATTGCGAGTCAGACTCAGATTTAGAAGCTGGTACATGAAATAAACAAAGTCAGAACACACACAGGTAGATTATGAGAATTCAGGAAGAAAAAAAGCACCAGGAAGAAGAAGACCCGGCTTATCGATTGGCCAGGACCAAAAACATAAATCCACCCCCTTCACCTCCTCTCTCTGGTTTGCTGCATAGCAGTTTGCTTTCCCACTGCAGTGAACCGCACCACGATTTTAGGTGGACCAGAGTTCAGATGAGCCTTCACACCTGCCTGAACTGGACTATCCGAGGAAACAAACTCTGGTCCGTTTAAAGCGGGCCAAACAGTGCTTCAGCACAACATTTGTGTTTGCTTTGGGAAGGCGATTACATTGGATCTATGTGGAGCCATCAGGGATGGGTAATAGAGCCATGAGAGCCATGAGCCAAGCTTATCAGTCATGTTCCCATTATTATATATTTTTTATGAATTTTGCCATTTCTATCAAAACTTTGTTATTCAATACTTGAAAATCAATCAACATCAAAATATAAAGATGGAAACATGGCTAAAGAGGCACAGCATCCCACATGGGTTTGCAGCTTTACAGAGTGGTTTACCGCAAGACACTGCCATACCTGATGAGAACCACCAGAGGACAGACAGGCTAACTGACAGTCAGTGAGTCATAAATGAGTGAGTGGTGACGGAGAGGATAGCAGTCAGTGAGTGAGTGTGATGCAATGCCATTTCAAAATAAGTTTTCAGCACATCTACTAATATGTCCTCCGAGTAAATACATTTGTGCACATGTATATGTGTGTGTGTGTGTGTGTGTGTGTGTGTGTGTGTGTGTGTGTATGTATGTGTGTGCAAGCGTGATAGTGTCAGAGGTGGCACTGGGGGTCTGTGGTGTGGATGGTTGGGATGGCTGGGTGTCTGCAGGGCCCCGGGGTGTGGCCCCATCCTCGTTGCTGCAGATTTATGTTCCTCAATAAGCATCTCCACACCAGCTGCCAAGACCTGAGTCAGAAGCTAATTAAAACCTTTCACTGGAATCCCTGTGAAGTCGCAGACCCACCGACACTCCTCCAGCAGCCAGCCGCATACATCTGCACGCTGCACACACACACACACACACACACACACACACACACACACACACTGTGTGTGGTACGTGGAATCACATACTCAGATATACACACTTTACTCAGATATACAACTGACAGCACATAAAGTACAGTATGATGATGAATCGGGTCTTCTGTTAATAACTGTAATAAGTATAACTGAAGAAAGCTCAATACATTATTGAAGTTAGTGCAAACATAAACAGCATTGCAACAGAAGTCAGACACTAAATCTAGCTTTACATCATAACATGAGTAGAGGTGAGGCGAGCTGCAGCAATAATGGTAAATGGACTGTACTTATATAGCGCCTTTCTAGTCTTCCGACCACTCAAAGCGCTTTTACAGGACATATCTCATTCACCCATTCACACACATTCATACACTGATGGCATTGGCTGCCATGCAAGGTGCCAAGTGCTCATCAGTTTGAGGAGCTAACCATTCATACACATTCACACACCGATGGCGCAGCCTCGGGAGCAATTTGGGGTTCAGTATCTTGCCCAAGGACACTTTGACATGCAGACTGGAGGGAATCGAACCGGGGATCGAACCACCGATCTTCTGATTAGTGGACGACCCACTCTACCTCCAAGCCACAGCCGCTTGAATGTAGAGAAGAGTAGAGAAGAATGTAGAGAATAAGCTCCTGTTTGACCATGAACAGCTGGGTTACAGTCCAGGCCATTGCTTCACTGCATAATAAGATTTGTCTGGTTCAACTGTAGTATAGTATATAAGTAGTATAATGTGTCAGACTCGTGTTTAGCCTGTTGCAGAGTGGGGTCAGGTTTCAGTCTATATCTTCAGAGTCTGGATGGGTGTTTGGGGTTGAGTTGGGTGGGATGTAACATGGCTCACCATGCTGCACAGCTGGTTAGGCTGGTTACGTAGCACCGCATCATCAGGCTTGCTGGGATCTGCAGCATGCTTTAAGCTTTTAATGTTGATGAAAGTGCTGTGGTGTGTAGGAAAGCTCAGCATCCACCTGAAGACAAAACCTGCTGTTTCCCACCGAGAACACCCAGAAGACTCGCCTACAACAGCTGTACTTTTTTGCGTGAGTGGAGAAAGAGCCCCAGAGGCCACAGGGAAAATCGCTTGTAGCCTCCAACCACAAAGCCTGCTGAGACTGCAGCCCATCACTTTACACACTCACACATACATACTGACAGCACCACCTCAAGTCTCAGCCCAACCCACGACATAACTGCTACCAGAGCTCTCTGTAAATGCCTTGAAGGTTGACATTTGCTCTTCAAACTCACTGGTGGCTGAGCAAACCTTTACCAAAAATGATTCAAATGAACATCTTCAGTCTGTCTTTACTTTAGTACGAAAAGCTTGTACAGTAGCTCCAAAAGGTCAGCTGTTCAAGTGAGATCCGACTAACGTCTTTGGTTGATTGTTACACTGATGAAATATTAAGAACAAAATCTATAAGTTGTCCATATAAACCTGCTATTCTATTGGTGTAGTTTCAGAGTGAGTGTTCAGTTGTGTTATGCTGATTAAAATTAAATCAATACACACACAGCATAACCCTTCATGACATTATATCCAAGTACATATGTTGATGAACATGGAAGATATTAAGAACTGTATTTATTATTAGTGAGTGCCTACAATTCCCACAATACCATTCAACAAGCCCCACAAAATGAATGGCAACTTTTTGCAGCGGGAGTCACACCACATGAACTTGTCCACTCACTAGCAGTCTAGTTTCTGTGAACACATTCAATACATTTTGGTTTGGGTGCAGAAAAGAGTCTGTCTTCTCAAGAAAAACATCTGTTTACGTTCACAAGACAAATCCCTCGAGTGGTCTAATTATGATGGGTGCAAAGGAGGAAGTCAAGTGATTTTATTAGAGAGCGATAAACATCAGACTTTACCACAGTAGACCACTGGTCACTTCCTGTTTCCTACCAAGTCAGTTGTTTTCATTTAACCATGACAATAAAGGTCCAAAACTCCAAACAGGGCTTATCACTAACCTTTAACAGAGGCACCAGCACCATGAAACAATGCCCACCTTCAGTTCCTGTGTACAAACTACCAGCAGTGCAGCTGTTCTCATGTTCACTGGCTCCCTGTCCATCTCCTCTCTGCCTTCACGTGATCAGTCTGATCATTCTTTTAGATGCTGACTGTTAATCCAACTTTCTCTTCATCAATGGATGCTTGTGTGCATGTGACTAAGCACACTAATGCACACATTACCACATTTTCTGGTTCTGGTACTGGATTTAGTATTAACTGTGACAGCAACATGAGAATTTTAAAAATAATTTAAATAATGTTCATTTTGGGGTGTATGTTTTGCTGTTTTACATGTTTGACAGTGGTTGCTGGAGATGGCAACCAACCACCATGAATTGGTTGCCAGTGACAAAATTGGCAACAGTCGATCTGTGCTAAACCAAATTGTTTTATGTGCTGACACCTGATTGAACCTTAACTCATATACTCATATATCACAGGTCAGATCAGAAAACAAAGACAAATAACTGACGTCTAATTTAGCAGAAATACGAGTCATGTTCTTTTATCTGACCTCAGCAGTGTGCATCCTGGTGTATTAGTCCATAGGGTGGAGACATTTATGTCTCTGTCATGTCTCTGTCCCTCTTTATATCACAGAATGATGAGTTTAGAGAATCCCTGCATCTTTCTGCTCAGCTGTACTGCTGGAGTCACATCGTGTGATTGGATGGACAAAAAATTGCTTGAATCTCTGCACAATATCCTGCATTTACAGTAACACTACTGTGGAAGCGCAGACTATTAATTCTATTATTATCCAGTGTGTTACTATAATAATTGGATAATTGGATAATAATAATAAGCAGGGTGATACAGTAAGAGCTAAACCTGTGAGTGCACTGCCTTTTGGATGAACCACCCGGCCCTATACAGACTTCTCCAGATGATGGGGTGTGGTTTCGACAGCTTCCTTTTGTTTCTACAGATCTCTTTGAATCCAGTGATGAATCTTAGCTCAGATGTGCTTTCTTGATTCCTTAAGACAGGATTAAAGATGAAGGAAGATATCCTTACTGCTTTTTTTCCCTTCTTCCTTTTTTCTGACAAGCAATGGAAACAAATGACACAATAAAGAGGAGTGGATGAATTATATATATATATATATAAAAAAAAAGAGCAACGTCTCCTCTTTAGATGCAAGCAACATAAGTGGAAATCAGAGTGGAGATGGGGAAGAGACATCAGGGTTCATGATGAGTGTGTGTGTGTGTACATCTATTGTCTTTGTAAGTGTGGTGCAGATTGCTGCTGGTACAGATGAAGCCAGTGTCAGGTCACACATTCAGGTCAGTCCAAAAGCCTTCAGGTACACTGTGATGACAAAGTTCTGTTAAAAGCTTTTATTAAGTCGGCCCAGTGTTTCATAACATACACCAGTTTTGACAGAAATACTAAAAATACACCTGGTACAGATAAAACAAGAGGGGAAAAAAGGATTTGGCAAAATATCATAAAAAAACAAACATAAATAAAATACAAATGGATCCATATTAATCATAATAGAGTCCTATCACTATATACATTTAGGAATGTTGTTTATGATGGATTTCTAACCTTCAGATACTAAAGGATCAAATCTGGTGTGATTATGAATGCCAGCGTGGGTGTCGTGTTGTGCTGTATAACAAATGATTTCATGCACAGTAAAATATTCTTTGATATTAAAATAAGAGTTATAATAAAGAAGCAATTATTTATCGTAGCTAAAACTGAAACTGAGCTTGTTCAGTGAGTTTGCAACATTTCTATTTTTTTTTCTAACCTTATTATGAAAAGCAAAAAACTATAAACCACAAATATAATAATCATTTGTTATTTATGGCTTGATATATTGATTGAAATATATATTTAAAATGTCAAAGGCTTTTTTTGTTCTTTTCAGAGAATGAATTCAGTGTCATAATATTCAAACATAGTTACATCGGTATTTTAAGAGGGAGAGAATCAAATCAGCAGCAGCTTCTGAGCTCCTGTTTGACCATGAACACAGCTTCTTTCTTTCAGTGGATGGATTAGGTGTTATTTGACTGGAAATATAAACAGATTGAATCATTTTGCTTTCCCAAAGCTTCGCTGGGTTGTGAATGTGCACCAACCTTTTCTTTTATAGTAATATAGTATAAATATAGTAATAAAGTTATTTCCTGCACAAAAAGGGAAAGAATTGCTCATTTTCCCTTGAGGGTATATTAATAGTTTTACAAGTGAAAATCTACTCCAAAGGTCTTTTCACCAAAAACATGTGAGCATGCAGCACAAAACAAGACAAAATGTCTCCCTTTAGTTGAAATTCTCCTCAATTTGTTTCTTCTACGCCGTCGAGCTCTCTCCACTCTCACAGCTTGCAGGGCGGGATTGAGGTTAAATTTTGTCTGTACAAAGTCATTTAGCCAAGAGGCACATGCTAAAAGATTTATGGGGAGAAGCAGTGCCAGGGGTGAGCTTCTCAATTTCCTCCAAACAGCATCTTTCTGGAGAGAAAAAGCTGCTTCTCTGCAGCGTGTTTACATGCAAACAGTGTCAGGCAGCTCTGAAATGTTAGTTAGAGCAAAGCCTAACATTTAGATGGAGGGTGACACCCACCAGGCATATGAACAATATGCCTGGTTTTATGCATGTGCTGGCTCAGTTATTTGTTTGTAAAAAGAGAAATTAATGTAATGCAATGACTTTAAGACAACAAAATAAAGACAGGCTGAGCCTTTGTTGAGCATGTTCTCTAGCAGGTGAGTAACCAGGCTGTCCCATTGAAACCATTCGTGTTCTTAGCTTGTAAGCTACAGTTCAAGTCGGAAGTGCAGGTTCATATTTATGTTTTTGTCTTGCTTCCTTGCTTTTGGTCGTGAAAAAAAAAAAGAATACATTAAAAAAAATCATAATAACTGCTGACCAAAACAGGTGACTGCTTTGTTTTGATATTCAGTATGAATGAATACATTTGAGCCGTGACAATATAACCTTCTACATTTTTGGAAATAAACTTCAGTCAAATCGATATTGAGCTCATCTCATTTCTCCCCCCGTGTGTGGCTTCACATTATATTTGAGAAAGACAGACAGGTCACACACCACCTAACTTAGTGTGTATGTGTATGCGTGTGTGTGTGTGTGTGTGCATCTACATGCACTGGAAGCCATGTTGATGTTCTCCCTGTGACATGTTGTTTATCACAATGCAGAACTCTTATTATATATTTAAAGGACCTTTGAAATGATTATGAGCTTTTGGCCCACAAGCCTTCGAGTAGAGGAAAACAAAAAGAAGGGAGCGAGTGAGCATAAGGCAGAACAGGGAGAGAGAGGGAAGGAGAACAGGAGGAGGGAGGAGGGGGGCGTCTCCAGAGCAAAACAAAGGAGAACAAACAAATGCATCCCTTTTAGAGAAACAAGATAATAGAAGGAGAGGAAGGAGAAGAAGCAGGAATAGGAGGTGGAGGGGGGAGCATCTTTGTTGTCGCAAACTGTTGTTGGCGCACACCGTCACTTTTAGCTTCCTCGTTTTTTTGTTGTTTTTTCATCCACACAAAATTTGAGACTCAAAAGTGTCATTTGAAGTCAGAGGAAAAACACATAGAGCTAAAGAGCAGGCTGAGATGAGCTCGGTGGAAGGATGGCGGCAGTGGCTGCGGGGGTGGGGTAGGGTGGGGGGGTCATTTGAAGTGCTCTGCTCTGTAAGATGCATTCAAGGCCTATATGCTTAGCAAAAATAATGAATTATACAAAAACAAAGTGGGGAGAGACGGGGGAAAGAAGGCATGATGATCAGAGAGCAGAGTGGAGGAGGCTGAAACCCAGGGAGGCAGGAGTGTGGATGATCAGGCCTGTTACAGGAGGTGGATTACAGTGGAGTGATGTTCCAGCTGATCACAGCATCAGGCAGCAGGAGAGGAGGCACAGAGCAGGTACATACTCTGACTGTCACCTACATCCACAAACACTCTGAGCACAGTCCATGCATACCTCTTTATTCGGACGATTTCCATCCAGTTTTTCTGAGTAGATCTGCATTTTTCTGCCTGTGCTTTTAGCTCACACCCTCCACCTTTCTACTGAGATATTGAAACGTCTTTGTTCCATTATTATTATTATTATTATTATTATTATTATTATTATTATTATTTAAGAAATAATACAAAATCACAATATTATGACAGATTATTATTATGATTATTATGAAAAACTATTAAATATTTTAAGAATATACAAGATAAAGAAGATGAAGAAGACCAATAATTATTGATATTTTTAACAGTCAACAGCCAACAACATATACATAACTTAACTCTAATATTTTATGCAAGTTGCATTTAAGAGAAACTGGAACCAACAACCTTTGAAAATCACTGCTTCTAAACTCCACGCAATTAAAGTATAATCATTTTATTTCTATAAATAATACACATGTCAGATCTGGAATGGACGTGTTCTCAGCAGTTTTGACTCATCATAGCAGGTAAAACACGTTAACAACGTTTCACTCCATTAACTGTCCCAGAAAGCCATGATAGTGAGCCAGCATGTACAACAGCAGGACCCTGAAAGTAGCTCACCTAAATGGAATGAAGTTGTTAATGTTACCAATTACACCTGAGCCATTCCTGCTGTGAGAAAAGTAGAACAATTGTAGAGAAGATTCTTCAGAAACACTGGGATCAACATAAAAATGCTTTGAAAAATAAAGTGAAAACTCAACCATGTTTGCTAAAACTCCAAGTGCTAGAAATAACAGCCAGGACATGACCTCAGATTCTTTAATACTAGATATAGATCTGCTATTTAATCCCCCTCAGATCTGTAGATACATACTCCTACTTAAAAATATGAGTGTTTATTTCAGTGAATCTTTCCTGCTGGAATAAAGAGTCCTGTGTGACTGAACACAGTGCTTACTGTATTCACACCAGTCATCTTTCAGTGTGACTTGAATTTTGGGAATGTGTTCCCATTTTTGCCCATATTTGAAATTTGTCATGTTAAATGTTGCTTCACATGTGATATTATATTCAGAGAATCTTAGATTTTGTGTTTGATGATCGCATTTTTTTATGTAATAGAAACATTAGGTTAGAATTTAGATATGTCATACATGGAATTGAAGAGTATTATGATGATTATTCAAACTATCAAGAATCTAGTCTGGACACATGTCTGATGGTTTTGGTTTTGGTATTGTGGATTAATATTGGAGAAACACAAAGATGACTGCAGTAGTCAGGGGATCCTTTCCTTTATGTACAAACTATAACAGATCTAACGTAACAGACACACTTATTTCGTTTTACCAAACTTTTACTGTCTGCGCATCAGCAGCACTTGCTAAGTCCTGCCTGACTTTAAGGAGGGGAATGTTTCGTCTTCCATCTTCTTCTTTTTTTTTTCTCTCTTTCCTTCAGTGGCTGAACACAATAGCTCTCCACCCAGCCCTGCCAATCCCACAATGCCTGGCGGTGGGTCTGGCAATAATTCAGGGCAGGACTAAACAGCTGGCTGCCTGACAGGAGAGCTGCCAAGAGCTGGCAACGAGCGGCAGGCTGCTAACCCTTTCACATTTTTAATTAGACCCACACAGCCATGTCTTTGAGCCATCGTAAATATACCGATGACATGCCGAGCATCATTTGTTCAGAAATATTTGCTTACAAAATACTTTCTGGGCTCGAAGTTATTTTTTTTCTTTTGCATCGAGCTTGCAAGAATATCTTCCAATATGAGAGTCAGACAAACAGCAGCTAGAGGAGTTTTTTAAAGGTGATAAAAGATGAAAGACTATAAAGGAATGGACTAACATGATAAAAACAATGAGAACTGGGCTACTTATTTTCATTGATTCACTGGTTTTCACCTGTAATCATGTTCGGATCCCTGTGACAGAAAGATTGCTAGACCCACTAGTTCATAGTCAACATTTTTCCAGTGTTTCCCTCCAGTGTGTGACTCTCAGAACAGCTTTCAAATCTCTCCCTATTCCAGAGAAGCACCAACATATTGCACATCACCATATCACTACAACAAAAGGCTTCCCCTGACCTGTAGAGAGGGGTTGAGGCAGACTCACTTGTACAGTATGAAGCCTGTCCAGCTCTGCAGGCCGTGGGCACGGAGGTATGACGAGGACTGGGGATCTGAAGGAAGTCCAGGAAACAATAGGAAGAGTGTTTACCGGAGTGAGGGCACCATGTGCAGGAGGGATTACCACAGCATTATGACTGCAAGACGCCTTGCCATCTGGACACACGGCGCAGAAAAGGCAGGGTATAATGAGTTTGCAGAAAAAGAGGACTGATGAAAAGGACAAAATGTGAGATGCATGCTTATGTCTGTGACAGAGGTGTGATATGTATGTTGAACACATTTGTGTGAATCCTGAATCTTTGAAACTTTCACTGATATGTGGAAATCACAGCATTTAGCACGTTCATTTTTGAATTCTTTTGCAGACCCCCACTTTTTTGTCTCACTGTTTTGGTCCAAGTTCTTCAATACTAATAGCCAGATTTTTATTATGTTTTTTGTCAATATTCATGGTGCTCAAACCATGATTCCTTAAGTTCGAATGTCAAAGGATGGTGCACTATCTGGAATCAAGCTTGGAAAAGCATTTTCGCCAAGCTGAGACAAATTCCAACCCATCAAATGTCAATTAGGAACAATTAAAAATATCCTGTACATAATGAATATACCAAGACCCAACAGAGCTGCAGGAGTGAGTAAAGAATGCTGAGGACACCACATGGCAAAACAGAGGAACCAGCTTAAAACCAAAATGGTTTCGCCTGAAGACAAAACAGACAACAGCTGATCTTCTAAAAAAGGGAAAAGAGAAGTGGAAGGCATTGATCTACATGGTGCTAACATCTTCAAGTGGTCTCCAGCAGACCCCCTTAAGCAATATTTTACTTGTACATACATAGTATTACTATTATTATAATCTAATTAAAGATGAACTGTCAGAGATCAATTCAGTCTGAACAGTGATGGTCTACAGATGATCTCTGATGTTTCTGGTGGCCTTTTTTCCTCAAGGTGTCATCAGTCCTAATATTTCCATTTTTACACAAGGAATATCAAAATCTATATCAATGGGATTTACTGAGCAAATTCATGCTCACTAGGTGGATTTCTCTTTCCATTATGAACAATCAGAGTTTTCCTTTAGTGCCACACAAAGTAAGGCTCAAAGAATGGAAACTTCAGCATTTGCTTTGCAGTTTTGTGTGATGGGGTGTAATGAACACTGTAGTCTGTAGTGTCTGCAAGGTTCACCTTTCAATTGTGAAGTGAAGTGTCGACCTGTGTTACAAAGGTTACCTGATGAATGAAAGTTTGATTTTGACTCTGCTCTTAGCTCTGGTTTGGTCTTCACCAGCTCCTGAGCTCTGGCTTGCAAATACTCCACTATAATCACCAGCTATTGCAAAATGTGTCTGGCTACTGTTGGTAGCCAGTACTGTGGTGATGTAGTGAGTGAACTGTACATTACATTTTTCCTGCTGTGGCGGGAAATGAGGCTGATGAGAGCAGAGCTTTAAGGCCAGAATACCAAAACAAGCTAAAATAAGACTGAGTTATTAATAATTGTCTGCGGGTTTGCCACCGCAAGTGACATCTTTCACATTACACATCTTCATTTGAACTATTGGTAATATAAAAACATAAATGAGTGCAGATGCAGTCCAACAATCTGAATAAATGCAGTGAGCATCGGGTCAAGACAGTGCATGAATTGAATCAGCCGTTGTCACCACATACATATAAAAAAAAGGCTGATAAGATAAAACACCAAAGCCACTATTAACACTTGAAACACTTAAACATAACTTTCTACATTTTTGTGCCATGCATATTCACCTAAACCATATTAATTAACATCTAAAGTTGATGTCCTCGACAAAGTTTCCCAATTATGGAGCTCAGTGTAATGTCAGAGCTCAGAGATGTGATTGGACAGTCAGACTTACAACCCAATCTTCTAAAAAGTCTACTTGGGACAATACCTGGTCATTGTAGTATTACAGGATGTGCATCTAGAATCATTTGTGCAGTTGTTTAAACTACTGGGTTTTTAATAAAATGCCTTTAATTGTGTGGTTTTAGTATTTAACCTCTCTATCATCTTCTGCCCTTCTGCTCTCTCTGTCTTCCTGTCTAAGTATTGATTTCAGCTGATCTGAGAGAAAGAAAGCCTCATACAAAACATGTTAGAGCCCTCTCAAAATCTGTCCTACACACACACACACACACACACACACACACACACACACATGCAGACACATTGACTAGCTTACACTGGCCTCAGATGGAGAAAGGCAGGTCTGGATGAAACATAACCCATCTGGAACCTGACCGCTGCAGGAAGGAGGTGACCCCTGGACCACAGTGTGTGTGTGTGTGTGTGTGCGTGTGTGGGTGTGTGTCTTGTGACAAGGCCAGGGTCTTGGCATGCCAGTGAAGTGTGTCACATGGAGGCAGTATGGGCTGGTGAATGGTCACATCCAGCTGAGATCACATCTGGACTCCAGGGAAAGGGACAAAGGCAGAACTCAAAGGACTTCTGGCCAGCTCTAAAGAGACTGTACTTACTTTATCAAAAATAGATTCCCATATGAGAATAAAGCAGTGGTCTCCAACCATGTGCCATCCAGAGTCAAGGGTCTGCAGGTTTTCCCTCCAGACTGACTCTACATCAGCTCTTTTCTGTGATTAGTTCCTTCTGTGTGGTTGAAGATGTGTTAAATTGTGAAATCAGCTGCTGTAGTGCTTGGTTAGAATGAAAACTTGCAGACTCTGGATGGTGCAGAGAAAATTGGAACAAAGCCTTGTAGCACATTTTACAGTTTGGCTTTGGTTGAAATAAACAGGAAACATTGCACAGTAAGCAAAATCAGTGCATGCTTGAATCGATGAGTGCAGACAAACAGAGACACAGGACTGGTGACAAACGGTACATATCGCATGCAGTATAGATGTCTGAGGAGTTTTGAGCTTTAGCCTTTGAGGTTTGGGTTTATTTGCTTTTACTGCTCACCAGCATGTGAATATGAAAGGCTCACACTCCTGCCCATCAACAAGGCATAGCAATCCAGTCCTTAGGACATGTCAGCCCTTAGGACATGGCATAAAAGAGCATTGGTACCCTGGTGACTACTTGCAGGTTATGCAGTGTCTACTGTAAGATCTCATTTTATTTGTGACAAAACAGACACAGAGAGGAAAGCTTGATTCTCATATGGCACAACAGAGTCGAATAACATTGGATGGTGTGAAAGTTCATAAAAGTTCGATGGCTGATTCCATTTTGGATATTCTGGATCTCTCTATTCTCTAATAGGTCAGCACTCCCTAAACAGTTTGCAACTGGACATGGCATTGTGTGTCAAATATCAAAGTTAAACTCTGTGTGAGCAAAATGATTTTGGTCCAAATATCTAGTTTGATAGAGCACTAGCAAAGATAAAGACGTCATAGCATGCCCTACATTGTTGCATCATAGACGCAAATTTGACCTCTCTGGGCTGTTCTGATGTCATTTCAATCGATGTCTTTATTGGTCCATTTCATTCCTCGTAATCTGGAGCAAACCCACGGACCCATCTGGGATCCAAATTATAATCTACTTGTATCGGGTAGTGTGAATGTATTGACACACCAACCCACAGAAATGGAATGGATCCAAATAATAATTTGTCGTATTAACGTTTCAGTTCAAGTTTTTCATGGGTTCAAGCTTACAATTACTTGGAACGTCAATGCAAAAGCAACCTTAACATGGAGACATCTCCCTTTACATGCACCACAGAGTGTCAATAAATACACACATTTTAAGTATGTATGCATGACAGGCCAGAATGTAGATCCGTCTTGAAGCTGCAAAGTCAAGCCGTCCGTCATCTTGCCTTAAAGGGATGTGACTCCTCTTTGATCCAGACCCAATGAAACTGGCACATCTACCTTGGTGTATTTGCAAGGTGGTATATAATGTCAATGACAACTGTCCCTCTGAGGTCCTACTGTGAGCGTTTAGGGTTCGCCCTCCCCCTCACACACACACACATTCACACACACACACTGCACTATTTCCAGCCACACCTCCCTGCAGATCTGTGCAGATAAGAAGGGATGGTTGCAGGGTTGCCGACTCGTTGAACAGGCCTTTGGCATCAGGCCCAGATGGAGAGACAAACCACTGGAGGCCCTGTGGAGGAGCTTTGGGGAGAGAGGGAGGAGGGAGGGAAGATGGTGGCTGGGATCAGACAGGCCTCAGGCAGGTGTTAAGATACTCAGCCTGGCTCTTCTGGTGGTGATTGCTTTGCAAAAACACAGCCGTCAGTTTGCAGCCAGTTTCTATGGAAGTCTAACACACCTACTTTGTTTCAGCCAGGAACTACTGTACAAATAAGTTAAGCTCTGCCCAGTAAAGTCTCATCTGTCCCAAACTGGTTTGGTAATAAGCTGCACCCAAGGTACAATGTCCAGGCTTGCCAGAATCCTCAGAGGGATTTTAATTACATCTGACATAAAATCATACATGTGCTGAGTCTGATTTCATGGGGAAGTGTTACACTGCTTACTACAGTGATCAGTTTATAGACCAACTTCCTGTTTCAGCTTAACATGCTGCGTTCACCATGATGTGGCCACACAGTTTTTATGGACGATCAGTTATTGTTACTGATATTTTAGGTCCACTGACTTTCACCTTCAGAAACGGTGGAATCACTGAAATATCAGTGACTAAACTTTTGGCTGATGGCAAACTGCTCATGTTTCTTGACATGTTGGTCTTGGTTGTGTTACTTTGTGTCTTGATGAGCACAGTGTTATCAAAGCCAGTAGAAATGATGGCCCAAACCACAAAAATAACATCCAAGTTGTATTATGGAACATGTGTGTCATGTGTGTATATGCATGTGAACCTCCCTACAGACTCCTCTGTTAGTGCTCTTCAAACCTGAGCCCTGGCCTTAGGGACACACACCTGGCTCCTCTCTCTCCACACACACTCACTCAGACACACCACACACACACACACACACCTGGTCACTCCATCTCTCTCCTCCTCTCTGTCTACCTCTCCTCATCATTTCCACCCTCATTTCCTCACCATGTTAAGATGCTTATTTTCCATCTCTTGATCTGCAAGTCATCCTTAAACCTTTTAACACGGCTCTGGCCCCGCGGACTAATCGTATTCCATAAATATTTAAAAAGGGCGGGAATCTGCTGGAGGTTGCCTTATCTGGAGTCCCGACGATAATCATCTTAACCAGGACCATTATGATTTTAATTACCTGTCTTTGATTTCCTAACTCGGGAGCGTGGTTATTCCTGGCCCCGCGGTACATTCCAGGTTAAAAAGGTCTCTAGGATTAGCTCCCCCCGATAATTGAGTCCATGTCAAAATGCAGGTTTATCCGTGGAGAGGTATTTAAAGTTAAAATCTCAGGATCCCCTGTCTTCAGCCAATCAGAGTGATAATACAGAGCTGAGTGTGAAAGATGCCACTGGCTGCTGAAGACTTTTTAAACAGTCAGAGAATCAAAGATGACGGCAGAGTGCTGTTGCTTCAAATGTGTATTATTCTGCTTCTTTAAATGTCAGTGCTCTTCTTTTTGTTTTATCCATCTCATTTTTGATTTATTTGAACTTTTCTATTTGAATCCTTCAGTGTTCACTCATACTTACAGTATGCACAGCTGTGAGCCTCGTGGCTGACTCCTTTTTGAAAAATATTTCAGAGTTTCACTGTTTATTTTTGTGTGTGTTATTTGGATGATGTTGCTGTGTTCATGTTCACATTTCTTGTCTTTTTGTGTAATTTTCTACGACATGGAACCACATTCTGAGCTGTCCTTGCCAGTATCGTAAACCATGAGTCCATGAATTGGGATAGCTGCAGCATTTCCCATCAGGTATTTTTAAAATAAGCAGTATGTAAGGACAAAACTTTCAATGTACGTTTTCAGCGAGATGACCGAGAAAAAAAAAAAAGTCACAAGCCAGTGTCGACCCATTTCTGATCCATTTCTGTTCATCCGATCAGCCAGAGTCCTGATAAACAACATTATGCTATACAGTGTTCTGTGGCTTCTTTCTCAACCGCCACACTGTCCACTCTAAATGTGCTGGAAAACAGTAAAAAATGCATTGTACTCATATTAATAGTTAGACTACATAATTCATAATCATTGCACATTATTTGACTTTTTGGCAGTTTGGAATCATGAGAACACGAGAATGTGCCCTCAAATACTATGTGTTTAAGACTGATAGTTATCATTCAGATAACAACTTTGCTTTCATTTGTACTAGGGCTTATACCGTATATGAACACACACATACACACACACACACACACGCACACACACATCCACCTGGTGGCTGTGTGCATGTTTGCAGTGACGTGACGGCAGGCAACATATTTTTCCTTGCTGTAGGTCATCAGTGCTGCTGCTGCTGCCAGAGCAGGGGAGAGGGAGCATGTAGCCCTGCAGACAGCCAAGCCTCATTGTGAATAAAGAGGAACATGTTCTCTGGAAAGTGCTGATCTGGCTCTGTCTGTTGCAACCCACCCCCTCCCCATTTACCCCCCCCCCTCATCCCACCTCGATATCTGCTTTGAAATGGTGAGGAAGTGACAAAATGACTCGGGCTAACAAGAGGCCATAATTAATTGCATTGGAGAAAGCATACACACACATACAGAGCCATGGGCACACATGGGCACACACATGCCAGGACACACTCAGCCATAAGGATTCTTGCTAATACACATACTGTACAGTGCATATGCATTCACATGGGAGCTCTCACGGGGCCCGTCCAGGGCCACATATGGGCACACTCCTGGACACAAAGGCACTCACACAGACTGGCACAGGGTTTTAATAATCATGTCTGGAAAAATTAACTTTGAATCCAGAGCTTTTTATGTTTGCCCACATGCTCAACAGGCCCCTTCCATTTTTATTGCCAGCTTGTTAAGTGTCTTCTGGCAGTCTGAGGTAAAGAGGAGAAGCCCGTTTCAGCCAGCAGCCAGCAGCCCCCAACCCCCCTTCAAAAAAAAAAAAAAAAAAAAAAAAACTCCTCACCAGCCAACTATCCAATTACACATAAACCAATTAATCACTCTTAACACAATCATTATTAACATAAAGATTCTGTCTCCTTTTAGCTGCAGTTAACATACATTAAATGTAGTTGGACAGATGGAAGCAGAGAGGCAGGTGTCCAGCTAATAAACCATATCTATATGGGACCAAACCAGTCCCACCAACTACCTGTATCAACCCCTCCATAAGCTGTTAGTCATGTATGGAAATGATTTTCACTTTCTACTGAATTTGACCTGAAAAATTATCCAGGTTATTTTTTCCCTTAATAAGATTAAATCTAAATGTGGATGTAAAGTTTAAAGACTTTATTATACTTTAGTTTTAATGTTGCTTTTTATGCTTTTTATGTGTAAAATATCTTACACATTATAATGGACTTTACTACACACATGGGTAGCTCAGCAAAGTCTTTTTACTCTGATTTTATCTTTTTAAAATGACATTATCTATTGAGGAAGTCATTTTAGCTTTAGTATCAGTTTTTCCTCCATGCTCTTACTTTCTTACTCTTACGTTCCAAAGCATGAATTCATTCATTTATGAAGCCTTGTTGAAAGCGACACAGCAGTGCTGCCGGTCATATCATCAGGTCCAAGACCTCTATTGGTGTCGAGGTTGAGTGACTTCATCTGAATCAATGCAAATTCACTATTCTTGGTTATGAATGGCCTCTGAGAGGTCTGACATTAGATAATATCAGCATAATGTTGTTATGTCACTCCATACATAATAAACATACAGACAGACACTGAGATACAAGCCTTCTTTGCACATTGAATAGAACATTTCAGTCAATGTGCAAAGTACAATGGAAATTCTTGTATATTTCACACATCAAATGTACAAAAATGACATGACTGTATGTGATTACTAAGCATTTAAAATGCTGTTTCGCATCATAAACAAAGTGTGCTCATGTATGATATCATACGTAAATGACATGAATTAATTACATCACGTCAATGTTATGTAACTTTTCATGTGAAATGGTCAAAACCACGTTCTTCATATTGTAAACAATGTAAAGAAATATTAAAAATGTACCTCCCTGTCAGACACACAGTCACATTCTGTTGAATGAGATTTTCTTACTTCTGCAACAGAACCCAGAAGTTTTGTCTCTACTTGGGCTTTTTGTTGTGGAACCAGTAGCACCATGTTTCCCCACTCCATGTGAAAATAACCCTTGAATGATTTCTACACACAACCACATGTGTGGGTCTAAAACAACATGATAACAGGAACACGTGTATATATATGTATGTCTTTTAATGTGTTTGTAACCTTAATCCTACACTTTAAGGCTTTGTCCTCTCTGAGATGCTACTGCAGTCAGATCTGTGTGGATGCATGCATAGAACCTCACAAATATCTTACATTTTCCACTCATTTCACTTTCTGAAGCACGTATGGCACGCCTCCCTAAAGACCCCTCATATTACATCCTAATGGCTTGTACGCACACACACATAACATACTTGCCAAACCAAATACACACAGCTGTCACACTAAGACCCTATCCAAACTAGCACCTCTTCCTCCTTGTGATTATGGAGAGTGTGTTGGCAGGAGGCGCGGCCTAATAGCCATTTAGCTGATTCCAGTGAGGAGGTATTGGGGGAAAGTTGGTGGCGAAGTGCTTTCATGCCGACTGCCAGCGTCGGAGAGCCCGGCTGCCTTCCATCTCCTGAATGAGAAGCAAATTATTACAAATCATTTGGGAGTGAGAGGCAGAAGCAACCCCTTTTATTTTTTGGATGCATTAACAATGTTTTCAGTCACTTTGTTGGCGGCATCAAAAAGGTGGGCCCTGCCAAAGATTAGCTAGATAAATTGCTTAATTGATCCATTCACTTTTTAACTGATGCTTTATTAAGAGGCTCTGGAGTGAGGAGGAGAGGAGGGGAAAGGCTGGGGAACACTGGTGTTGCTGCACACACACACACACACACACACACATCATTTGTGTAGTTTCACTGTGAAATAGTGCAAGACAAAGCCAACTCAGGGTATGATTAGAAGCATGAGAGTCTAGAGTATGAAGAAGTATGCTCCACTTTTTTCCCACAGTCTTCCCACAGTGAGTTTATTTATGAATAAACACCAACACACACATTTCTCTCACCCATTAAGTTTCCTGAGTTTCCCTACTCTGGGTTATTCATGGAGATATTAACACACTTCATCATAATCAGCCTGCTTAACTGTTAGCATATTAAAATGCTTTAATCCCTGCATAAATATTGAGGAGCTTACACTATTAAGGTGATGGATGGAGGATGTTCAGTAGGAACACCTTGCATTATAGACTGTGACTGTGGAGCAAAGTGAAGTGATTCTGACTCTACACTGAGCTCACTGAAGATTTTACACAAACATTATTAAAACATATCATGAATATTTGAGAGTTCTCGGTGTGCAACATGTTTCTTATGTTTACAGTAACTTTAAAACATTAGCAATATTAGAGCTTAGATTACATAAACCCCGGCAAATCACATGACTCAGCCTTTCACCACTCATGTTCAAGATCTGATAAGCCTCCTGTACACTACCTGCACCAAACAGAGATGGACAAAGTAATACAAAACTGGAACATTAATGAGCTGGAGAACCAGATAATAACTCAAAGATTTGGTATATTGGATCGATTCATCAGGTGCACACTACTCCAAATAAATGCTACAATGCTATTTCTCTTCAGCTACTAAATGGTCCAATATGTTTAGCTGTGTCTAACTGTCTCTGCCTGCTGCTTGGTGCTGATCAGATAGTGTGATACTGTGAAGTTTTAGAAAGACCAAAGCACAGAAGGAACCAGGTCAAACAGTCTCTGGCACAGAAAGTGCAAGGACCCTGTGTTTGATTGTTATTCTGTTGTGAAACACATTTTTAGCGGTTTTTGTGCACTCTTTAAAAAATGACCACACGTCAACACTGGCAAAAATTACAGAGTTTTGTTTACTGCAACTGCTTACTTCAGAGCCAGCAGGCTCCATAGCACCGCCTAATAAGTGGTAGGCTTTACTCGGGATAAAGTTTCAAGAAGCTTCAAAAATGTGGTGGGCACATCATATCATGTCTGATATATTTCATGTTGGCTTTCATTAATTCTATTTTGTGAAGCAGGTAAGCAGTGCCCGCACCTGCCAAATCCCACTTTAACCTCTGGGCATATTCCGCAGACTACTGTGATGCTATTTTCTTCAAATTGTATTAGTAATAAAAATTATATGATGTCATGAGTCATGAAATGGCACAACATGTTAGGTATTTTACATGCTTGAAACTTTTTGAGTATCTGGAGGAATAACAGTTCGACCATAAGGTCAATTTGCACATTTTTGGTCTCCTTTCATGGGTAAGAAGTCTACATAAATCGATTTCTATTCATATCTATCATTGAAAGAGTAAATGCAATAACAGAAAAAAGGGGCATTTTTGGCTCTCTGACAATTGCTGTAGCATCTATATTTACTCAAACACATAGACGGCCAACACTTGCACTATGCATTTCTTCCTGTGGTGAAGCTGTGGTTGGCTGGTAGGCGAAAGCATGACTAGAAGCCTTTTCAAATTAAATAGGTGAATAGCAGAATAGGATGTGTTTCCTTTCTGTACTGTGACACACACTTATGTTCAGCTCTTTCTACGAAAGCTCAAAGACTGGTGCCATGTTTTCTGAATTTCCCTCTTCTTGTAGTTGTCCTCATGCCGTCTGTTACCTCCCGACAGGTGCAACACAATTACAGTTTGAGGAGTGGCATGAATTGGCCACAAAAAGTGAAAGACATCAGATCAGTTCTCTGCAATTTAGTTAATTTAGTGACAACCGCCTTGTTCGACACCATACCGACTGTTTCAAAGTTGGAAAGAAAGTAATTAGTCAAGTGTATCTGCAAAAATGTATCTGATGCCATGTCAAAGTTCGTCTAATCCCTGTTATTTCTTCTACAAGAAGCAAGTATGGGACTTGTTACAGTCAGCATAATTAATTTGATTGACGAAGGTTGTATGTGAACATTAGAGAGATAAGCGTAAGCTCATTTGAACTCTCAAAGACTCTGAAACCGTTCTACTTTTGTCAATCTGTGGTGTTTGGTGCATTTGAGGAGTGATTTTGTGGTGAAGCATTATCATTAGGCTAATTTTGTGATGCTCAAACCTGCATCATTTTCTATTTCCTACATCTCCCAGAATGCCTGTCAACAGCCCCCAGAAGGATGTGGGCATTCAGCTGTGGACCTCATGTGCAGGGAGAGAAATAGGCATACTGGCAGCAGAGATTTTGTGGTTAAGAAAATGCAAGCAGCGAAACAATGTTTCGTCAAACAAGGGTGGTGTATTGCCTTCTGGTCAACTGAAGATACTGACAGTGGAAAAAAAAAACTGTCTCCCTGCATGAATGATGAATGGAGGCCAAATTTATGTCCTTTGCCTCAAGAAATACCTTCAGTCCCTCTTCTGATTCCAGTTAAAGGGTCTGGGGAAGTTCTTCATGTGCATACCGATCAAGATGTGGGTGGGGCTCGCAAAATGATTGATCCAAAGCCAGGAGAGACTAAGAAGGCCTGCAACGGAGGTTTTTGATTGGGACCACCCCATACTACAGAACCAGGAGTGGGTTTGGACAGAGCTACTGTGTCTGCACAGTTCTGCTGACTTGACACTGCTAAGCTGCTGGACTTGGCAGAAGATGAAGCCAGCCTCCTTGGTTTCCCCCCGCCGATGAATTCCATGGTGACATTTGCCCCAGTCTGGATCCTATTAGGAATCTGGCCCACCAGGCCTCAAGTGAGCACGGCCAGGGATTGGATGGAGTCAGGATTGTGCCTGGGAGGCCCTGCCCCAGTTAGCATCCACTGTCTAAGTCAACACTAGAGTTGACAAAGATTACAGTTTCTTAACTCTGTTTCTCGTGTTAATAATTTGTTAAAGTGGTCACCTCTTCACTTCTTGATATGTTGTCTCAATCTTTGTCACTAAATTCTCTGTTTTTTGTTTGTTTGTTTCTTCTTTTATTAAGGTTTTATTAAGGTGTGGGGTAACAGTGTAACTAAATGCCATAGTGAAACAAACATGCAGATGTTACTGACGGCTAACAGAGCACCACGTACAAGTACAGCACTGAACTCCCTTTGTTTAGCCACACAATCAGTGCTGATATAGCGGGGTGTGTGCTCTTTCTTTCCCCTGTGAAAACACCAACCTTCTCCAGCTGTCACTCCCATCCACCCAACCTGCTGCTGCTCCTGTTGGATAGCTATTATTATTATTGTTGTTATTGTTTATTCCATTTGGTCATTTGGCCACTGATCAAAATCAGGATTTCCACTTTTACATGCTAAACAACAAAATCCAGTGAGCTTAAGTTTATTGAGTGCATTCATGGTAACAGGATAAAAACCTTAAACTGACTCCTGTATGATGACAGTACATTACTGATTTTACTAAAAAAAAAAATATATATATATATATTTTCAAAGTGTTTCTTTTTTTCACATGTTCATATAGGCCCAAAATACAAACACACAGAGAAGGGGCTTATAGACATATAAATGTATCTCCAGCTACCAGTCCATCCCCCATACTGTGGTTTATGCAGCCAATGTACAGTTCCGTGGCCACTACGCAGAGCACAAACCACTATACGAACACGGCTGAAGTTGGTGACCTCTCTCTTCCCTGGTGGCTGCAAACACTACCTACTGTAAAAGTGACAAAGTCATGACTGACTGTAATGAAGGCAGATTTACTCAGAAAACAAAAGTTTTCTAGAGGTACGAAATTTATCAAACATGATCACAGTCATAGGTCATGTTCCATCTGTTTTTCTACACGTGCTGCTCTCTCTTTCTATTTGTTCTCTGAAGGACAAAGACCACAGCTTGCTCTCTCCTCAGGCCATTGTATCCTCCATGCGCAGCACTCAGGGCACAGACCTCCAGCGAATCACCAATCACTTCATGTTGTTTTTGGGAAAAGGGGGGTGGTTAAACAGATAGCGGGAAGGTCAAAGTCCATCCTCTCATCTGCTGTCCTGTCCCTCCGAGCTCTTATCCGTTGCTGTCAGTGTCCACTGACTGACGTCTTCGTTCAGCGGTCAGGTCCTAGCAGCCATGCCGCAACTATGCCACCTGATACACACATACAAACACAACAACAACAAAATAAACAGAGGGACTCAATGATGCCCAAACCTATCGCCTCCCTATCAGCCACCCATTATTCCATCCATTCTTCTATCCATCAACCCATACTTCCATCAGCCTGCTGATTGACTTTGCTCTGGTCACTCTTTACCAGCAGCCAAACCGACAGCTGCCCCTCTTTGTTTGGAAAGAAAGTCAGGCTAAACTTCAGGCTAGTCATCTGATGAGTCCAATTGATTGTGGCCTGATTTGTGACAAGCTGACTGCACTGGAGTGCAGTTAAGATGGTAAATGGTAAATGGACTGTACTTATATAGCACATTTCTAGTCTTCTGACCACTCAAAGCCCTTTTACAGTACATATCTCATTCACCCATTCACACACATTCATACACTGATGGCATTGGCTGCCATGCATGGTGCCAACTGCTCATCAGTTTGAGGAGCTAACCATTCATACACATTCACACACTGATGGCACAGCCTTCAGGAGCAATGTGAGGTTCAGTATCTTGCCCAAGGACACTTCAACATGCAGACTGGAGGGGATTGAACCGTCAATCATCTGATTAGTGGACGACCAAATTAGAGCAGTGGCCTTTTTACTGATGTACCGATGTACTGATGTACAGGCTCATCTGATGAGCTCGGTACCCCTTCAGACATCTTCTGTTCTTTCTAAGTATACAAAAGTGAACATAACAGAATGTTGTCATACATTTGAAGTTGTTTTGGTCATTAACATTTGTACTACCACTTAAAGTTGGTTGGCAGATATTGACCATTTATTCTACTTCTTGCTATTTCATTTATCCATCCAACATATATTCATGACTTTCAGCTAACAATTTCAGCTGTTGATCCATTAATATACATCCTGGTAACAAGGTCATTTATTTGCCATTATTACATTCCATCATTTATATTAGTAATTTATATAATTTCCACATACTGCACGGCAACAGCAGAGGTAGGCCCTGGAACACAATTTCCTTGTTTGTGAATCAGCATGCAGGAGTATAAAGTCAGTGGAACATGGATCTGACTTTATCATGTTGAATGATAAATTCAAAAGTTATTCAGGTGAACATTTAAAAGGCAAGCACAAAAAAGGGTTATGGCCATGGGTTGAATGTCTGAAACATTTAAATCAGTGTTCCTCTAGTCGACTAAAAGGAAAACTCTGACCCCATCGTCCAGAAGTTTGATTCAGCAGCAAAGTGGTGAGATCAGAGCTGAGCCTCCACTGTGTATTCACTTTCATAAGTCAACACCCTGAGATGTGTTCAAGAGGACTTCTGAAGGAAAGGTCTGAAAGGAAAGTGTTTGCTAATCAGTGTATAGGTCAGCATGTAACAGAATATTTTTGGCCAGTGGGATGTGGCTGAGCTTTGATCAAGGGGGAGTATTCTGTTTGAACGAGTCATTTGGCAAAGGGCAGGAGAGGTTCCGGGGGACAAAACAGACGCTGTAGGGCTGAGGCTGTGGGGTTAATACTCTGATGTTTAAGGGAATTGGATGATGCATCTCAAAACAAGACTTCCCAGATTCTTTCATGTCAAACAGACCCACATTACACTGCAAACACTCATTCACTCTGAATCAGTCCCAGAGACTTGTTTTTGGACGACTGTTGAACTGTAGAGTGTAGTTATCTAGAATTTGAATCATTCTTTTCTTCAGGTGTCATACAGTGTGTTATATATAAAAGTCATATTAATGTTCAAATTTTATGAGAAAAAGTTCATATTAAAGGAATAAATACATTAGGAAGGAGTCATGATCTTATTCTGTTTTTTTTTTGTTTTTTTTGAGAAACAAACAAAAAATCGTGTGATGATTAAAGAGAAATGAGAAAAGGTCCACACTGATTCTTGTTGAATTATTTCTGTCACACAAACACTCCCCTTCATGTTCATTCAAACTAATCCTCATTCTAATTTGAACTCAAAATCTGGTAATCCTAAACCATCAAACCCCTTCATGGAAATATGTTTTCCTCCATGGATTTTGTCCTACTTGTGACATTTGTGCCTGATAAAAACAGAAAACACGCACACACACAACCCCAGTCTGTCCTATTAATAGGTGGCTTATTGAAATGCCACGACAGATTCTTGACTGGGCTGGGGGGGGCTGACAGTGCTGGTCACCCCACACCAGACCTCACCTATACCGGGGGCACACAGAGATCCGGTTGATTGATTGGAGTGGCTTTCTGCTCATTCATTAGCCAGCACTCCCATCTGACAAGGCCTGGCAGCTACCTTCATGTAGAGAGCCCTTTTTCATTGCTGTGTGGTCCCGGGCACACTCACCAGCTTATTAATGACATTTTAGACATTAATATTGCAGGGGATTAGGGATATCCTATCTCCTTTATTGTCCTGACAAACCCCTTTACTGTTTTTATTGGATCAGCCGCTCTCATTCGTTCTCTAAATCTTTTCCATACTTACTTTTTTCTTGTCAAGGAAAGAACATTAATGTTTTCTCTTTTCTTTTTTTTCCTCTCTTTTATGTTAGCTTCCTCTGCCCCACATGCTTTCTTATTCTTTGCTCATTGTCCAGCAATCTAACTTTTTCAATGATCTGCATTAATTGCAGTATTTTGGAGGGACAACTGTTTCCTCAATGTGAACCCAGCATAGGTGAACGTGCAGATTCATGTCTGGATTTTTCTTTTGTGGTCACACATGAGCAGTGAATGTAAAACATGCTTTTTTTTTTAACAGTTGCATTGAATATGCTGTACAACATTATCTGAACTTGTCCTCCTCAGCAATACCTTCATTTGAGGATAAAATGATTTGTGTTCCTCTTAATCACTGCATATTTTCAAAAAGAGAATGTAGCGAAGGTACTGAGCACATCAGCAGCTCTGCTAGAAGCTCTGGATGACTGCTTTAGCAAGTGGTGCTAGAATGCTAACATTTGCTAATTAGCCCTGTTGCAGTTGCAGTTGATGTTTCCTCCCCTCTCTTCACACGTGTTTATATTAAACTGTTTCATGTGTTTAGCTTAACTGTAGCATAACTAAAATAAGTCAGAGCTTTTTAGTTAACATTGTGTGAGACAGTTTTTGAAGTAGTACCCAGGTTTTAGGTAGATTAGCCACAGCAGGATATGAGATGAATGAGACAGCCCAGGTGTTGATTTCATCACGGCAGAGTTTTATTCAATTTTGATGCATTATTGTCTGATGATCAAGTTCATATTTTTTTTCTGTAAGTCTAAGTGGGAGGTCACAGCCTACCAGAGGTTTGTAAATGTGAATATGTGATATTCCCCTAACATTAGCTCTTATTAGCCCTATCAAACATCATGAAGTGTAAAGGAAGAAAGTAGGAATGAAGAATACAGACTGCGCTAACAGTTTTATATCTTTTAGTGTGCTAATCCCCTGTGAGCTTGAACACAAAGAAAAGGACTGTAAAAGCAGCGTTTGGTTCTTGTAATAATAATAAGTTGATAATTGTTGAAACAACCATTGGTTGTTCTTTATGAGTTCAAATTGAGGAGAAAAATCTCAAAAGAGAAAAAAAAGAATGTCTTCCTCTCACTTCTGAAGTGATTTAACACCCCTGGGTGTCCTTCCACCTTTTCCTCCACATTTTCCCCTGTTCTTCTCCCGTTACGCTGGCCCGTGGGGCAGTGCCGCTGTATGATGGCATTTGGAGGCTCGGCGAAGTCAGGCAGCAGCTGCACAAGCTGTCTGAACCTACGGCTGTCTGCAGGGTGGAGGAGAAGCGCAGGGAAGGCCTTGGGACACCCGGAGAGGAGGAACAAGCTGAGGGTTTTCTGCTGACATTTCTGATGCTGTAGGGAGAGAGAGGTGGTTATACAGCGACCCGCTGGGCTGGAGATCTACTGCTGCTGATGTAAAATCCACGCCAATGTCATTTTCACTTGTCTACAGTCTGGCGTCACATGTAGGCTTCTGATCCTGTTAAATTCTGTTCATTCCGTCATCACTGATAATGTCCTGTACCAACATATGATGCTTTTATGGGCTTGAAACTCAGTTCAGAGTCATCTTTGTCTGATTTACTGTAAGCTGTGTGTAACAGTCCAACATGCACAATGATGGTATTCATACTGGTTTCATATTAATATGCAAACACATGATTCAAGGTTTGTCATTCACTACACAACAAAATTTAAGTTGTTGTAAATGATAAGTGGACTCCACTTATATAGCACATTCAGTATTCTGACCACTCATGGTGCTTTTACACAGCACATCACATTCATGCAGTGATACAGTGATGCCATTGGCTGCCATGCAAGGTGCCAACTGCTCATCAGAAAGTACCCAATCATATTTTCACACACTGGTGATGCAGCCTTCATGAGCAATTTGGCTCAGTCAGTATCTTGCCCAACGACACTCTGACATGCAGACTGGAGAAGCCGGGGATTGAACTCCAGTCTACAAGCCACCCTGTCCCTTAAAACATCCATCTAATGACAACTGAGTCACCTCACTGCTGAAGACCATGAAAGAGCTTCAGAACAAGCTAGTAAGACCTTGAGTCCAGAATGTTTTGTCATCATATCCCAGAAATTTGTTAAATTAGTGCAACCAACCTTAAAGATATAAAAGTGGATTAAAGTGTAATGTTGACTTAGACTAGTAATGAAACCTGGGCCAGAATCAGAAGGTGCTAAATTCGTCAGGAGCCACAATACTGAGCAACAATAATGAGACAAACACAAGTGTAACAGTTGAGTAGCCACTCTTATAATTTTTAACAATGGACAAAGTCATTTGTCTGGTTTGTACAGAATACAAAAATAACCCAAATAATTAGAAAAATAAGAAAATGTGCACACTTGGAAATAAAAATTGTCCATTGGGTCTATTTGTTGTAGAGTTACTGCAGTTCACCTGATTTCAAGGATCCTTGTATTGTAATGCAAGTGTGTAATGTGCATGTGAATGCGTGTGTGTACGTGGATATCTCCTCGGTGCTGGACTTTCTTCAGGGTGCTTGGCTCGCCATCGGTTTCAGCAAGAAGTTTGTCCGGGACCACATCAGTCCTCCAGAAAAAACCTGACCTACAGGCAGGGTCAGAAAGTTTACATTCAACACCATTCATTCATTCTCAGATGCATCATTCAGGATATCGATTGTCAAAACGATGTACACCTTTACATCTAATTCTGACATGAATCTTCATCTCTATTCAAATCTTAGATCTCTGTCTCAGTTTCAGAGATCTAACATGATCAACATTCAGTCTAAAGTGTATCATTTATGAGAACTAAGCATTAAAGTGCTCACATATTTACCTGCTGTTCATGGGAACAGTGTTTCAATAATACATTCAAAATATCATTTATCATAACCATATCAGAACCATGTGCAAATAACATAACAGTACACATTCTGAGTTAAGGCTTAGAGATATTACAGACGTGTGCTTAATTTACTCTTTCATTATAGGCCTATTCATGAGAGAAATGCATGAAACATAACTCTCTAGTTACTTCAAACTCAGCTGAGTAATGTGTTCAATAAATTTCATAGTACAAATAAAAGTCTTACATTAATCACAACATATGAAATTACTCTTTTTTTCCCTTTAAATTGGCATTAGGAAAATAAAACACTTCCTCTTTAATTATATACACACACATCAGCATGAATTGATAACCTGTAAATATGTTCAGAAACATTGCACCATTATTCACTTCAGTTCACTCATAACATTAACATCACCACTGCTTTCTTTCAGTACACAGAAAACAAGGGAACAATAGCACCAGAGCAGCTAAAATAGCACATTTCTCACCGTTGTTCTGTGTATGTGAAGGTGGAGCACACCGGTGTCGGACTTCGTAGCAACTTTCCAGAGGAAAGGTAAGCGGTTAGCCTGTTAGCACAAAGCTAGCATTAGCATGGACGACGACGGTAAACATCAACAAGCTTTTTTTTTTTTTTTTCCATCGGACTCGTCTTACCGACGTAACTTTTCCTCCTTTGTTCTGTCACACGGCTCCGGACCTCCAGTGGATGTGCTACAACTCTTTTTTTCCCTTTTCAAGTAAACGCCAGTTTTTCTCCTGTTTTTTTCTCTTCCTCCTAGCATACACCTGTCTTCGCTCTCTAGCTGAGATTGGGAAGAACCGGAAGAACAATGCCCTGCACTCCGTTTTCGCGCCGACAGGCTGAACGTGGCCTGCGTAACGTCTGCTTGGCTACTGAGATGTGAACTGTGTGGTGCATTCAATTGCAATAGGACAACTAACGATTTGCCGATGTGAACAGATAAAGATACAGAAAATAAAGTCTCTTTTCTTTTTGTATATACAGTTAACTGTATGGCTTTTTTCTCTTTCACCCCTGGTCACATTAGCATTTGTTGTCGTAGACATTTTTAGCACCATTTCCACAATGTCTCATCAGTTTCCAGGTCAAAAGTCACAAAATGTACAGAAGATTTAAGAAGATGAGCGTTTTGCCCACTTGCTTAGATTTGGTTGTTCATGTGCTTCTATCACTAAGTAGTTACATTGTTTCCCTTTTGTCTGTTTTTATGATCAGGTCTGCAAGTGTGTTTTATTTTGAAAATTGACAGATTCTCTATGCTGTTTGTGTGTCTGACTTCCTGCCAGCTCAATCTGCTCTGTGCTGCTTGGTCATGACTTCCATCAAAAACAGACTGGCCGTGTATTCTCTGTAGAGCAGCCCGGTGGGCAGCCTTCACCTGCCGGATTCAGAACTGAATCACGGGCCTGATCACAACACTTCATCAATATTGAACTAGTGTTTGTACGCAGGACTTTTGATTTTCAGATTTCACCCAGAGAACACTAGGTAAGACAGGTCCCACCTCTGGTCTGCCCACCCCTAGGCATGCCACCACTATTACCGTGTTAAACCACTGCTCCTCTCAGCCAAAGATTAGTGGCATTCATCCAGGTATTCTTGCTTTTCATCACCATATGGAAACACTTCTCTTCATCCTATGACCTCCCTATTCCTCCAGCACACACACACATCCCCTCCTTCCCTCACCTTTTCAGCTCCTCTTTATAGATTACTGGCATGGAGAGTGAAACTGGCTTCAGATCTGTACAGCTAACCCACGGTGGCTCTGTTATGCCTGTCTGCCTGCATGGTGTTCGGCAGGAGGCCCTGCAGTCTTTAATGAAAGTCATGAGGGAAAGGGAAGCGGGTGGAGAGGGAGTGGAAATTTGGCAACAAGTTCCTGCAAATCACTCGGAGGCCTACTATACAGGTTTGTGTTAAAGACAAAAGGATCAGATGTATTCCACTTCAGATAATGTTCAGCTTAGCCTCTGCCTGTGACAACTGTTTCATCATGGGGAGGAAAAATAACATTATATTTATGTCCATATATTCAAGCATTTCTAACAGAGGACATCATTACCCAAAAACCTACAGTGTGATGCCTGTTTTCTTTTGATGTTTTTTTTTTTTTTGTATTTTCTTTACAAGCACACGGTCAGTCAGAAGATCAATACAAAGCAAAAGAAAAGAGTTGTTCATATTTCCAAGAGGAGAATTACATTCTGTCACCTCCTCCTCCCTCCACACTGTGGTCAGCAAACAGAAAATACATAAAGGAGTGGACACTGACATTGATCTGTCCACAGAGAGAAAAAAAGGAACAGAGGGAGAAATACACCAATAGATGATGTTGAGTAGAAAACTCTGTGTTTCTGTGGAAGGCCAAAGAAAAATAGAGAAAAGTAAGAAATGAATAGACTTCTATATATCAAATCAAAGCAAATCAAATTTTATTTGTATAGCCCAAATTCACAAACTACATTTTGCCTCGACGGGCTTTTCTGAGCCCCCTGACTCCGTGGACAGACGTGCAATAGATGTCAAGTGTACAGAACAAATCAACACAAAAATATTGTACAATTACAATGAATGATAGAATGACAATGAAATACAATAAATGATAGAATGATTACAGTAGCAGTGGAACCTGTGATACAGATAGAGAGACACCAGCAGCAAACCATGAACTAACTATAAACTGTAATGGAGATATGGTTGCAATTATGACAGTGATAATATGTAATGGATGTTGTGCAGGACCACAGCAGCAGCCGAAGTTTAGTTAGTAACATGCATTAATGAGACAGGTATGTTTACAGGTGGTGGTGGTGATGGTGATGGAGAGACAGAGAAAGAGAGAGAGAGAGAGAGAGTATAAGATATATAAGTAAGTAAGAAATATAACCTGACTATAAGCGCTTTCAAAAAGGAAAGTCTTAAGTCTACTCTTGAAAGTGTTGACTGTGTCTGCCTCCCGAACCCAGAATGGTAGTTTGTTCCACAGAAGAGGAGCTTGATAGCTGAAAGCTCTGGCTCCCAGTCTACTTTTGGAAACTATAGGAACCACAAGAGACCCAGCATTCTGAGAGCGCAGTGGTCTAGAGGGGTAGTAAGGTACTATGAGTTCTTTTAGATACGATGGTGCCTAGCCATGAAGAGCTTTGTATGTAAGGAGAAGAATTTTAAATTCTAGTCTAGACTTAACAGGTAGCCAGTGCAAGGAAGCCAAAATGGGAGAGATATATCACGTGTACTTGTGTGTGTGCAGATAAAATAGCTTCACTTTTACATACTGGGAGACTCTAGTGCAGCTTTAAAGCCCAGCTTTAATAAATGTGAAATAAAAACTCTGCCATCCACTTGCTCTCTTCATAAAATGTCTTGAGGGCAAACTGCGATAAAGTAGCGGGGTGGGCTTGTACCTCCGGCCCTATTAATTGGCTGTGCCGCTGGGGCCCCAGGGCTGAGCCTGTTACCTGTGTGAAGAGAGGCGATTAATGCCTCCCCTTTGACTGAGCCGAGCTCTCAGCCCGGCTCTGCCGAGACGCTCTCTAATTAATCCACTCTTACTGTTGTAATAGGCTCTTCCTCTGGGAGCGCTCGGCCTCGGCTATAAGTCCCCCCCCCCAAATATGATTTCTCTCTTACATGGTAAACAACAGACCGTCTCACGGGATGGCCAGAGATGAAGGAGGATGGATTTGAAGGATGCAAGTAGAAGAGAGAAACAGAGGAGGATATAATAGTCTTCTGCTCTACCTTAAGAGATGATGAGTGGTACACAGTCGATGATGTTGATTACAGTTACATTTTTACACTTAGATGTGGACTGAAGTGACTTGACACAGCACAGACATTTTCTTTTTCATCTAAAGGGCAGATGAAGCACATAAAGGTAAAGTCTTGGAGCTGGCAACAGAACAGAATTACCTTTCAAAATTACTGCACATTTTTCTGTCTTACTGATTGATGCATTTCATGAATGACTCGTCACTGACTTACTACTGCACTGATTTATCAAATGTTAAGTAAATGGCTTTGTTTGATTTACTCTGAATATTACCACCTCAGTTCTCTTTGTAAGGACCAAAATACACATTTGTGTTATTTTGGAAGATGACAAATGACAAATTAATTCAGTGTTTAAGACTTGCTATATGGTCATTGTCGTTGCCAAGGCCACGGATACCAAAGAGATTAGTACATATAACACTCCCTACCTCTGCAAACGCAACAGAGCATCTAATTAAACCAAATACAGGTTTGTCACAGAAACACAGCCACGTAGCACGGACAACTAAATGAAGCAAAACAATGACCAAGGTTAATAGTCTTTATGCAAAAGGTGGTGGGCACGCAGAAGCACAAACACAAGCTCACACAAAGAGCTCTTAATGTTGTGGCCACAGTCAGAAATGGAGGTCACATGACGGCCATTCGCTTGAAAATACACAATCATTATAAAAGAAACAGCTGCAAGTAATGAATAGATGTTTCTGAGCATCACAACCAATCAGACACAGTTCTTATTATAAGAATTTGATCCATTATGTACTAGATCAGAGAGTCAGTCAGCCCTGCTCAGACATGCACTATAGGCCCAAAAGAGGGGACCCAAAAGATGACTTATATGCCCAACTTTGAATGGAATGACTGCCATGTTGGGACAAAATCAACATTGTACCAGTAACTGACACCCTTAACTATTCCTTCCATTTGAATGACCATCACATTCATTGTCAACAACTATTTTAAGAAAAAAGACTTAAATAAATAAATAAATATCTCAAGAGCCTCAAAGCTTCTGTGTAGCATCAAATGTTAGCAAGTTATAGAGATATAGAGCCAAACTCTAAAAGCATGACCATATTTTTTGCGTTACATGAGACTTGTACGTGTCTCACGGAAGTGGTTCTGTTCATACTGAACACCACATCTAAAGACTTTCTTTCAGACACCTGTCGGACATCTACATGACAAGAGTTGAACTGGACAAAGAACCGTGTGAAAATACTCCACTCTTCCCAATTCTCTTCCTTACTGTCCCATCTCTAGCATGTGTAGTCAGTCACATTATGAGTACAGACCTTTTGCAGACACATGGATGTAGAATGTTAGCATGAAGTGGCCTAAGCAAAAGGACAACCATAGTTCTAACTCTAACAAATAATCTAATATAAAATGACTACACTATCTGTGTTTGGAAGATTTGTTGGTGTTTTATGAGGTGATAATTGGTCCACACAGAGACAGAAGTACAAGAAAAAAACGCACACACATGCTTACACTCTCAGCCCCTCCTTCACATCAGTGGAACTTTGGCAGTCTGACCCTGCAGCTCAGAGACCAAAGATCTGTACTGTGTCAGCACTGAGGTGGCAATACACACACACACACACACACACACACTTACACATGTATACACACATTAGTGGCTGCAGGCAGACAGGAGGTGCTAAATGGCCTCAAATGGACTCAGTCAGCGGCTAATGATGCTAGCACATGTTTCACACCACAGAAGATCAGAGAGGAGCAGGACCAGCAGCCACTGTCCAACACTGATGATGGTTTCTAATGGAGCAAAGGTGTTTAGTACTGAGGCGTCATGGGACCATGAGGGAAGAATTTACAATTGTGTGGACATCTAGGTGACTGCCTTGAAGAGAAGTTGTTATAGCAGCTATAAGATATGTACACTATCTTCAAAGACTTCTCTTCTATATGTTGACTCAACAAATCAGTCTCACCACAGGATCCATTTAGTAATTTGTTCTGGAGCTTTCAGTCAATATTTGTATAGATTCATATGCATTTTCTAATCTGACTTTAAGGTCTGGTTCAGTTGAAATTAAGTATGTGGATAGGTTGATAGGTCAGAATTACTTACACACTCTGGAGCTGGAGGTTTGGCTACTGTCTTTATTACCAGTTGGAGTTTGCTCAGTTGTCATGTTGCATTATTCTAAAACACCTCTAGGAGTTCTAGTCCATGTTAAAGTCCTCATGAAGTTAACACTGATGTCTGAGAGTTGTTCTCTCATCTGTCCTCTGTCCTCCAGTATCTGACCAACACTGACACAAAGTCATGTTTTCAGTATGCTCAGGTATTCTTCATTGTATTTTAGAGTTTGTCATTTCCTAATAAACCATAAAAAGTTGTTGATGATGTCATCGTGCACTCGGGGGCGTGTACTAATTTTACATCCAATGAAGCACTTTCTCTCTTCTGACGCCACCAGAGCGGAGTGTTTCCTGTTTGATCCAGTCTACAGTCATCTATGTCCAGGCCTTACTGATCACTGTACAAAAGCACAGCTTTCAGTTCATTACTGACCTTGAAATCAGTTGATTTGACAATCTCCACTAAAAGTCCACTCACTGGCTCTGACTTTTGTCAATTTTTCAAATTGTTTCCAAGGTCAAGAATGAACTACTGAACTCAGCTAATTGATGTGAATTGTACTTAAAGGTGAAATGGAAACAAAAACTATACACGTTTCAACTGTCACTACACTGATGATTTGGTAATACAGATATCTGTGTGTATATCTGTGTGCAAATACAGATCTGTATAAAGAAACATAACAAATGACTCCTGCAATTTCCCTGACCTCCAATCTCAATATTTTGTAAAGCCAGCGTATAATGGATGCTGGATTTATATTGGATTTCACAACTTTGCAGAATGTGATTGTCTGTTGAACTGTACCACAAATGATAATAATAAAACTGGAAATGTGTGATATTCATTTCATGCATATTCAAAACTCACCTGCTAGGTGTTATTGCAATAATAAGCACTAAGCTCCTTTTCTCTATAGGCCTTGCATACTGATGGTGCATGTGCCATGCCTGCTTTGCACAGGAACAGCTTGAATCCGGAGTCACATATACAGCTCACTAATGAGAAAACAATAGGGGAGCCACGGCACAGTCTCACGCCTTTTCTTCACATATTTCCATATACTTTCACCAGTCGCTTCCCTTTTCTCCCTCTTTTCTCCTGCAAATGTTCTTGCTACTCACCTCACACTTGGTCCTCCTATACTGTCAGGTGTGTGTGAGTGTGTCGCCCTGGGTGGGAGGTTTGGTGAGAATTCCCCTGAGCTCTGGTCTGGAGATGGTGAAGCAGACGCTCTCACCTATCAAAGCCTCAGGCAGGGGTTCCACACACCCATGTAACTGATATTATTTCTGTTTGATGATTAAGCCACAAGGCCAACTGTGGCCACAGCACCATTCTTTGTGTAGGAGAGGGAGTTTTCAAAGGCTCCATTGGAGATAACAAAGCAAGTTACTGCTCTGTACTGTACTTTCATTTCCACAGAGATGTTTTCTTCAATGGACCAATTAACAGAACAGTCCTAAACTTGGAGGGATGATACAGACATTGTAAAAATACTTGCATTCATGAGATTACTTGAGCAAAGTCAATATTGTCAGCAAAGTGTTCTTAAAATATCAAAAGCAGAATGACTTATTTTGCAGATGTATCAATCCATCAAAGATTTTTGAATAGAATTGAGTCATCAGTGCCCTGAGGAGAGCTGTGCTTTGGAACAAGAAAGGATGAGGCGGTTTTCTGCTTGAGAATTTTGAAGAAGCAGTTCTAGAAAATTTGGAGTGCTCTTTGTGTCTGATTTCTGTCAACTATATGATGCATTTTAGGATCTTTTAGCTATTATTTGGGTTTTCAGTACAGCCCAAAACCTTTCACTTTCTCAGTACTCTCACCAATCTTGTTTCACTTACTGGTAACCCACATATTTCTTCATCCATGTTTTGGGTTTCAACAAACAGCCTACTAACTTCAAACTGATTTCTGGTCTATGTCCATCCCATCCTATTCGATCCATCCCATCTCCTGATGAGGGCATTTGTCATTTCACCTGGATCTGGGGCCAGAGGACAACTTCTGATGATGAATTGTTTATTTGTTCAGGCCATAGTAGATAGAGAGGGAGCCTGCGAAAGAGTAAGGGAGCCCCAGGCAATTACCCAGCCACAGCATATGCACCACCAATTTAACCCCCCATTCTGTCCAGCCTTACTGTTCATACACAACACAGAGGCTGGATAGGCGACCCCCACCTTCTTATTTTGATGTGCATTGTGAGGGTCACCAGGGGTCATGTCTGGGGGCGTCTGAATGGAAATAGCAGGGGGGGTAGAAACAAGGGACCATAGCCTAAGGCTGTATCTTACACACACACACACATATGCAAACAGATGCAAACATGCATGCAGGCACTACAGGGGGCTGGAAGTGTTTTGACACGCACAGCGATACATGGACAGAGAGCAGCCAACACTAATGTTAGTAATGCATTTAAATTGTACACATGTGCACACAGACAGGAAGACATGAACACAAGCTGCTCCTCACTGAAACGAGAACACAGGTGCATGCACACAGAAGAACATGGTAGACCTGAAGACAGACAAAGAGCTTCTTCTTCTTTTATTTAACCTTTAGCCTCTTTCAATCCAATTTTCACCTTTTGTTTCCCAAGAAGAGGCTTATTTCCCACAGTAGTAGTAATATATATTTTATATTTTCAACCCAAGCTGCTAAATTGTAATTCTATGTAACTTTTGCTGATCAATACACAAATGTGTGGACGAATGTGACAATAACTGGATGATGGTTAATACTTGCTTGAATTTCAGTGTCCTGGCTTTGTGCATGCTGGCTCACTGTCACACGAATAAAACAGAGCTATTGTTAATGTTATTAGTAACACATGTGCTCCATGAAAACCACGATGTAGTTAAGGACAGGGAAAAATCATGTTTGTGGCAGATAAACAATGGTTATATTTGGGCAACTGAAGCACTTGGTGAAGGTTAGGAAAAGGTAACTGTTATAGGACACACTACTTTCTGCAGTGGCACTGACAGATGGCACTGGGAATAAATTGTGAACCATGGAATTGTCCAGTATGGACTTAATTTTTTGGCAGATTCGGCTGTAAAAAAGGAAGTTTTCAAAAGGAAACAATAAGTGTGGACGTACACCACTGAACGGCCTTGTGATTTGGGTGAACAGATCTTTTAAAAATTGTTTCTTAGAATAGGAGAATGGTTTAATAATGCAGACTGTTCACCTTGGAGTAGAAATGATCAGCGGTCACAACACAATCACCTTCCTATCAAAAACTATTGATTCATATATTTCTGATTGTTGGAGTCTAATGTCCTATGAAAATAATAAAAGCCTCCAAATTGGTATAATAGTAAAAAAGAGATGGCAGGCAAGGACATTTTGGAGACGGCATGATGGAACTGTAGCAGGATGACGGTGGGCGGACATTAGGTTTATTAGTATGTATCGAGGAAGAGACCCGTGGCTGTATCAAGCAGGATTTATTAACACAGATTGATCCAGGTGTCTTTGAACATGACTTTCCTCCCACTGGCCCTTCCAGATGGACGCTAATCCTTCTGCTGTGCAGAGAAAAGTCAATGATCAGTTCATTTGTACTGAGGGTCATTTCACTGTAAACCGCTTTTAAAAGCATGCACTACACTCAGGGTCATATCATGGAACAGTGCACAGTTAAAGAGCAGATATATCTGCTTGATTTCAGCTGCTGGACTTTCAACCAGATGACCATGTTGTATTTAGGTGTGAACTGTGTTGCAGTGATCCACATCAAAAACAACTAAAGACTTAAAGAGTTTGGGAACCACTGGTCTAGCCTTAAATGCATATATCGGAGTGTCAGTTAGCTCAGTTAGTAGAGCCTCCGCCCCATGTGCGAAGGCTCAGTCCTTGCCACAGCGGCCCAGGGTTTGAATCCGACCTGTGGCCCTTTGCTGCATGTCATTCCCCATCTCTCTCTCCACACATTCCTGTCACTCTTCAGCTGTCTCTCTCAAATAAATCTTGAAAAGGCCAAAAGAAATTTTAAAAATTTCAGCAGATCCCCTACAGTCAATCCTCTTTACTCTCTCCCCAGGTTCACTGTTGACATCTGTAGTTAACTATTAAATAAAGGAAAATGTACTTAAATGCCCAGTCATTTAGGAGGCTTTATTTACAGAATACAGAAATAGAATTTAATATTTATAAGAATCATTGTGGTTTTGTTTCCATGATGCTGCAAGGGTGCAACCAGTTACATTAGCTCTGAACACTGTTTTTAGAATTTTCTTTAACTTTTTCAACACCAATTATCCATTTTGTTTATTTTGTGTAAACATGGACGTTCTGTCATACTTCCTGATGCATCAGTTCACCCCGACCCGATTTATTTTTTATTCATGAGTATTATATTGAGTATATAGTCTATCTTATCTTATCTTAGAATGAATGAATCTTAGGATGAACCTATTATATCTACAGACACAGCAAGTCCTCATCCACAGAGTTCGCACGTTTCTACAGTAGCTCAGAATGGACAAACTAATCACTAAACTACTCAGTGGCTCTGTAGGACCTTCATGTTGTTTGCTTGTGGCTTTGTCTATCATACTAGGAAGGAGAGAGTTAGAGAAAGGGGTTCCAGTCAGCAACTACATCAACTCCTACATAATGGTCCTTTTAATAGAGGCTAGAAAAATCATAAAAATCATAGATGAAGAACATCAGAAGCTACGTTTAGCCACTTTTGAGTGAGAGACATCTGTGGTGCTGCACAGATAGCTGTCCACTGGAGACGGACACAAAGGTTGATGTTGGTGGCATTTTCCATGAATGGCCCAGAGCAAAGGGAGCTGGCACATATGTGCAAACAAAGAAGTTAATTTGTGGCTTTTAGCATAATTCATGGGTCACATTTTTTCCTTTGAAATACCATTCATGATTTAATGACCATTGACATGTTGGCATGATGGGAGATAGCTGTACTCGCTCTACCATCTGCAGCTTGTCTTAATTAGGAAATCCAGGACAAAAAGAGGTCAGTCTGAGCAAGCGTGCTGACAGATAACCAGGAAGTGGCTCTAATGGCTGCTTATTTGACCTCTGACCTCTCACATCAATGCTTAAGGGTCATGTTCAAGTTTCATGAGGTATGCAGTGGTTGTTATGGAGATGAGTCGCTAACAAGGAAAGCTCAGGGTTACGACCCCCAGTCCACTAATGATGACCTCATATGGCTGCAGTATTTATCAGCCAGAACAATAGACATGTCAGTGTGGTTTCATATGAATATTTCAACATTGGCCCTGGGTAAGGAATGACTGATTACCCTGTCTAAGCACTACAATGACTGTAGATAAGGAGCACACCATGGGAAAACACATATTCACATACAGTCACAATATTATTTATTCTCCCAGGTCAGTGCCATAAATAATAAATCCTACATCTGACAGTGGGAATTGTTAGTTGTGTATGCTTAAATAACTCCACCTGCTCTAATCTGGTGTCTGTTTTATTTATTTGTTATGTCCCATCATTACTTGCTCCTCAGGTAGAAACCTCAGGGATCAATAAAAGTGGGATATTTATACCTAAATATATATTTTTTCTTCATGCTTAAAAAAAAAAATAAATAAAAAGTAAATTAATAACAGTGAGACTGAGGTTTGGTAAGATTCTTGCAAGGCGCCTGGCTTTTCAGAGTCATTACATTATTATATTTGTACATACAATTTGGCTCTACCAGTCTGTTGACCCTGGCATGCCTCCTCATGCTCAGCCTGTACGCCAGCATCTGCCTGAGACCGCACAATACACAACACAACAGAGGAGGAAGTGTGTGTGTGTGTGTGTGTAATAAAAGTGAAATGATTTTCAGTCATTTCAAATGAAATCTTAAGATTTTCAAATTAAGATACTTCAGTTCTTTCTAAAAAGTCAGACTTTATAAAACACTTCAATTCTATTTGGATTTGAACAGTACATATTTATGTTTCATAATTACATTTATTTCTGAGGTGAAACAGACTAAATGAAATGAAATGACATTGAAATCAATGTGTAATATGAAAGGTGTCTCTGGTAGTGATAAGCCTACAGAGAAATATCAGCTGAATGTGCAGCTCCCCTCAACTTTACGTTAATCAGGAGTTTCAGCTCATTGTTTAGCTGTCTGGCTGTAGCTTCATTGTTCTGGTTCAGTCTCAGTGCTTTCAGAGAATCATTTCCAGGAGCAGCAGGCAGATGTGTTCAGAGAAAACACTGTAATAAAACACTGTACACTACCTGTGTGATCATAGTGGAGCATTCAGCGGGTAAAGATGCAGAGACTTCCTTCAGTTGGTGGAGACCAAAATCAGAGCTGAAGGCGAGTGATCAGGTTGATACAGTCACACTCTAAATAAATGCTCATGTTGCTCCATAACTGCTGGATGTTGATCATATCAACTTAAAGGCAATGATAAGTTCAGGTTGTGTTCACTACTTCTTTTCATTGCAGGTTTAAATAACTAATGTATGTCTGTTTTTTTCATTCTGCAGGAAGCCTGAAGGATCGTTCTGTGTACCAGAAGAACAGCCTTCACGGGCATGAATGAGAGCTGTCTTAGAGCAGGATCTCATTCTCTTCATGGTGCCAATTAAGGAGTGTAAGAACCAGCAACATGCAATATGCATTCAGATACATCAACCAATCTCCAACTACCTGAATGAGTGTGGTGCTGATCAATTTTAATAGAAGTTGCACATGAACTTTTTAACTCACCGTGAATATATGGGACAATGTATGCAGTCACAGCCTTTAAAAGTTCCCATAGACACACCTGCAACAGGCTGACATGACCAGCTGACCTGTAATGTATGCATGCCTTCCCCAAGTTTCTCCTCAAACTTCAGCTAGAAGAAAAGAGGGATAAGAGCTTTTTTCTTTTTTTTTTTTAGAAAACGATGAAAACCAGGATCAGGTATTAATTCACCTCTCACTCCTAATTCGGGTGGGAACGCAGGGCAGCACTGTTAATAACTGCAGACCGATGAAAACACAGCACGGGAGAGAAAGGCGGAGTGAAGCAGCTTGTGAGAAGAATAAAATTTCCATGGCTGATCTGTTGGAGCAGTTGTCGGGAGGTTAAGGTGAAGGCCAATCCAGCTGTAAGAGGGGCCAGGATTAAAGTCTTTGAGATATGGATCCAGGGGCTCTCCAGCTCTCAGTACCAGGGCTTAAGTATCATATCCGTGGACAGACGGATCAATAACCCTTGCCTTTCTTTCCCTCGATCTTCAAGGAGATTTTTTGGCAGTGCTTTCATGGGGTCCTCTCCACATGCCCCTAATGACACGGTGGGAGCTATCGTTTAGGCCGTGGGGCTTCAATCCCAGCAGCTCTTGAGGGGCTTCTGGAGAGTCAGGAGGTTGTAAGTCTTAGATTTTTATATCAAACATGTTGCCAGGACATAGGTGTAATAATTATACTTATTTCACATGTCATAAAATGTAAAGCACACATGCTCCTCACAGATGCGATATAAAAACATAAAGCATCGTGCACACATTCCACTCAGATACAAAACTAAACACACAGACATTAAACACAAAAGCTCAGCTCACTTTTTCCTGTGATAGTGCCACAGAAGACAGTCATGAAAAATCATCTTTAGACATTTCCATCAGTCATTTACTGATCGCTGTTTGTACATCACATACAGTGTTACGGACAGGAGCTGATTCAGAATGAGTTTTCAAATATGAGTAAGTGAGCTTACAGCAAGCTCTGTGGTTTGTGATCACTCAAGTGCATGCACACGACGACAGGAAATGAGCGTGTCCCACGCCACAAAAATACACGGTGCACTTAAGCCGCACTTGATGTACACTTCCGATACTGCTTCAAAGTGGTATTCAGAGCTGTTAAATGCTCCACACTGGTCTAGTTTTAGCAGCCGTCTACCTATAGAATGGTTTTAGGACTGACAGTAATAAAGAGACATGAAGCAGTTAAAGATTCTGATTCAGCCTGAATATTATTGTTACGTCACAGTGGAGCTTTAATAAAGGAGTCCTGAGAATGATCCGATATGAAACCACCACACCAACACTAATGGATTTTGATGTTGATTTAAAAAAAAAAAAAAAAAAGTTGAGGATGGGGACATCAGGACCAAGCTGCCCTCTGACTGGTAGTCTGTCAGAGCCTCTAAACAAGTCCTGCTCTGTTGAAGGAAGAGCTATGCTGACAGTCCATTGGTCCTCTAAAATATGTCTCTAGCACTTGACCGTCCTCTTCAGGTCAGCTGAACAGAACCACTGTTATTTTTCACAGTCCATCATAGTGAACACTGTTTAATTATGAGGAAGTGCAGTTTAACTGCCTTTCATTACCATGCAAGCAAAATGTTCAAATCACTGTGGACTTTATGTTTACTGTGATGGATTCAATGTAACTGAGTTCCAAGAAGCTGCTAACTGATTTTAATATCCAACAAAAATGAATACAAAGCAATGGCTGAATCTACAACAGAGAAGCATATTTGCAAAATGTTTACAGTGCTGTATGTGTGAGTAGTAAGTAAAGAACATTAGATATGGCATTCCATAATATCTGTCATTCCAGGATGGAGCCATACGGCAGCCTTAGGGCTCAGTTTTAAACTTATTGTAACCTGTGATGAAAGAGGTCCTTTTATTTTTTCTACCAATGCAATACTGTTTTTATTTAAAGTAATGAGCATAAAACAGCTGCGCCATAAAAACAGAAAATCTCAAACTTTTTTTTTTTTTATTGAAATGTTGGCAATTACAACCTAAAACACAAGAGACTGTCTGAATCTATGGTGTCACACCTATGTAAAAAATAAATGAATCTCTCATCTCCTCAGTACTGATGTGTAGAAGTTATGCCAGCCTCCATGGATTAGTTAGCTGGTCTTTTTGGTCCTACTCTAGTGTTCTATATATATGTTTGTAGCAAACAGGCTAAAATATGTAGAACACTAGTATGGTACGTGTCTAAATGCTGTTTCATAAGAAGCCCAGGGGTCAACACAGAAACTTCAAAATTAAAAAAAAAATTTAAAAAAATGGAACTATAAATATATAACCCAAGTGTTGGTCACACCAAGTCCGGAGAGTAGCATCTGGTTTGATTTGATGACTGATATGAACCCTGGACATGAAACAAACCCAGGATGAATTTCAGCCACAACCTTTTGTAATGCCACAGGCCATCTCTGATCTGTGATTGGTGGCCGACTTGAATCAAAATGATCGATTGACCCATGGTTCCAACAGAAGCCTGTGGCCTGGAAACAACAAGGTTAGTGACCCCAACTTGTGGCATGAGGCAGGCCAGTGTGACAGGCCGGCACACACCAATCACAGCCATGGGTTTGATGAGGTTTTGGGGTGAAAATTACATCAAAGCTCTGACCCGGTGTCCTCTAAAGCAGCAGAGGTGTGAAGATTTACAGGTCTTCATGAGAGCTTTGTCATTGTAAAAATAATATAAAAAGATTAAAAAGGAATGGTGCAAAAAGTCTTAGTTGGGCATTTCACTGGAAAATCCCTCCGATTTTCCTGTGAGATACTTTCTCACACACACTGTAGTCCAAGCCTCATGAGAGCAGGGACCTTCTCATGTTCTCCACAAACTGTAGCTGTCGGTATAAACAGCCCGTCAGACTCTGGCGCCCATACAGAGGTGGATTACAGCGATCCATGCAGTAAGCTCAGAGCATGCTGTGCCATGCACGCCTCCCCTACAGCCTGGTTTACACTGATGCCGGCACACCGCTCTAAATCCACTCTTTGGGGCACACAGAGGGTGAAAACATGACGCCCACCCCTTTAGAACTCCTATTAAGTCCCCTTTTCACTGGTTCCCATTTTCCAGAGGGGTCAGCGTTCAAATTTGATTTCATGCGCTGCGCTGGCAATGCTGGCTGGCAGCGGCTGTAAAAGACTCGGGGATGAGGGAGAGATTATCCGACAGCAGAGAAAGCCAAGTTACGCTGACCTAATTGAAACCAAACAACCTCTCTGGGCAGCTCACAGAGCGTGATTAAAGCTCAGACTTGGCCACCTCTGTTTACTTAAAAACCGATGGCAAGTTTCTAATAAATCGACACCCAGCACGACCGATGAAGTCACTGGAGATGAATTCGGGCCACAGCCGAGTCAGACAGCCATGAAAACAGCTGCTTTAAATAGATACAATTAAAGTGGGCTCTTTCTGCCACAGAGCATCACAATGCTTTCATTAGAGTGTCGGTCTGAATTTCCAAAGATGGCCGCCAAAAGATTACTGCTGACACATTCCTGCAAACTGTAAAAGATGCATCGGGCCCCAGCTTTTTAGGGTTTTGCCAGTCCCGGCCTGGCAGCGATCACTGAGGACAGCAGTGCCAAGAAAGCGATATGGCTGTCCCAGAGTGAGGGCTTCCAGCCAGACATGCTGAAATGGAAATTCAACCTGCAACGTGTGTATCTACATATGTATGTGTGTGTGTGTGTGCATCAAGAAATAAATGTGAAGAAATGATTGACTGAACAAGAATGATCAGGCTTCAAAATGCGTTTGATATGGCTGTGATCTAATGGCTGTCTCACACACACATTCACCTCCCACTGTGCCGTCTCTCCCTCTAAATCACCCGTCTGCCTTTAATTCATCATGCTCATCTTATAATTTCATTCGCACAAATATGGAGTGGGCCAACATTTTGTATCACTGTTTTATCCCTCGTCAAGCCTGGAGTCAGATACTCTTAATAAATGGCTGGAAATAAATCACGTTAGATAAGAGGACCAGTTGGTTATTCCCATTCCCAGACATGAGGAAAAAACACTTGTGAATCTGAACTGCAGTTTTGTGTTGAATTGAGGCTGTAATGTGGCTTTGAACAGCCTCACAGATATATAAGATGGAAAGTAGTAGCCTGTGCTTTAACCATTTCAAATCCAGCCCAGCTCTGGACACTGCATACACCTACTGAATGTCATCCTCTGGTAAAAATGAGAGACTTGTATGACCTACAACTCTTGGCACTTGGTGAACCGCTTCCTGTGATGTGGTTTTTCAATCCGAAAACAAAAGGGACCTGTCCGACTGTGCTATAATTCAAGGCAGCCGTCCTCCAGGCCTCTGCTTCTGAGGTAGAGGGCTGATGTATCAGGACGCAGTGGTTCTCATTTTGACACCATCCAAACATTGAATGAACAGAGTGTGTTTAGCAGCATTATGACTTTCATGTTCAAACCTGTTAGCTCTGATCACAGTGACTTCTGACTTTTTCTGGGCAGATGAGCAGGGAACTTTTATTTCATGGTTTTCAAAAGTGTACTTTACTGTACAGATTATGCCAAGCGTGTCAATCACAGTGTCAAACGACCTTTGACCTGATGGCAGGATCTCTGCCCAGCACATGCCACATGTTCATAAGGAAAGGACATGGTTGATATTTAAAAACTAGCAGCATGCTATTGTAATATCATAACGAGTCTGTTAATTCTGGGTTTTAAAAAATGAAGAAATGACTCATCAACACAGGCAGGACATATGTATGATTGATATTAATGAGCTGTACACTCTTTCCTGTCAGGTGGATGTAGCTCCAGTCAGAGCTCTGAGGAAAGCCACATGCACAGACATAAATATGGAACATATGAAAAATCTATTCATGTAGCCTTAATAATTCAAGTGCACCTGACCATCTCCTTTGGAGTTTTTATGTGTACTAATAAAGACAAGAAGAAAGCTAGATCAGTAAAAGTGTTCCAGCTTAATGTTTACAGTACACATGGTCTGCTGTGAATGTGTGGAGACAAAGAAGAATCTGATGTCCAAGAAGACAACAACATTGTCTGCATGCTGAACAGTTTTCATCAAATATGTGGTAACCTGACATCAGGAAGTCCTGTCTCTGTTTTTAGATGTTTGAATGTTTAAATTAATGTTTAAATTATTTAAACTGATTATATCTAATTTGAGTTCAATATGTGTAATTGTAGTAATAAAATGTGTAGGTAGAAAAGATAATTTGTAATATCAGAACAATGAGACTTACAAGTTTTGCCAGTACTTTACAGTCAGGGGCAAGTGATCACTAGCCATAATATATGGTCACCCTTCTCACAACTCTTAAATTGTTTTGTTCATAAAACAAAGGGACTGCTTTCTTTCACCTGCATACAGTAACATCGCCAAAATCAGACGCATTGTATCTCAAGCGGATGCAGAAAAACTAGTCCATGCATTTGTTACTTCTAGGCTGGACTATTGTAACTCTTTGTTATCAGGCTGCTCAAATAAGTCTCTTAGGTCTTTGCAGCTAATTAAGAATGCTGCTGCACGTGTTCTGACAGGAACCAAGATCAGAGATCACATCTCTCCCATTTTGGCTTCCTTGCACTGGCTACCTGTTAAGTCTAGAATAGAATTTAAAATTCTTCTCCTTACATACAAAGCTCTTCATGGCCAGGCACCATCATATCTCGTGGTGGATGACTGTGAAGGAAGTTTTTCCTCGCCACCGTCATGAAGTGCGTCCTCATGGTGGAACTGTTGATCTCTGTAAATAATATTCTACGGTCGAGTACGGTCTAGACCTGCTCTGTATGAAAAGTGTCACGAGATAACTTTTGTTATGATATGGCGCTATAAATAATAATAAAAATAAAAAATAAATAAAATAAAATTGAATTGTATTGAAATTGAATTCTGGTTAATTCTGGTCAAGTCCAAAGAAACCAAATTCAATACCCTGAAATTTAAAAACCAGAACACAAATAGCATCACACTTAAGTAACAAGGAGTGCCAAAAGCACACAACTGCTCAGCTTCAGCATCCTGATTTCATTGAATTAAGGCATTCTGAAGTCATCATGTTCTTCAGATGTTTCTGTTTATTTTAAATGTTAGTGTGATTTTGACATGTTTAAGTGTTTGTATGTCATCATGAGTTAACACAACTGTGCCTCAGGCTTTCACATTTCTGCAATCATAATGCCACTTAAATAAATACAGTTCTCACATTTGGATAAAATACAGGTGCAAGAAGAATCATGTGTTTTTTTTTGTTTGTTTGTTTGTTTTTTGCATAATATTTGTATATTCTCAGTCGTATCCTCAAACATAATTGGATAGAAAAAGGACCACATTGTAAAATCTTGAAGCAACAACCCTTATAATGAGTCCACACCTCCCTGTGAGTGGAAATTAATAAGTTAATTTAGTGCTGAGGGGGTGCTATCAGTTTTGGAGAAGGCTTGCAAAACTGATGTTGCGTAATCGACAGTGTGAATAACGATGCATTCACTTCTCAGTCGAACAAGGCTGAGGTGACTGGTGTAGAGATTAAGAGATAATGAAACTGACAGGAAATTTGAAGAATTTGAGTCAGTCACTGTGGTCGTTACCACACAGCTCGAAACTGTGTGTGTTGTCAAAATGTTTTTAATCATCAATATAATGACTACACATTTAGGCTGTTGAGCTGCTCTGAGTTCCTAACAGTTTTATAAACCTTTCTAGGAAAGATGTGTAGTCAAACAGCAGATAATGGCGATGCAACCTACGCTAACTTATGGTAGCATTCTTATACAGATGAGATAATAAATTAATGTACTATGAAACACCAAATTAAAGTTTTGAAAGAAAATTATTATTGAACAGTGATTAGCAATTATTTGTGACCTATTGTATGTTCACAAATTTTTTATGATCCCCACCATCACAAAATATCTGAAGGTGTTTCTGAAACTCAATGAAATGAATGAATTCTAATTCTTATTAAGACGTCCAGGATCTACTTTCACCTACTTGGCCTAGAATCAGAATTAGAATGATTCTAGGCCAAGTAGGTGATTCTAGCACATCATTTATCAGATTATGTAATCGAGACAATATCTTTTGCCATCTAAAAATATAATATCTTACAGAAGAGTTTGTGTGGTTACAGAGTTAGCCAGGGCAATGTGCTGCTGATTAACTCAAGCATACTTCAGTCCTGTTTAAACATATGTTAATGATCCAACATCCAGTTTGTATCCACTGTAAAGACGCAGACCTGGAGAACGTGGATAGAGGGGGCAGGGCTTCTTTTTTCTTCTGTCTTTTAAAGGCAGAGGAGAATCGGACATTGCAGCCATAGCTGATGGAGAAGCTGTCCTGGTGGCTGGATTGTGGGAAAAACAAAGTCAGTGGTGGTGGCGTATGGCAGCCATTATCTCCCTCTGTGATTAAAAGCAAGAGTCTGTCCCCCTGCCTCAACCCCCGGCCTCTGGCCAAGCCACCGACCGCAGCTATTTCTCCTGGTCCCTGTGTACCATTTAATCATGTGTGCGCTCTTGACTATTGTGGTCAGACCAGTTTGCATATGGAGAAGGAGGGTGGGTGGGAGTGCAAAGAAAAATGAAGGTGCTCATGCAGTATCAAGTCTTAACCATAAGTTAGTCACCGTGTTCTGCGTCAAATTCCACAATGCTTCACCCTAAACACTTAAATCACGAGCAGAAAGGCGAACAGAAGGTGGTGGGTGTCCTGTAATGAATGTGCATGAATGTTCTGTTGTAGCTTTGACCCACTTCCTTTCTTTGCCCCACTAAGCTGCTTGTTTCTTCCTTTCTTCCCTTCGTTACAACATAATTCACACACCTCAGTCTCACTCATGCTTAAGGTGCAACGTCTTGTGAAGGACAAAGAAAGAAGCTCTCATGGCCTTTTTATCAGACTTTGATGTGTTCAAGAAAAAAAAACACATTGTGTAATTTAAACCCATCGAAACACTTAAATGTTCAATACAAATGATGAATGAATGAATAATCCATTGTCCAGTGAACCCAAGTGCAGGCCAGTACAACAGTGAATAGTTCTAGTGCACGTATATAGATAATAGTTCTATTAGTTAAGACAGAATCACTCAACCAAGTAAGAACTAAGAAATAAAGAGGGTGAGAAACATGAGCAGACAGATAGTCGGACAAATTGTGAATAAACCACCACATTAGCCAAAAGCAAACTGACTATTTTTCCTACTAGCAATCATGGACAAAACTCTATTTCAGCGGCTGCAGGTAAGTTACCTCCACATGTGTGCACAGGATGGATCCAGATGTGAACGCCAAGCAGAGTCTGAAGTGAGGTCAGGGATTTCTTCTAAAACTCCTCATGTCCACACGGTATTGTTCCTCCAGCCTTTTGGTCTTATCTTTAATGTTTTTCGCTATGGATGGATCTTTCAATATTCCAAGTACTTAAAAAAAGCACTGTTACAAAAGAAAAGAGCTCAGAGGATCCATTTAACAGTTTTGTAGTACAGGTGGAGTAGCTGCAGAACGCAGATGGATGTTTGACATTCAACAGAACTCATTTTGCTGCCAAAGCTTGCCTTAGTGTGAAGTGATTTAGAGTATCGATACAAAACTTTGTTGCACCGTTTGCACAAAGCAACCCCTTTACACTTAAAGTCCATTACTGCCTCTTGTTAATAGTTTGGATACCTAAAAAAAACATCTGAGCGAGTCATCTGTTCTGTCAAAAAACTCAGTCTTTTTCAGTCAATTTCAGAGGTGTTTTTTCTTTGTTTCTTTCCCTGGATTGTTTTGAAAGGCTGCAGGCTCGTGTTTTGAGTAAATCCTTCTTGTCTTTTGAGAGATCACACTGGAACACAGTGAGAGAGGCTGCATGTGCTCAGGCCAGCCAAGGCCAAGATGTGAGAGGCAATGTATGTGATGTTTGGAGCTAAATGTTCACACCTCACCTAGCTCAGGAAATCCCCAAGAAAGACTGATACACTGTACTGTACACTCACATTCTCGCACATACGAGCCAATTGAAAATGTGTGTGTATGCACATGTAATTATAGTTAATCTTCAATGCTGTGCAATGCTGTGCAATGCTGTGTTTTTACATGACCAACCATAAATATTTCAAAAACATGCACATCTTGGACAGTATAAGTGTGATATGATTCCTACTTTTATTTTCTCTTGCTACTTGTTAGATATAGAACCATCACCTTGACATGACCGGGAGTGCATATTCAGCACACAGACAGGTAATAGTATGCTTGCTATTTCTGTTTCATAAACGTGTGTCTGTCTCTCTGTGATGCTACTGTTGCTGTGCAGCGCTCGCACTGATGTGGTCTAGTTTGCCTGCGAGGCTCCCAGCCAAGCCCTGCCACCACAAGACTCACGTTAACATTTCCTGTGTCGCACACAGCCCTCGGACTGAAAACACTCGATTTGAGGTTTCTGGTTGAGTTTTATTTTGAGGCAAAAGGTATATAGGTCAGCCTGCAGCTTTTCATACTGTTTTGCTTACAGTTACTTTCCATACAGATCTGGAGAAAAGCAAAGGAAAGAAAGACCTGTGGGCCTGTAATAGAGAGAAAACATCTGCGATGCCAAAATTCAATTTGGTGGTACGAAAAGTCCATACACACGCATACAGATTGTCTTGCTATGGTACAGGAAACAGGTAGAGTCATAGGTTTGGGTTTTTATGTTCAGTGTTTCCTGTTTTATTTTGTAATTCTGCCCTCTCTTCCTGTCTAACTTCAGTTCTTGCTGTTGATTTTCCCGCCAGCCTTGATTGACCTGATTAGTTTCACCTGTTCATGTTTTCCTGAACCTTGCCTGTCATTTGGACTTGCTCCCGGTCTGACTTGTTTGTTTCGACTGTCTTCTGTTTATGACCCCTGCCTGTCTCATCCTGTAAGGCATTTGAATTTGGCGTTGAATCATTGAACTGTATCAGTTCTGTCTCTTGGTGTCTGCATTTGGGTCCAATCCCTGGCCCCCATTACACTGCTTGACAACTGTGACAGGTAGCGGAAGTTAGCTTCCATAATATGATGTAAAATGAAATGTTTGGTATGGGTACCCTGTATAATGAGACCTGTATATGTTCATGTGATCATGCAGGTGTGTGTGTGTGTGTGTGTGTGTGGGTGGGTTCTGTGTTGCCCTCGGTAGGGACTGCTCAGAGACCAGGCCTGCAAGAGAAATATGTATTTAGTTTGGTAGCCTGAACAAAGACACTCTTTGTGGTAATGTGCAGCTAAAGGTATTTGATAAAATGTGACGTAACTGTGCGGTATTATAAATGAAATGTGTGTGTATGTGTGCAAGTCACTCACCTGCTGTCTTCTCCCCAGGGTGTTCGGGTGAAAAGAGTCCCCAGGTTAGCTGAGCATTATTAGGTTCTAAGGTTATAAGTTCCGGACCATGCCATGAGCTGATTGGTGTAGGGAGGAATGCCCTTTAATCAGTTCTTGGGAGTTTAATAGATTCTTTGGTAATGTTCAGCACAAGTAGAACATACACACTGTCTGTACAGTAGGACCACTTGTGCTCCTGGTCCACAGTATGTTTTTTAAGTCTGTATGTTAATGCGTCAATGTCGGTGAAATAAACACCTGGTTGGTTTTGCCTTGCCACACAACCTCTGCCTCAAGCTTCGTGCTTTGCGTATCTAGCCGCTACATGGCCATCGTAACAAGGAGCCTTTATAGTTGGTTACACTTTAAAGGATAAAATCTGAAAAAATAAAAAAATAAATAAAAATTTTATCAAACACAGATGTCATGAGTTAGAAGCTACCACAACTGCAAACACCACCACTGCATTGAGTAAAGTACTGAACCAAACAACATCATTTTAATATGTAATGTATCATAAGTACACCTACAGTACAGTCTTGGAGCTCCACAGCAATGCCTTTACAGGTTTACTAGAATTCGTTAACATTAGCCACCATTACATAGCTGGTACTGAATTTCGGGCTGTATTATTGCTATTGAACTTCTCATTTGCAAGAGTGTCATTGTCTTTCAGATGTTCCATGCTGTAGTTTTAAAGCAGCTCGTAGGTTTAAAATGTTCATCTCTTAAATGTCTGAGGAGTATTCTTTGTTGTGTGGTTGCCTATGTGCAAACATTGCCTGAACTTTGTTAGAACTTCTCTCTGGTTCTTGTTTTTCACTTGCCTCAGGTAAAGAAAACAGATTCTTTGGTTCACCTCCAGTCAAAGAATATCCAATCTGACCATTATTTTATTAAAGTGGAGGCAGGTCTAACCTTCATGACCAGTGAATGACGATTTTGGCTGAAAAGCTGAGGAAGGGAGACCATGGATATTGGCCCACATTTTAGTGGTCAAGGCCTTTTGATTGAGAAAATGCCAGATGAGGGAGAACATCAGTGCCTTGTTTCCACTGAAATAATAAGCTGACCCAACTGCCCTGTTTTTTTCTGTGCCTTTGAGCACTTGCCAACCATCTGAATCCACTCAGTCCCAAATGAGCAGCTTATTTTTCAAAGTGTCTCTCATTTGTGCTAGCTCGGCACCCCGACTTGAGATGGGAGGGGAAAGAGATGGAGAGTGAGAGGAGAGCAGCAGTGTCATCTTGGAGCATGTCAGATTATCCTGTCTGGCTTGGAAATCCTTAGATGGGTCAGATTTTCCCTGGTGGAAGGGTATGTGGTGGGAAAATGGGCAGAGAGCATCTCTGTGGGACCTCTGAATCCACAGACTGCTTTAAAAAGGTGATATGTGATTTTGTTGTCACTTTAGGCCACTGGGCAATATGAGACACAAAGACAACATTGGTTTTAGAGTTTAATGTGAAAGTTGAACGATACAACTTGGGTCTTATTTTTGCAGTCATAGCTATACTTTATAGTGATGTTAACAAGACCGTATTCACCAATTGGGTATGAAGAGACATTACCAAGAATCCCATAGGACAAGGAGGAAACATGAGTCAGGTGATCAGATCAGTTTAGTTAAACTTATCTAGACGGGAAAAGATAAATTTAAAAATATTACCCAAACTCTGCACAGGTAAACCTTCAGTTTATAGATCCTCATCTTTCAGCTTTGACGTGGCGTACTTGGCATGGTTGTGCAATCGATTATTACAAACATATAGCACTTTAGTTTTTACTTCCAGATCAGTTGTTTTATATGATTTGGCATGTTTACAACCTCTGTAATAGCCTAACTGTCTTCATTATAAAGCTGAATTAGTCATTTGTTCAAACACTTCAAATTACAGCACAGCATTTTTCCTGACAAGGAATGTCTTCATTGATCATAACGACAGTTTTTCTTAATTTAATCATCAGAAGTAAAAACATCATATACATATGATCCCTCTTAGGGCAAATGTGTTGCCTGGCATTATTTGGAGTCATGTAAGCATTATTCAGTCTCTCTTTTTGGCTCTGTTTTAGTCTCCTCCATCTCCAGAGAGTCTTTAGCTGTGATAAATGTAGCTGGCAGGTTTATCAGAGCTTTTTTTTTTGCCGGCGCCTGCTACTGCTGCTGGAAACCAGGTTGACAGGAGGAGGTGGAGAGACAGATTTAAGGAATTTAACAATAGTTATAGCAGTCGCAATGTTGATCTCAGCACCAATTTACATTGATTAGTATAATCTTCTAGAACTGTACAATGACCCCCGATACAATAAACAATAGGACCAAATGTGTCATAAGCTGGGATTTCTACCTTAAATTTTAATTTTTTTACATGTGGGGTGGCTGTGGCTAGGAGGTAGAGCGGGTTGTCCACTAATCAGAAGATCGGTGGTTCAATCCCTGGTTCGATCCCTTCCAGTCTGGATGTCGAAGGGTCCTTGGGCAAGATACTGAACCATCGGTGTGTGAATGTGTATGAATGGTTATCTCAGTGCAGTTCGCATCTTGCATTGGCAGCCAATGCCATCACTGTATGAATGTGTGTGAATGGGTGAATGGGATATGTACTGTAAAAGCTCTTTGAGTGGTTGGAAGACTAGAAAGGTGCTATATAAATACAGTCCATTTACCATACACCTATACAGACTTCATATCAATGCATATCAACAGTCCATAGCAGTAATGAGCCTTAACATGTAGCAATGTGCAAATAAAATAAGAAACAAAAATATTACTTCAAGCTGAAACAATGCAGCTTGCAAACATTTAAAGACTCTGTGAATGTTTCACAAGGCAGGAAATGCCTTCAACATGTTAGACTTTGAGCATACACACAATGATTTTGGTGAGAAACTGAAAGAAAACTCACAATTAAGAAACCATTTAGATTCTTCTCTTTTAAAGCTGCACTAGACAGGTTCACATGTTGACAGTGCTAAACAGCAGCAGCTGGCTGAACAATGTGAACAATGAACTTAACCAAAAATCCTGCACACAGCCACTCTTGGTTTCTGCTTATGCACTAGTCTGTGATACTTTACACCAGGGGTCCCCAAACTACGGCCCCCTGGCCACATCCGGTCCGCCTAAACAATTAGAGCGGCCCACTTAACTATCCCAAACAATCCCTCTAAACATGGCCTATTTTTTAAATTGCATTTTCCTATTATAAAATAGCCACACTTAATGATTATGGTTGGCATTCTAATTAAATTAATTAAATTTACCTTATTTATGAACTATTTACTGTAGTAGCTAATTTTCACCCCCTCACACAATAGTATGGTATGATGTGACTGTAGGCGAGCTAACGGAAGAAAGCCAGAAAACAAAATGTCGAAACTGTTGAGGAAATGGAAAATAGATTTAGAGCGTAGAGTTTTTAACCTTCTGGGAACAGACTGGGCACATCTGTCTAAAAATCTTAAGTTTTACATATCTGTGAATATCTCTGAAACGGTTTACGATAGTGAGATGTGGTTTTTGCACTGTATCCCTGAGATTCCGCTGAGAACGGAGATGTGTGGTTCATGACTGTGCGACACTTCCTTGTTGTCCTATGCCACCACGTAAAAGACCAATCAAAAAAATAGATGTTCGGCAGACTCCATACGCAGACGACGAATGGAAAAACGTTACTAGGCAGAATACTTTCTTTTTCAACCAATCAGTGGACGGTTCCTATGACGTATTCTAGCCAATCAAATGAGTCTGTGGTCTTGGTGGGGAGGGACAATGGAGAGAGACAAAGCAAGGAAAAGGTAAAAAGAAAAAAAAAACAAGTTTGTCTAATATGCAAAGATAAAGTGGCGGTGCTCAAAGAATTTAACATTTGCTGATGCCAAGGCCAAGCGAAGGGCACCTGCAACAAATGATCATTATAATCATAATCATCATTATATTATATTATTATATTATCATTATATTATCTCCACAATAATACTGGTTGTCACTTTGGTCCATATCATTTCCTATTAGACTGACCTTGGCCCCTCATCACAGAAAGGAAAGTTGATGTGGCCCCCACCGAAAAAAGTTTGGGAACCCCTGCTTTACACCAAGAGAAAGCAAAAGGTCAAGACATGCCAAAGATTTAATGTTGATGACTCCAGCTTTTTTTCTGGAAATCTATCTCTTGGTGATGTTTAGTTTGGATTCTGTGCTTAATTTTCATGACTCAAACCAATTGGAAAGTTTCATTTAGGCAAAGGGGTAAAGAATGAATCAAGGGACTCAATTAGTAGAAATGGAATGCTCCTCTCTGCTGCAGCCCCGCTTGGTGACTTGTACATATTTTTTTGCCCTACATAGAAAATATTTCCTTGTGAAGCTTTAAAAAATGCCCTAATTTCTTTGAATTTTCATAAAAGTAACACAGCCACAGGCAAAAGGTATACAAGCCTGAGAACTTTCTCTGTGCTTGCCGTGTTGACCGTTGAGCTTTAGAATCAGGTCTGTCTCATGGAGACACTACAGTAAATCCACCATCCAGTCTGGCCAATAGATTTCTAGCAGTATGTCTGATGGTTCCCTTCATAAATCCACAGCCAGGTCTCTGAATTGTTCACTTCCATCAGTAGATGAAGCCCTCTGTCGTACTCTCTGCCCTCCCAGAAACCTCTGGTATTCTCATGAAGCTCCAGAATGCCCTAAAGTGAAGGACAGACTTAAAGATGTGAAAGTATCCCTCAACTGCATGAGCCACTTGACATTTCTAAAAGGTTGGAGAGGAGCAAGACTTAAAAGACAAGTTGGTTCCACACAAGATACTGTACTTTAGTGTCTCTTTTATTCTCTTAATGTACCTTTCATCATGCCACTGTACCAAAGTGTTAAAGGGCAGCTTTAGTATTTTTCAGCCAGGACCTTATTTTTCCATGTTCCTGAGTCAATGTGAGTAGCGGGCACTGGAGTCTGTGAAACAGGCTACAACGTAATTCTTGTGGATTACTGCACACTGCATTTTGTCCATTATAAGTGCTTGTTTTTGCTACTGACCGATTCAGATTATTCTAAATGTCTGACAACGTTATGGAAATTACAGAAAATATGCCCTACAGAGAATCTTCTCTGTGAGCTTAACACCCACAGGAACCCCATCAGTCTCCAGAGCTTTGCAGAACTGTGTTTGTAGTCTGTGGTGGATAAATGCATGTCAACACAGTTCCTAAATTACCCAACATATCATCTGCAATTTTACTCATTTGCCAACATACTCTCCAACACTGATATATCTGTGATAATTTAAACATTAACCTGGGCTGATCACAGAACCTGTTTAGTTTAGAGTAAAATAAAAATTCCAATTCCACTTTTAAATAGTGCTGCAGTACTTTTTGACTTCATAGTTAAAACTTAAATGTTCAATGCTAATCAATACAGAGTCTACTGTAGATGAACTGCTGTGTCCAAAAAGTCATCAGTTCATGTCAGAGAGTTTTGTCAGTATTGCTGAAGAGCCAGTCAAGTGCATCTGTTGGCCTCATTGACCTTAGGCATCATGATTGACAGCAGGAGTGAAAAGTTAGGGTCGATAAATAAAGCAGAGATGAACTGAGAAATGATGAATCAGTGACGATTGTGGTTTGGAGGGCTCCACCTCGGAGCTCAAACTGATTGGATCAGCATGTTTTGTTTGGGACAGATACATTTCATCCACAGTCAGATGATGACAAAGAAAAGCATCAAGGCGCTCTGTCTTGACTGCATTTTAAACATTGGTTTGAGAGCGGCAGCCTGTAAAGTTCTGTCCTCGTAACTTAGGATGGCGAAACTGAAAAATCTGTTGGACTCGCAACTGATCCGATCTGTGAACCAGCGCACTTCGTCATGCTCTTTGAAAAACAAGTTCTGCTGCAATGACACCACAGCCACATGTGGCTTTTATAACCTCCATGTGTGTCGCTCTGTTTCCATGGGAAAGACAGCGATGCTTTGTCACCGGCTCCTCTGAGAGAGCGACCTGATGAAACTCAGAGAGTCTCCAACCAAATCCCACTTATCAATCAACGCTGTCTGTTTGGAAGGTCACAGGGTCGCTCCCCTCAGCACCCCTCCCCTCAGCAGGTGCTTATCCCCTTTGACTGAAGTGCATGAGTCAAGTGGCTGACATTAGAATAACAAAGGCGGATGGCGGCAGATTGGAGATGGCCAGGTTTCACAGGTGCTGCCATGGCTAAATCCCACTGATACAGCGGGGAGATTAGAAGAGTCAAAAGTGATCATGGGTAATTGGTTATCTCACCTCGAGCACCTCGCAGGGTCTTATCCCCCAGTAAGCCTCCTTATACTCTTAAGTGGACGGCTGCTTTGGTGGAGCTGGATGGGGAGGGAGGCTGAAAGTTTTGGAGGCTTTGAAAGGTTCATTTGAGAAACTGTGAGGAGTTGTGGCTTCTGCCTGGGCATGATGAAAGAAAAGGGATACAGTTATACCAGCTAGCACACATACCCTCTCCCCCTCTCTATCTCCCACACACACACACACACACACACACACACACATCTTGATCCACTCAGGGTCTTCATGTTAGTTTTCATTATCAGCTCTCCCTCTTCACATAATTGAGCACAATACATGTTGAGTTGGGCTTGGAGTTCCACAGTGAGAAAGGATGAATACATCATTAACCATGACTTCCCACACAAACACAGTCCTTGGTAAACAGTGCGGAGAGAGACGGCAGGCGCGCTTCCACACTCCCAAACTATAGGCGTAATTTCATTTAGCCCTCTTTCGCCCGTCAGTTTGAAAAACTTCCACAAAGAGCATTTAATTGGTAATCCCAAAGACAGAGAGAAGATGATCAGAATTAGGCTATATCATAGCGCCTTAATGAAAGGAGTGTTTTCCGTCTAATTTAATCAATATTAGAATATCTGCCAATTACCAGCATTATTTTACTTTGAGTATGAAAATCAGGACCCTGCTCATTTATCGCGGCCTCATCTCACACACTGGTTGCATTACAAATGTGATAACAATGGCTGATTTTTGATTCCGCCGTTGAGAAATAAGAAGAGAGGGCGGCGTCCTAATTACACTCCATTCAATGTGTTGATGAGGTTTAACTGGCAAAATTAATTAAAAGTTTTTTTTTTTCTTCCTCCCTTTTCCCGGTCAAGATTAGAATCATGACGTTTGGAGTATTTAATCAAAAATACGTTTTGCAATTAATTAAGAGCTCATTTACATATATGTATGTTAATTTGAAGGATGGGATTTCAATCACGCATCTTGAGCAAACCTCATCATGGAGTTGTTTGTTTTTGTTTGGTGCGTTAACCTCGGCTGCTTCATGGGACAGTGTGAGCAGCAGTAATGGATACTGGTGGATTAAATCCTAATCTTAATTCTTTCCCCTCAACCTCCTTTCCAGACACAGATTAGTGCTGTGGATCTCATTTTCTTTAGATTCTCTCATTACCATACTTATCTGGCAGGGTACTTTTTTAATTGGAGATACACAGGACATAAAGTTTGTGACTTGAGAAGGATGAGACCACATATCTGCTCTCCACTTGGCTAATATACAGCTGCTGGATCCAGTTAAAACACTCTGACAGGGAAGGAAAAGAGAAAGAATCATGACTCATCTGCAAGTTTCCCCCCTCATTCTTTTCTCCTTTCCTTCACCGGCCCGCAAAGGGACTTGGAGAATCAATTAAAGGCACACATAACAGAGAGAGACAGCAAGCCTTTTAATGCTTAGGTTAATGGTGAGTTATTGTATGAGAATGACTCTGTGAACATTGCTTAATTTCCCCCCCTCCCTCCTTCCCTCCTTCTTCTCTGTCTCTCTCCTCACAGTGGTTAATAGCTATTTTAAGAGCAATATGATGTATTACTCGGGGCTCTCTCGGGGGAAACCCGGGGGGCTCCTGTACTGAATCCATTTAAGACACCGTGGCCACGGTCACACTCGGCCGTATTCAAACAGCGCTCACTCCCCCCACACCCCCCGTGCCCCCTGAATTTAATGGGAAATTAACCATTCAGAGCTGTATTTAAATTCCGACTGTAATCTTGGTCAGACGATGAGTTAAACATGCAGGTATGCGGCAGTGTTTCCCTGGGTGCTAGATCTCAAGTTAAAGAGAGGTTAGCAGATGGCAGTCCCTCTAGTGCCAGTAGAATAATGCTCACTGTGTACCAGATAACTAAATACTGACATCGTAGTCCTTCTGCGATATGTGGAAATTAGAAATGGTCCATTGTGACATAATGAGTACATTGTTGAACGCTGGAAGCTGGATTACGCCCGGGACACACGGCTTACCTCTACCTACTGTTCAAACAGACAACATGGTTGCTGCTGGCACTGTGTCTGTGAGCTCTGTCTGTGTACAGTGAGTTCACCTTTTATTAATACATATTAACTCTTTAGACCCTGGATCCTGTTTTCCAGGGGACAGTTCACTGACAGGGAGGTCTGTCCAGCTTTTCCACATAGAAAGCTGCACTGTTGTTTGTTCTTAGAAAGAAAACAATGAGCATTTTACAGATAAATGACTTTTTGTGGAAAGTGTTGAATCAAAAAAAAAAAAAAAAAAGCTACAGATGCCACGCATTTGGTATCAAATTAAAGAGGAAGTTGTGTTAATAAATAAAACTTGTGAGTGTCATTTTTTAAAATTAGAGCTCTTTGCATTAAAGATATATAAAAGATTTCTATGTTTTGTCATGTCTGATTCTACACATATGCACAGGACATTGAAACTTTAGTGAATGTGTATATGTTACTGGTATGTGTGTCAATAGGTCAGTGAAGTGTTGCCACAGTTCTGCATGAAACACAGTGTGTGTTTTTTCTGCTTGGCAGCAGATTTGTATTATTACTGATGTGGATATGAATAAACATAAAAACAAAACAACACCAGCATCCAATTCCAGATGCAGATTTTTGCAGCTCCTGTGACAAATATCTGTCTCTTTAGCTGCTAAATGCTCCGGTATGTTTACCAGCTATGCCGAGTGTGTGCTGAGCAGGTAGTCTACAGTGAGCTTATCAGAGTTTTGTAACTGAAAACAGCTGCCTGCTTCTGACACTCATGCTGGATCTGAACAGCAAAGTTGCAGCCTTCAGACCCAAAACAACAAGCTCACTATGACACTAAAAACGGTCTCAGTTGTCTGTCCCTCCAATCCTGGTCACTTGAATCCCAAATCCACCTGTCCACCTGTTCACACTCCCAGACCAACTCCACCTACTGACACACTTGCATCTCATTATCTCATGAGTAATCCAGCATATTTAACCTCAGCAGCCCTTTCACTTTCACATTTTGTCATGTTGTCAGTGATGTGTGTATCGCCTGCTCCTGATTTCCTAATATGTGTGAGCCATGTTTTAACCTGCTGCCTGTTTATAACCTGCATGCCTCATTGTGTTTGGACTGCTTCGTTGGAGGCAGTCCAAACACAGTCCCTTTTCTTCGACCCATCCTGCCTCAGTCTCTGCATTCTCTGTGGGTTTGTCACTGCTTATGATCCCTTTCACAATAAACTTAATCATTTGACACATTGTTATTACAAAAATATTAAAGTCTGTGTGTTAAGATCATATAGTGTGTTTTTCCTGGTCTTTGAGAGCTCAGTGTGAGGAACAGCTCAATAGTTCAAGCCTGTGTGTATATTCATATATTTATGTCACAATATATGTTACATAAGATACAGTACAACACTCACTGATGTTCAGGTGCATCTTGAGTTCAGTTCTCAACATGCTGAAGCTCTAGATGGATGATATATTTAAAAACCTATCTGTTTTTATTTTAAAGCTCCTGACACATACAAACACAGCATATTGTCTGAATAATTCACAGTTCCACATGAGACACAATTTCTTTTTTTTCATTTCTATATTTGTGTTTTTGTCTTATTCAGTGATTTGAAATGGGGAGGTGTTTGCTTATGTTGCCAGGACAACATATTTATCTTGCTTATGTTGCAACTATCAATCAAATCTAATCAAGCCACACCTACCAAGTCCTTATGATTTTTTTTTTTTCAGTTTACCTTGTTTCTTATTTTGTCATTAATATTACATTTTTAAGAGAAATACTTGACCCTCTTTACATATGCAGTGAGCTCACATGGAGATCTGTCATTGAAGAAGCCTGCTCTCAATGATCCGTTTAGAAGATTACAATTGCGGGTGAAATCTTTTGAATTTGTGTTAATGTTCGGCATCAGTCGTGTCCTCTAGTCAGAGCCAGTCTTTAACATTTTGGGTGAACAATCAGCATTTAGGTTCATTCTCATTTAGTGATGCATGCAGACATAGGCACACACCCTCACACATACACACACAGACAGAGAGACAGACATACTCATACAAAAGCAAGGGAATCCAGGGCCCAGCTGTTTGGGCCTCCACACATGGCCAGTAGAGAACAGGGGGAGAAGAGAAAAGTGGCCCCCAGCAAGTGTGCTCACTGGAGGGTGAAGAGATCCAGGGAGGTCTCTGAGGCCTGGAGGAGGCTTTAGCCAAATTATAAGTTTCAGCTGAGGGTGTGTATGTGTGTGAAGCATGCCTCCAGTTCAAGCCACATCTTTGTGACCATTATGTTTTGGTGCATATTTGTTTGCAGCGTGTGTGTGTGTGTGTGTATGTGTGTGTGTGTGTGTGTGTGTGTGTGCGCGCTATGCAATACTGTGTGATCAGGATTTAATGGTGGCTGCAGCCCCGGTCTCAGCCTCAGTAATGAATGAGCTATTACCTAATGCAATCTGAAGAATGCTTGGCAGCGGTGGGCTGAGTTGGCGCCGCACACTAGGAGCCCGTTCCAACAGGCAGCAGCGATGCCATCGTATTTAGGACTGGCGTTTGTCATGCGAGATGGAGGCCAATGTGTGCTCTGCCCTGATTGTTTGAGTATACTATCATTAGCAGGCTGGCTTTCAATGAGTCTTTTATCCCTGTGACAAGTGTTTGTCGAATGATAATCAGGGTTACACTGGTCAAAGACTTTCCAGCACTCATGTTGTAATTACAACATGCAGAATGTATTTTTTCACACCTCGTTCTCTGTTTGATTGATTGAAACGCCGTTCACTTCCTCACATGTTAAAACCTGCTTCACCTTTTTTTTCTGTTTTTTTTTTTCGCTTGAAGGCACGTTGGAAAAATTAAAAACACAAATCAGATTTTTTTTTTTTTTTACTCTTTTTGTACAGTAAAAAGGAGCCCACCCCCTGCTGCACACACACATATTCTACCATGTTTTCATAATGCTGTAAGGAGGGTATAATGTGTTCCACAACTGCTGGTGAGTGTGTGTGTGTGTGTGTGTGTGTGTGTGTTAGAAAAAAGGGGGTGTGTATATTTGGGCATATGCACTCGTTCACACACATCCACATGAATGAGTAATTGCATAGATTGCACACATTGGCAAAGGCAGGCTGCACACACACACACTTCTCTAAATACCACACACATACACATTAAGAGACTCTCTCTCTCTCTCTCTCTCTATCACACACACACACAATGAGCGGGTTGTGTGTCAAAGTAAAAGTTTGCTTACTTTGTCAATGTCATCATACTGCCCTCTTTTGTCAGCGAGAGTCAGAGAATGCAACAACAACAAAAAAAAATCTTTCCGTCTTCCCCCTGTCTGTCGAGCAGCGTTTGATTTAACTATCATTTAATGCTCCACTGGACGGATTCTTGTTTGTCTTTTTGAAATTTTTATTTTTTCTAATCACCACTTCCTGCACACCTACAGTACACACAAAGGAGTGTGTGCATGTGTGTGTGCTTCGTACAAAAATAAAACTCATCTAATGACTACAGATTAAAATGCAGGTGGCATGGAAGAATTACCCTCTGCTCTGCGATTTAAATGTAACCCTGGTTATATATGCACCGCCCAGTAATTGTTAGTCAATAGCGTATTGAGTTTTACATCCAGTCACTAACCTCTGTGGCTTTACTGATCAGCCAGTAGTGTCCTGGTGTCAATCACGTCGGCCGGTGATCGTTGAAAGACGATCGACGGCTCCATCAGCACATCAAAGATGGAACTAAGACTCTGCTGATTCTCTATGGAGTGTACAGATTATTCATGTTTACAGATAGTGATGAGCACACACAGGCCTTTAATCCTAAATACTCTGTCCCTTCACAGTGTGGACAAGCTCTCCCTCATCATCCATCTTTAAACCAAGTCACAAATCATTTTCAGTCATCACCAAATACAGATAAATAATCCTTCATCAATGTTTTGTGCAGCCTGTGGAGTGCATTCTTTAGTTTCTGCAACGCTTGTTAATAAAATATATTTAAATAAATTCACATCAGACAATATGGGCCTGTTTCAGCTACATTCATTAATAACTAAGATGTTAAAAAAAAAAAAAACATGAGTGTCAAAAAGAAAGAACATTCTTTGTGGATTTATCATCATCACTATAATTATCAATCAGCACAACCTTCACTGATACAGCATACATGCCCACATTCAACATGCAGCCCTGCTATGGTCCGACTTTCCTGGAGGTTAGAACATTCAGATTTTAGACACGTATCAGGATTAAGTAAATGGGACTCATACAAAAAGGATAAAATACAATATTATTTTCTGGGTCAATCAAATAATTGTTTGGCCAATAAATGACAGAAAAAAGTGAAAAGCATGAACACAAAACACAAGACAGCGCACCTTAGAAAAGAGGAGCAAATTAACGTGTTAAAACAAACACAACACGGTGTGTGGAGAAAAAAAAAATCCAACGTAATGTTTCTTTTTTTTTTTTTTTTTCCCAACAGAACAGCAGCTCTCAGAAGCTGAAACTTGGAAAAAAGGACTTCAGTAATCAATAAGAAAAATTACTCAATTCATTTTCTGTTGATCACCTACCTGATTAATCAACTATTAGTTTCAACTCTCAAAGCATTACAATAAAACTCTGTATCTAAACATACACCTCTGTTGATGTGCACATGCTGTTTTGTGAGTCCAGATCCTCACTAAACCCTGAGAGGAAACACACAAGATGCCAACGTCCAGCTTCACTATACGATCCCTCATAACAACCTCTTCATTAACTCTGTTGACCAGGGTCAAAGAAAATGAAAATTCAAAATACATTTCAGGTCACTTCAGGTTAAAGCATTAAAACTGTAAACTAAGAGATTTATTTATTTTTATCTCAAGGACAAAAATGTGAATTCTGCTCCATGATATTCAAATTAGACAATTAAAAGGTGAAAGTGATGAAGTGTAATAAATAATAAATCATTTAAAGCAGTAGAGTGGCATTAAATGAAACTGAATAATTAGCAAATAATTTGAATGAATAAATGAATTTGTGGTCCATCAGCTTGATTCTGAGGCAAATCACTGATTTCATGTCACAGGGCTGAAAACATGTCATCGCTCCTGGCTGAGGAGGCTGAATCCTGCAGTGCTCATGCACTTTGTGTTCCTCGCTGTAGGGAGCAGTTTTGTAGAGAAGGGCTCCCCTAGTGGACACATCAAGCACTCCCTTCCCTCTCCTCACAGCTCAATCTCTCTCATTACATTGTCACTGCTGCTCTGAGTCATTTCGACATGTATTATTTTGACTGGGGGAGAAAGTGGCGGATTAGACTTCTTTTTTTGACCCCATAATCCAGCTAAACTGTGGCGTCAATCAGCAGAACTGTTAAACCAGTCAGACGCAAGTTCAGGCTGCTCTAACTGGCCGTGGCATTGATTGACAGCTTTAGGAAAAGAGGAAAGGTGACGACGGAGAGGCCGGACTAGCTGCTGCACTGCCTCCACATCATATGATTGGTGATTGGTTATTCACACATCTTGGACGTGTTTTGATGCTGGAAGTCAGAGAGAAGCCGGACATGCAATCACCTGCGGTGTTACAATCCCAGAATTTTATCTTCACCCCCCCAGAGGTCTCTGTAAGTTCACAATCCTCTTACTGATCTTTGCTTCTTGGGCCGCTAATGCCATTAAAAATCCAATCCACAAGCCGTTATCCATTTAGGAGGACAATGGCTGTCATGAGCTGACCGCTGGGATTATACTCAGTAAATCCAAAGGGAGCAAGAGGTGAGAGAGACTGGTGGTCACAGAGAGAGATGCTGATTTTATTGAGTTCTTCGTCTGACCATGTCTTATTTTTTACACTCTTACTGGAAGTTGAGCTGTGAGATCAGGAGAACAGTTTGAAATGTGTAAAATGCACATTTTCAGATCTCTACATCTAATGGATCCCGCTCTGTGGGAACAATTGCAACAGGAGCGATTAACCAAAAACAGCCTACAAGACATGCAGATCATCCAGATTAAGGCAAAAACAGTTGATATGATTATTACAGATTTATTGGTGTATTTAAACAGACACATTTACATATTTCAGTTCAAAGAAATCTGTATCAAACCCTGTAAGAGGTTCTGATGGAAAAATAACTGACTGGCTAATCATGCAGCTGAAGGCAGAGCACATAGTAAGAGTTTAAGCTGTATATAGAGAGTCTTCATTTCTAGATTCACACTGATTGGTGCTTCATAATGCAGCTAAACTTTTATTCTTGTCTCACTTTATTATCTTTGTGCAGCTCTATGTCTGTGTTGGTTTCCTTCCGGTACGTTTGATCTTTGTGCTCTGGAAGCACAACGAGAGCTGCTGAGAAACAGAGTTACATTCTCTGAACGTGTCAGCCAAACACGTTACGCTGGCTACAGTTTGACTGAAGGCTTTTAGCCAGGACTAGTCATCATGAAAAAGAGTTTCTTGCAGTTATTTACTTTCTCTAAAAGTATTCATTTTAAAAATGTCACTAAAGAGATTCCAGTTTATTACAACTCAGTGTCTCATGGCTTGACTTTTCCCTTCACCTTCTGTCTATGAGCAGCTTGTCTACAGCTGCATGAGAGACTGACAGATTAGAATTAGAACAGCTAGCTTGACGGTGTTCAAAGCTATCCTGATCCAGCTCACTGCACAGCATGTTATATCTCGTTTGTTTAATTGTACAAAACTGGAGATTACAGACATATTTTTGTTTTACAGGGGGCTGATTGGACACTGACTATTTCTTGGCCAATAGCAGAAGTTTCTCAAAGGATGTCAACAATGAGACAACCTTTCAGAAAATCATTTTCTCTTCCAAATAATCTTGGCTAACCTGCCACCACATCCTAGATCTCTGGACAAAACTACAACAGAGACACAAAGGCCGGTTCATTCACATGTATTTGCAGGTTTGCTCCATTACATGTAAGGCAGGGACATACTGCTGTGAGCTCTCTGAGCTCAGCTTTTGTCCACTATTTTCAGACATGCAGCACATTGTGGATGTTGATGGTACATGCTGGAAGGGCTCACAGAGACCTCGTGCCCTGAAGTGCTTCAACAGAGAGAGTTCAAGGACCAGCTAAAGGCCATTTAACCTCTCCCCCTCCAGCCTCTGTTATTACCAACTCATATTTTCCAAGAGCGCTATGTCACATATGTCAAACGGAATTTAAGCATTCATCCGCCACCTTCTGTGGTGGGCAAAGTCCTTCACAGGGAAGCCGAGCTGTTGGACACGGAGCCCTTTGCCGACGACGCCCGGCGTAGACAAAAGGGGCCTCTCCTTCGCTGTCAAGATAACGCCACAGCAGCTATTGTAAAGTCACAAGGCTATTGTGTAGTCAATTTCTCTGCCGGTTTGCAAAGGCCCACATAGTACAGCAGACACACAGAGACACACTCGAGCACAAACACACACAAAGACGACAGAGAAATGTGACAGAATTGGACGCTTCTACTCCTCTGAAGAAGCTGCTTGGAGGAAAAAAGACGGGACCGAGGGGGGAACAAAAGAGGAGCATTTCAAAAAACACTTCTGAACGCTCAGATCAAAGGCAGCGGAGGAGAGAAAAGCATGTGTGCAGAAAGGAAAAAAAAAATAAAATCATAAATAGTGAGTAAACAAGCCGAAATGGAGTGAGTGGTTGAGTGAAGCGAGGAAAGAGAGGTGTCATAGCATCTTAACCACGTCCACAAGGTGTCTTTTCCCGCTGCACTGACGAGGCCAGGTTATCGCATGGCAGGATTGACTTTTCTCTTGGTACTGCGGAAGGCCGGCAGGTGTTTGTGCGGTGCGACGAGGCAGCTGCAGCAGAGTGAGGAGATAACAAGAAAACAAGCCCTCCTCCTCCTCTTCTCTTTCGTTTTTTTTTTTTTTTTCCTTTCGTGACTGGGGTTTTCTCAGGGCGGCGACAATCAGACAAACCCACAAGGTCGCCTCTTTCTCGTTCTCTCACCAGAATGGTACAAAAAGGCCGCCGTGAGAACCCCCACCCCACAGCGCTACAGTCATTTGTCCCAGTTGAGAGGAAGGGGGCCAGTGACATTTTGTGACAAAATGAGAGGAGCAGTAGCAGTTTGAATTTTGCACCCTGTTTTCTACAACCACTGACCTTTCATTGCCTCTTATTAGGGCAGGAAGCTCTCATTATGAGTGTGTCTGCCATGTGTGAGTGTGTGTTCACGCATAAATGTGTTTACTTCCTTTATTACAGATGCATAGTTATAAAATAATTGACTTTGCTCATAAATGTGGCAGAACAGACATCATTTGAAGTTTTTCAATTTCTGCGCAGCAATGGAAAGAAACGCTCAGAGAATCTCCGTCCTGAGAGGTCAGACCTCCAAATGTCAGGTGAACAGGGACAGGCCCGGATCCACGCAGGCTGAGACGTCACTGATATTCACCGATACCTGAAGGCTGTGCATGTGCAGGAACACACAGTACATGAGTGTAGTCTGTTCAGTGTGTTATTCACTCTGACTGTGCCATAAAACCAGATCATTTACAACATATGTGTCGCATAAAAAGGCAGTATCTACAAACAGAATGTGTTCTTTTAGAATTATTTCAGAATTATAGATTATTATTAATTAATTATAATTATTTTTGACTGGCATGCCACTCCAGAGCTTTAAAAATGAGTTAATAATTCATAGTAACATTTATATTGAGATTAGTACAAAAACATCATTTACAATTGAATACATTTGAATGTGTGATTTAAAGTCACCACAGTGCAGGCAGAAGCTGAGCTGGCCACCGTGAATCTGAGCAGGACTTTATTTTAGCGACCAGCAGACATCGTGTTCATTCAGTCTGCTGCTGCTTCACACAGAAACAGACAGACTGAAGTCAGTTCAGACTTCATTTCAGGCACTGATACTCTAGTTAACTGAGGCGGCTATATAGAATATATATAGTATATATAATATATAGAGTCATTTTGTGCTAACACATGGTTAGCTCATCAGCTCTTCACCTTGATTTAACTCTTCTTTTTGTTAATTGTTAGATGGAACGTGTTGAGTTTGACTTTGTGGAATAAAAAAATGAAAAATATCATTTGAACAGAAATGCTGAATTGAGGAAAGTCACACACACTTCTTCACTTGCAGGTAAGATGAACGACAAAAACACATCACTTTTTTTTTCTTTGTGTTCAGACCGTGCTGCGTTCTCCTCTGAATATGCTTTGTACCCACTGAAAGAATTACACCCAGATTCCACTTTTGATCACAGAGGGGAGGCAACAATAACACATAATGAATACAGCCACCTAATAACCAGATGCTGGAAACACTCCTCACACAATTTAGCCATTTCACAATCAAATGGGAGCTTCTCAGGGGCAAATTCTCTTAATAGTGCTGCGATACAAATTGACCATGCTGGAGGAACAGCAGCGATACACGTTCCCTCATCAGCGTTTAGTTTTCCAGGTACATGAGAGGAAAAAACAGAAACAATCAGCAATATGTAGCCAGCGTCTGCAGGGTTTTTTTCAGCTGACCTCAAAGAACAAACTCCTACTTGTGAGACAGAAAATACAGAAAACACGCCTACCTGCAGCATCTGACTGCATGGCAGATTAACAGCTGTCCTGTTCGCATGTTGCTGCAGCACAATACACAAAAAGATCTTGTGTTTGCTTTGTTTTAGCTTATGATGTGAGGCTAAAAACAGTCACTCTCTCCACATTTATATTAGATTTTTTTTTTTTTTTACCCGTGCATCTCATTCTCTGGCTGACAATCCAAGATAATTGATATATCTTTCTCTTCTTTAGACTTGTGCAAAGGCAGTTCAGTTATTCAATCTCTTCACTACAGAGAGAGAGAGAGAGAGAGAGAGAGAGAGAGTGTGTGTGTGTGTGTGTGCGAGAGAGAGAGAGAGAGAGAGAGAGAGAGAGAGAGAGAGATCCTGTATGCCACAAAGCCTTTACACACACTGTCAAAGTTAATGGAAGGAGCAATCAAATATTTTACAGAAAACCAAATATGCAGATGTGTCTGCAGCAATTTAGCAAAACATATTTTAGAAGGAAGGATGAGAGAGGAGAGAGAGAGGAAAAAGAGAAAATGATCCTGGGAAAAATCAAATGAGACGTTTGATGAATATTTGTCCATTGTTCCTGGGGAATGGAAGTCGCCACCCACTTCAGAGGATCGGAAAGAGAAATAAGTTGCGCTCCTCAGAGCACGGGGTGTGGCACGGCGGCATTAAGTGGCGTAATTAATAGTATTCTCACATATCTGGAGAGTTATTAGGGTGCACGGGAGAGAAAGTCACACCTAAAGAGGCTCTCCAATTGCACTCCAAGATTTGTCACTTCCAGCAGTCGATTAATAGCTCATTTGAAGCTGTTGACCCCAGTTAACAGAACAAGCCCATTTGAGCTCTTAGTGAATGAGTTCAGATTTAAATGGGCTAAATGAAATCCCACTTCCTGCACACACACACACACACCGACACACACACACATTTTCAGCTTAAAACATCACTGATCATTATTAGCAGTTTATTATCATAAAAGAATAACTGCATTAAAGTCAATACAGAACATTCTGACATTTACATTTTTCTTCATCAGCTTCATCCACACAAACTTTTCTTCTCTCATATCTACCTGCAGAAAATTAAATGTACTGATAAAAAAAATAAAAGATCATCTTTGATAAGCATCCATTGTTGAAAATAACCTGAAAATATCAGCAAATGTCACATGTGGAGGGAAAAAAAAGAGCCGATATAATACACTTGAGGAAATATTTGCCAATCTAAAAATTTCATACGGTAAATGTTAGCGGTGAAACAGTGTGCTGCCAATAGAATCCAATTAAAGAAACCCTCACAGTGTTTTTGAGGATTTTCACAGGAATGCCAGCAACTGGAGATATCGGTGCATAAATTAACTGCAGCGGACTTAATTACACACGCAAAAAGCAAAGAAAGGCAGAGGAAGAGTTGTGGGCAAACAGGGAGGAATGGAGGTGTGGAGATTTTTATTTTTTTTTATCTTACACCGATAACTCCAAAATTGGGAAAAAAAAAAAAAAAAAGTCTCGCAGACACTCACCCTGCTTCAGGCTCCTCCATCTGTCTTTGCTACACACACACACAGGTAAACACACACTCTTCTTTCGGCCTGCAGTCCAGCGGGAGCAGGTTAAAGGTGTCTCCTCTCTTGGTTCTGGTCGTCCTTCAGCCTGGAAATTCTTTTTGAGAAATAGACATGCACACACACACACACACACACACACACACACATACATACACGCTCTCACCAGCCATCTTAACCAATGAATATAAGCAGAATTCCAATGTAGCTCCTAAATTCCGCCTCAGAAGTTTGTACACGGCACAAAAAGCTGCATTTCCCCTCTCTCTGAATCGATTTCTTTCTTTTCTTTGCCCCTTTTTTTAGTGATACAGAAGTGGGGGGGTGGTGGTGGTGGAGGGGGGTCTTGTTTTATGCTTTGCACATAAATGTGATGCATAGACTCTGCTTGCTCATATCTGCCTGCATTGTACGTGGGTGGGTGTAAATCCTCATCTTCCTGTATATCCATTAGTAATGCAACACTCTAAAAATAAAGTGCGCCCCGGCGTATCAGTGCCTATGAACATGTTGCCTGTGTAATCACATTTTACATACTTCTTTTTTATCTGTTGTCGGGAGAGAGAGGAGGGATGGAGGGGTGTTTTGCAGGCGCCTCTGTGGTGGATTGCGGGTGCTGCAGCTCTGCATGGGTGTATAGATGGTGGTGATAGGCCAATTGTGAACGCCGGGGTTTTACCAAAAACTAGTATTATAGCAGCAAGACGGGCTGCATTGTGAAAGGTGAGATAAGTCCCATTTTTTATCCAATTTTTCCTCCATCCCTCCATCCTCTCCTCTTCGTCTCTCTGCTGCACTGACACAAATCAGCATGCTTAGAATAAACTGCATAAGTTATCAGCTCCTTGGAAAGCAACGCATAAGGGGAGAGCAGCAGCAGAAAAAAAGGAGGAGACAGAGAGAGGGGAGACTTCTATCACTTAATGAAAAATAGCTTCCCTTTTGGACAGAACTTCATAGGGCTGCAATCAAGCCCTGGCCCCCACTTCTTGACGTGCAATCGAGGCAAATCAAGTCAGCATCTATTAATAATATTTCCCTGGCTCCTTTCATTCCAGCGCGTGTCCTACCACTGTCAACGCTGTGATGGAGCACTGCCTTTATCTCCACCCCGGCCTGCTCTGTCACAGTGATAAACAATTCTAACAAGAATCAGAATAAAGATCTCCCCAGTAGACTCCCGGAGATAGAGGGGGCCCTTTTTTCTCATTTTCTAGACGGCAAAATTTAATCTAGTGCCTAGCATCCCCCCCACCCCCCCCACACACCACACACTCACACACACACATACCCCACCCAAATTCCCCCTTTTCTTCTCTCCTCCCTCCTTCCTCCTCCTCTGCCGCCCTCCCCATCTTCCCTTTTTCTTCTCTTCCTTCTTCCCTACTCCTTTTTTTTTTTTTCTTCAACCGTCACATTCAAAGACATGCAAATTTTCTCAGAGCTGGGACCTGATGGAGTTGGAGCGCAGAGTGAATGTCAAAGGCAGTGGAGGAAGTGTGTTTGTGGGGATTGGGGGGGCTGGAGTCAGTCATTTACTCATTGGTCAGCTCAGTCCGACACTGATGAATTGTTGGTGGGAAAAGGTGAGGCTTTTACTCCAAAAGGGCCGGACAACAGGCCTCACCTAACGCTGCTGCTGCTGCTGCTTCCTTCCTTCCTGTCAGGAGAGACGGCAGTAAGACAGTCACAGCATCACCGAGCATTAAGATGGAAGTGAGGACTCTTTTTTTCTGCATGGGGTGAATATTTTCCCACTCAGGTGTTAACCTGTGGGGTATTTTCCTGCCTCAACATTGAGACAAGGAAACTATGGAGGTGATGAAATACTAAACGTTAAATTGTAAGCAGAAATGTGAAAAGTTTCATGAAGTCTGTCTTAGAATGCAAAGAATATGAGCTTAAAGTGAATGAAATCTTTCTGTGTGTGTGTGTGTGTGTGTGTGTGTGTGTGCGTGCTGAAATAGTGTGTTAGGGAGTGATGGGACAGAGGGGAGGTAGAGCAGTTCAAGTGTCTATATTGCTGGTTCTAAATATATTTATACTGGTGATGAATTGGAGTTTTTCAATCATGATGAAGACTTTAACTTCAAAGCTGCAGTCGTCTGTGTTTTTATAGGAACAATGAATCATTGTGCAGTTAGCTCTGCAGAGCATTTTAGCATGGTCCACAAAGAAGTTAGCAACAAGCTGATGAAGACAGCGGTGCATCTCGTGCCTCAGACCCAGTTGTGTCTCTCCGGAGCTGAATATTGGAATATTGAACATGCATTCATCACAAGAAACACACATCCAAATAAACACTTCTGTTGCTCTGCGTCTGCCCAATGTGTAAAAGGTAAGTGTTTGCTAACATGTCAGCCATGTCAACTTGATAATTAGTTGGAATTCAATTTAATTAGCAATTGATTGGTAGCTTATTTAGGGGTTCTGAAAAAAAAAAAAAAGAATCTTTCAGCAGTGATTATTTTACTGCACCTGAAAATAAAAAGTCATCATTGACAAATTGCCATCAGTGTATGAATGTGTGTGAATGGGTGAATGAGATGAGTGAACACTGGTTTTCACACAGTTTGACTTGCCTGACTTCAGTCCTCATGCTAAGCTAGGCTAACCACCACCAGAGGAGGATAGAGAAGGATAACAAGGTGACAGTCAGCGAGAGCCTTTCCAGCTCGTCACCTCAGATCAGAGCTGACAGCTGGGAGTAGCCTGCAGTCGATGATTTGAGAAGGTATTGATCAGACTGGCCGGTGTGAAAAGCCTGCCAGCAGGTCAGCAGGACATTCCTCAACTCGAGGATGAAGCAACGCCACCACTCACAACTTTAATATCGGACTTTGTGTGTCGGCCATCACTGTATTATATCCTATACTCTGTCTTCGTTCAGCACTACACAGTTCCTCACATTTGAAATATGTTGTCACCATTTCCTATGTAGTAGCTTAGATATTGGAACCTCCTGTGTTGGGAAATAAGGCCAATGTGGAATGTAATCCCTCGAGCAGCCACTTGAGGCTGGCTGCAGAAGTGAGTCAGTCTCCATAAGTCCCCATGTTCAAATGTCCAACTTCACAACAGAAATAAACATGTTTACAGCCTGGTACAAAAAACAGTTTTGGTCTCCATAGCTAATTTCATGACAACTGTACGTAACTAATGTTCTGTCCATTCTTTACACTGTTATAGAGTAAAACCAGCTTCTTTAATTTTCTAGTTAAGCTAATGACCTGAGGTGATGCCATTCTTATTTTCTTCAACTCAGCGTTAGTTCCTATCACTGCTCATGCAAGCTGCCCATTTAAACAAACATTTAAACAAACAAACATCCAAAGTTTAGGTATTTTATTCTCATCTACATCCCTGAAAAAGCAGCTTAAGCACGTCCTTATAGGCATTCAAATCTGCGGTTCAAGATATGGGATTAATCTGATTAGAAATCTGTAGCAGTTGTTTGTAACATGTAGATTCATAAGATTATGCATACTAATAAAATTAGAGTATTGGCAGTGCATTATGCTTGTTGGATCATACCGTATAAATACAGACAGTTTTGAACATTAAGGCCCCTGGGTATGTATACGACCTGTACATTTCTCACTTTGGCAAATCCTGCTTGTAATATCAAAATATTTAAATAAATTGATTAAAACAGTATTCTCCTATCTCTCTGAGAAATCTGACAGCATCACAATAATAAATATGAGAAAAAGAAGAGTACCTCCGAGGGTGACTTTCTAACATGATGCAGCACCATACAGTTAAAAAATGAGTTGGCCTCTATATGCCTCTGAATAATGAAATATATATACATGGTCTGGTACTGTACCACCATGGACCCATCACCACTTCCTGTCTGTGTGTTGATGTCCCACTGCATGGAACGTGGCCTTTTTTTATTGTTTCCTGTCAGACAGCCTGGCAAAAATGGATTACATGTGAACAGATCTGTGGCAGGCAGAGTGAAGAAGAAAGAGCGAGGGAATGGGAGAAAGAATGGAAGGGAGGACAGCTATGGAGGGAGGAGGGAGGAAAAGGCTACTCAACCCGAAGGACAGGTGAGGGATTAGTCCGCTGAGGGAGGAGCGGTAAATAAAAGACGTGACTGAGTGCGTGCTGAGGGTGGAGGAGGAGTCTGCAGTAATGGAGGGAGGAGCGAGAGAAAAGAATTTTCGTGACAGCTTCACCCTCCGGATCAGTGGAGCCGGGGATCGTGCATCTAATCCGTTCCATGATGTATTTTTAATTGTGCGGGAGAGCAGAGCAGGATGGGAAAGCATGGGGCTGGGCTGGTCACAGTGGGGAGGGTGCGCTCACCTCCATCGTGTCGTGAAGTACAACACATTTACTTGAACATGTTCAGAATATGACATTTAGCTACAACAGTGCAGTCCAACAGAGGGGAGTCATTACAATCAGGTGATCTTGCTCAAATACTGAGGGGTTGCATTGGTGATCCAGCAGATTGGATCCTTCAAAGTAGTTAGAAACACTATTTATAAGAGTAGCTACATAATGATAGTTAGCAGCTCTGAACATGTGCAAAGCTCAACTTTGACCGTTGCTAGGAAACAGAAAATAAACAGTTATGTCCAGTGTCACCTGTTCTTTTTCCTGAACCTCTCCTGAAGTTTTCAGGCTCCATATCAACGTCATCAATTTCTTCTTCGTTTGCTTCGTCTGACACTCAGAAAACCTTTACACAAACAACTGATGCTGCTGCGTTTCTTACCAAAACTACAAAAGTAACAAAAAATCAGCTTTGAATGAAATCGTATGATGTTTTTGTGCACCTCAATAATTATCACTGAGTCACTCAGGTGTGATTAAAGTGCAGTGATATTTTCATTTGATCTAAATTATCAGGTACATAAAATCTCAAGATGTTATCCACATGAACACCACTTGCTATATAAAAATAATCAAAGACAGAAAATATCCTTTCCTGGACATTACAACGGAACACGAGAGATAAGAGTCTTGAAGCCCTCTGGGGCAACTTTGCTAGCCTTTAAAGTGGCAAAATTATAACCATAAAAATGCCCAATTCAGAGAGAGAGAGCTCAGTTTCTGTGAGTTTGCATAAAAGCTGGGGGGATATAAATTGCCTGACTCTGAAAAGACAAATAGGCAATGCACACTTAAGTGAAAATGACATGCAATGCCTCACAAAAGACGAGAAAAACATATGATGGCCATTAAGAATTGTGCGCTCTTTCAAAAGACATCCAGTCTAAGTGCCTCTTTCCTTGATGCACCGAGTTGAATGGAAGTTCAAATTGTGGACTTAGACAATAGTTTACAGTGTGAGCATTCATCCATCAGATTCTCTAAGAAGCTATCTGTACAGAATGAGGAAAATGCTTCACAATTCACAAGTGAAGTGCTGGTACAGGTAATTTTAACCACAGAGGCAAGTGAAAAATGGAACACAGCACAGCTTTTTTTTTTTCTTTTTTTTTTCTTCTCCCAATGTCACCGCAACCCAACAAGTCCTGTTCATGATATGAACTTCCTGAAAACAAACTGAGGCACCTGCTTCCTTATCTTCTTCATGGTTTGAGGGCTGTGGGAGATGATGACACAAAACTTTAATCTCACTTTTTTGCACCTCCTCTACTTCCTGTAACTTGAAATATTCTTTTTCTCTGTGTTACAGTAAGAGCACTCTCTATTTTTTTATTGTACGTCTGAGTGCAGAGTGCAATTTTAAACATTTTACATCACTTATCAAAATATCTCTCTACATTTTGTATTCTAACAGTGTCACCTCACACATGTGCTCCTGCATTAAAAAAAGAAACAAAATGTCCTTACCTGTGCGTCATTAGTTCACTGCAGTTTTTCCACACTGGTTTCCACACTGCAAATTAAAGTTCAGCTTCTGATCAACTTTCTAAACTTTGAGCCTGATCTGCAACGAGGCAATTTACCAAAGTATCCATAAACGGAGCCAAAGCGGATTTGCAGAAAGATACGTGCTTCATTCCACAATGCCAAGCCACCAAATAGGTAAACAAGAGTATGTGTGTGTGTGTGTGTGTGTGCGTGCATATTGGAAATAACACCTTGGGAATGGTCTGCGGTTCAACATTTCCTCATGAAATATGATTTTACAAATCCTTCCAAAAAATTATAATAACCCAGATAAGCTTGGGGCTTAAGTGATCCGCAGAATCAGTGGTTTGAGAGTTTAACATCAGTACCTCTGGAGGTAATTCTGATGCAAATGTGTGTGAAGACTCATAGATAAATGCCTTTGGCTGGTGAATGAGGTCCAGGTGGGAGTGTGCTTTATATGTTTCAGAGAGTGAAAGGGAGAAAAAAAAAAGAGAGAGAGAGATCCGCGTGGTGGAGAAAAAAATAACACAACAAATCCTAAACAAAATGCCGATGGCAGCTGTGCTGACTCGCCTCTTAGTGCATTGTGACGGGCTTTGCTCTATTTCATGTGGGTATCATCCCTGGTCCTCATCCTTCTCTCCCTCCCTTCTTACGTCTCTATCACCCATTCACTCGCCTCCTCTATCAGTTGGCTTATAAAGCAGCCTCTATTCCAGGCGGTGATTAGCCCCGCTACTCCTCATCTTTCACTCAAATGACTTTTTTGACCATTTCCACTGTAGGACGGATGCAACGCAGCAGAAAGGAGGGAGATGAAGAAGAAGGAGGAAGAAGGAAAAACACAAACATGTACTGCAGGAAGTCAGAGTGTATTAAAGGATTACTTTGACATTTTGAATTTTAGCCTGTTATTTTTCTTTGCCTAGACCTAGACATGCTTTCTCCTCTTCTTTAGCTCATTTAATTGGCTAGCTAAGTTAATATCTTATTTTAACTTATTTAACTTCTCGGATCCTATTATGGTCTCAAGTCTTTCTGAGTCACTCACTAAACAGATCCGGATCTTACGAGTCCTTTGAGTCATCATGAGTCAGTATGTCCATAAACTTATAAATTCTAGCAGGGAAACACATGCCTTACTGTCTTGGACTACAAATAGGCCAAATAAATGCAAATTTGAGAGCTAATCTATGAGGAGGGCAGGGCATTGTTCAGGCTATATTACCCTAGCCTCTAAAGTTTATTTATTATGTAAAATCAAGTGTGGTGAATAAGACCATTATTATTTGCAACATATAAAGCTGTAATTAAAATTAAGTTCATTATTTTATGCTACTCTCACATTGTTTTTAGCCTACAAACTATATTAGCCACAGCTACACAAAAACAAGCGTTTGTGTTTTAATTAAAGTATCTATTATCTTGGTTATAGCTGTATTTATCTTTACATTCTGAGTCTGCAGGAAGTTACACTGGTCCACTGTGTCAGCTTGTTCCAAGTCCTGTCTCCCGAAGATATTGCTAGCAGTAACAACTGCTTATTGGGTGAATTATTTGGATGAGTCACAATTCATACTTAATTCTAATAAAACAGTGCACAGTAAATAAAGGAATTGTTAAAATGTATTTGTCTGTCTGAGAGTAAAATGAAAAGATTCGTGTCAGTATAGAGTTAAAATCGGTATGATTAGCCTAGTTTAGCATAAAGATTACAGACAGAGGAAAATAACTCCATAGTGAAGAAATCCACCTAACAACATCTATTATGATCAGTAAAAATGAAACAGAATAGCATGTCTCATCAGTCGGAAGATGCACTTTGCTCTGTCACATTATTAGATTCATCATATTGTGTTACAAGACTCGATGTCCATCATCTACATGACGTAATTATTGAAAAGAGAAAATGGCACAGTATTAACAAAGCTTTTAAACTAGGACCCATTTCAGCCGTGTTGAATGGAACGTGGCTGGGGAACTTAAGAAAAGGAGAGCTGGAGTTGAGGTGTCATGATCATCACAATGTGATCATTGAGTCATGTGTATGGTGTTAATTACTTGCACCTACATGGACCCTAATGCCTCTCAAATTAACTCCCCAATAGCCCCTTCGTTTAAATCTGGGACTCTAATGAATGGTGAAATTGAAAATCTCCATATTGATGTCATCTTTTGCCAATGTGATACAGTGATAATTTTTTTCTACCTATTATTAACCGTGCCGTGCTTTTAAGTGAAATACCCCCCGCTGTTTCAGTTTCCGTCAAAGGCCATCACTAGCCATTTTAAGCACATACTAATAATTGCCTTGACAAACCCAGGCCTTAGTATCAATTAGCACCTGAAAGGAGGACAGCGGGTGGATTTAATGGGAGCCAGCAGATTATAACTGCTGCATAAAACTCAACACAGTTCTTACTGTAAGTGCCTGGCCAGCCACATTTTTTTTTTTTTCACACCAATACACTAGACTGAAGGCTTGGTTTCATTTGTGACCGGCTAATGGAGCAGGTCTCCCAGCCTGCCATGAGCCATCAGTCAGCCTGAACGGGATATTAAAATACAAAATAATTACCCCAGTGTGTAAGTATTGTGTGCAGTTGTCAGATGTAATTTCAGTGGAAACCCTGGCATTTGGAGTTTTGTAGCATATTAAGAGCATTGACGATAGTACAGATGAAAAACATGTCTGGTTTGTGTAGAGGACTTGCTGTAATGAAACAAGCCAATAATTACTCTGTATCTAGACAAGTGCAAGACAAAAACACAGGCAGTACAGTAGTTAAAGACATTAGAAAGTAAACAGTGTGGATTTTAAAGTCTGTGTACAGTCAGAATAAATATGTGTCCTGAGTTCATCAGACCAAAGGAAAAAGAGTTATTAACCATCCAGCCAAATTTGAATGATTAAAAATTTCAACAAAGTAAAGTGGGGGCGTGTCCTCTGTATGTGCTGAAGCCACACCCACTCATGGGAGCAGTCGAGCAGCCATTTTGAAGCGACTGAAACATATCAGATGAGTTCAGAAAATGACATGACTAACTTTGAAACACTGAGCGAGATGAATTCATCTCTATCTCTCTGCTCAGGGTGGCCTCAGCGTGTCATCGAGCCACCCGTTAAGGACTGCCCACAAAATCCTGGACTGAAATCTGGTGAAAAACTGTTTGAACCTTTAACTCCACATTTCACTAATATATTGTTCAAAGTCTTTTTGCATGTGTTCAGAAACTATTTTCCATCATATTTAATGTATTGTGAAAGAAGTCTCAGAGTTGCCTTCACACAGACTTTAATTTATTTTTTTCTAATTACAGGAACATCAACCAGACACTTAAAGCAGCACCAAGCAAACTGTTTATATACATAAAAACTGGATTAAATGAGTGGAAAGCAATGCTATCAGCCAACTCTGCATTTCCCGTCGATTCTACGTAGCGTTTTAGATCCTGTCAGCTCATTTTTTTAGTTTTCTGACCCACAACTTCAATCAGTAAGAAGTGATTGAATAAAGGCGACTGTTTGTTTGTGGAAAAACAAAGTACAAAACCACAATGACCAAAGATTGAGATTGAGTTGACCATTGTTTGGAGTTTGAGGTTACATTCACCAGTGACTTCACTGGTAACGCAGTGTTACAATAGTTGCTTAAAATCTCACATGCACAGTAGATAGGTGCATTTAGTAACCATGCATAATGCATACTGGTAAAGGTTTGCTGAATGTAGTCCTGTCCCTGTATGGGGTTTAATATTACAAGTTCTTGCCAATCACAAATGAGACTTTTAAGTCTTAAAAGTCTTTTAAGAAATACCTTATTAATCCCTCAATGGGGAAATTCTTTTTTCACTCAGTTTTATTTACATGCATTGCAGAACACACATTCAGTACAAAGGCTCATAGACATGCACATGTGGAGAGAGATGGTGGAGTGATGGGCAGCCCCACTGAGCAGTTGGGGAGGTTCAGTGCCTTGCTCAAGGGGACCTCGAGGTGAACTCCTGGGCACTACCTCTCCAGCTACCAGTCCACCTTCCATATTTTTGTCCATGCTGGACATGAACCAGCCACCCTCCGGTTCCCAAGCCAAGTCTCTATGGACTGAGCTACTGCTGCCCCCGTTGTGTAGCTATCTTCTTTTAAGCAGTCAAACATATAATCCATTGAAGAGTTTATGTTGAATTCATATAATATGACTTCCAGTTTGAACCCAGATAACTGAAATATAAGTAATACTCAAAAAAGGCCTAAAGTATGGAGGAAGATAAATGCAATGTGTGTGACCGATATCTAAGAGGTGTGTGGTGCATGTGTATGTAAACACTTTAGCCCACAGATGAGTGCAACGCAAGCTCTACACTTTGTGCTGCTTTCCTTCTTGTAAATGGACACAGATTAACAGGGGAGCACAAACATGAGAAGATTCCGAGCGGCGGTGGCATCTCTTCCCAGCCTTCATCTTTGCGCTCTGGAGGGAACGTGTCCCAGCCTGAGGGATGACGAATGGCCTTAATGAAGTCGGACAAGCCGGAATACATGCATAAGAAAGATTTTAAATATTGATACGATGTCACGCCGCAGCTGCATACATGGGTTACAGTGGATCAGTTAGCTCTTGATGGCCCTTGTCTAATACAGCAGCACAAGGGGGATGATTAGGCTCATCAGAGGTGATTGTGTATTCTCTGGGAGAATATATACACACACACCATTTGAATCAAAGGGGCCTCCTGTCTTTTTGTGCAGCTCCAATGGACTGCTGTATTATCAATTTATTTTCAGACTGTAAATTATTCACAGGCACATGTAATTAACAGCTAGTGAATGTATATCATACAAAGTATTAATGGGCTTTTATTAAAGGGCTTCATCAAGGTACATGAGGCCTTTCAGCGGTTTGAAATAAATGGTGCTGTAATTGTTCAAAGAGGTGTGTGGTGGTGTGAAAGGATGTGGAAGTATTTTTTTTTTTTTTTTTTTTGCAAGGCTGAAGCAGTTAGCATAGGATTGTCAAATACCACCACAAAATTAAACAAATCATGAAACAAACTACAGGAATTGAAAAGTCCCACAGCAGGCCAGCAGAGGCGATAAAGTCGACCTGAAATTGTGGGGCAAGTAATGAGAGGCAAGCGGGTTGAAAAAGGGGTTATGTTCAACATTACATAAACATGAGGGACACACAAGTTTCCATGCTGCGCTGAGAGTCGCACAGCGTTTACTTTGAGCCCTCGCAGTTAAAACAAATCTTGAGGTCAAACTTCAGGCCCGTCAGACGTGGGTCAGTGTTAAATTATTCAGCTAGTCAGGGACTGCCGAGACGGACCAGATCAAGCAAGTCGAGTGATGCCAGTAACACGCCAGAGACCCAGCGGTATCCACTCCAAAAGACTGTAAACACCATCCATTTTCAAGCCACAGACACTTGTTTATTTAAATACCAGCAACCAGCACAGATGTTGTGAAAAACAGAAAATAACATGTTTCTCACACTCCATCTCGACATGAGGCTGAAGGAAAGTGAAATGCCCAGAGCCTGAACTGGACTTTGATCTCAGTGATCAGTTAGTCAGTTTGAATATGTTGGTATTTACTGTGTTTCTATGTGGTTTTGTGTTCCAGGTTCTTTGGGAAACCATGGAGTTGCATGAGATGTATACAGCTCAGTGATCTGAGCCCAGATCCAGGAGTGCCATATTGCATGTCTTGGACCTTGGTGGCTCTCCCCTAAAACCCACCACTCAGTGAGCTATAAAACTGAGTACAGGAAATATTGTAAGGTAATAAGGTGAGATTGAGAGTCTGAGTTATGCACCTGACTTATATTAAGCACCCAATGTGTTTACCAGCATGGTGCTCACAGTTCACAGTGACAATGCTAACATTCTAGCTGATGTTTACCATATTTATCATATTCATTTGATTGTCCAATAATGAAACTTGAGACTAGGTGTTGAGTTTGTAATAGTGGTGTGCGATACTGCTTTGGTATCGATCCAACACCAAGTAAATACGGGACAGTATCGCCAATATCGATGCCGATATTTTTCAATAAATAGGGTGGATGCGTCATTGAATTGCTAAATCTCAATTAATTTTCATGACCTTAAGTGTTTTTTGTGATGTTTCCTTTTTTCTTATTAAATAGTTAAAACCCAGGACAGAATTAGGACAAAATTTATAATTAAATAGAATGCTTTAAAATGCTTTTAAATGCTTGAAAATACAGTCACATGGCGCTCCTCTTCCTCTCTGCCATTCCTGTTGTATTTTCTCTGTGCGTGTGCTGCTGAACCTGAGTCAGCAACTTGCTTGTTTGTTTACTTTGTGCGTCTAAGTCACGTCACGTGACTTACGTAATGGCACAACATCTAAACACAAGAGGGGGGAGGGGGAGCGAAGTGTGCCTGCTCTGCGCTGACAAAGGAGCGGCGAGTCCGGCGACCTGGCTGTTTCCTCTTTGCTGAAACCGCAGCATTGCAGACAAGAACGGAGCTTAAAGTAAAAAATCGATCTCACCAGGCTAGTATTGATCCGATACCGATACCCACTTGGTATCGATACTATCGATATTTGGATCTATCCGCCCACTACTAGTTTTTAAGTCAAGAGGTCAGAGGATGCATGGGTCATCTGGAGACCATGAAGATTCTCAATAATATTATCATACAGGTACAATCATAGTGAAATGTTATAGAGAATATATACCAAGCCAGAGTATTGGACTTGTACACATCGTTGAGCGATGAGCCGAATGAACCACTCTTTGCAGGGCCAGTGAACTTCCCAATCAAGATTTTTTTAGTAGTGCAGGAGTAGACATTCCTCAGTATTTGAGGGGATACCTGGAAGTGTTGGTGTGGTGAAACAGTCTCTGCTATGTCTTTCTCAGCACAGTCAGTATACAAATCCCAGGTCAGACCCTTGGTGATGTGGACACCAAGGCATGTGATCCTGTGTGGTGTTTGATCTCAGTTCCTTGAGCTTTGTGACGAGCCTGGAGGGAACTATGGTGTTACAGTAAATGTTGAACTATAGTCAGTTAATATCAGTCTCACATAGCTCCCTTTCTTGTCCAGGTGGGATAGGTGTGGACGATCTGTACTATGGTGTCTTCTGTAGATCAGTTGAAATAAGCAAACTGTAGTGTACTCCAATGTACTGGGTAGTGTGAAGCAGAATACTTGACCAACCGCTCAAAGCACTTTGTCATTTGAGAGGTGAGTGCCACTGGACGGTCACCATTCAAGCAAGGTGATCTTATTTTCTTGGGCACATGGTGATATGACTGGCTGAGTCAGTGACAGTGATATAATTGTGAACACTGGCCCTTATAGGGCCAATTCACTTTTGAAAGTGGACCAAACCAGAACTGACTAGGATCAGGGTTCCCACTTGCAAGAACGAGACCCATATTTTCAGGCGGGCCAGAGTTCGCTTGCTTGGTCAGATGGGCTTTCACACCTGCTCAAACAAACCAGACTATCCGAGAAAACAAACTTTAAAGTGGACCAAAGTGGCGCTGGTGTGAAAGTGTGTGAAACTTTTGGAATAGAATTTCTTTAAAGAAGATGCTGAATCCATAACTGGGAAACTGAATATGGTTCTGGATTTACTTCTAGCGACCTGCATGTCAGTGGATCCACCATGACTTGTTATAGTTTCTTCCTCTGAAATTCCCTGGAAGTAGTAGTTTCTCCAATTTTTTCTAAAGGTTTCCATTTAGTCATGAGACTCCTGGGTGACAGGGAAGGCTGAGATCCTGACATGCATGGAGAAAAGGATGAATATTACCATACATACAGAACACATGTATGTTCAGTGCTTATGGGATATCACATAGATCCCATTCCAATTGCTGGCTCCCATGGCTGCTCACTTCCTAGGCTGGCCCAGCGCACCAGTCCTTCTTATTAATCCCAACCAAGGAGTCCATTTCAGTCAGTACATCTCCCTCCATTTTTCCTTTACACTGCCATCACCCCTCCCTCTCCATTCTCAGGCAGAGCCAGGGTTAACATGCTAATTCCATTTTATGAGCTCCAATGGAGCCCACTCTCCAACACTTACATCTGTTCAACAATTATTAGACCGTTTTTTGCTATAAAAAATTCAACACCCCCGAGTGTCGCGCAGACAAAACCTGAAAATTTATGCAGTGAATAGAATGGCTAATTTCTCAAAGGGAAAGGGGAAGGGTAAAAACTGAGATTTGCTTTGAGATTCTTCATTTAAATGAGACATATCTGGATGATAGGACTTGGAAAGATACAGCAATGGACATTTGTACTTACGGACAGAAGGAAAATAATCGTCTGATGCTGGAAATAATACTACATGTCGGCTCTCTGACCAAACAAATATCACATATTTAGCTGGAACAGTTAACATAGGATGTGTGCTACAGTAAGAATGGTTACATTACAAGATTACTCTGAGCCCAATGTATTCTAATTCTAACCATGAAGACAAACCAAAAATAAAATGTAATACATCGGAATATTCTTTTTTTTTTTTTTTTTTTTTCTCATGTGATTTCCTCACTGGCAATACAATTCTAAAGTCAGTAAAGGCTTGCATTTAAATTTTTTACTTCAAGATGCATACATCAATAGTTTGATGTGAATTAAATGATTATGTGCAGAAACGACTACAGAAAAAAAGTAACCGACTCTCAACAATATTGGGAAGTGAGTAAAGGTGAACATAAAACGTAAAGTTTCAGTGTTTAAGATTAAGTGGCATCGAGCAGTGTATTTGATTTCAAGCCTCCTCTTCACTGTCTATATTAAGAGTTAGTGTTTGTCCGTTCTGGGTTACTGTAGACAAAAAGACGGAAATTCCACAAATTCCTCTTCTGTAGAGGAGGATCCAGCATCTGTAGGTGTAAAAGTCTCATTCTAAGCAATCAACAACATACAGTAAGAATTTTTACTTTAATATTAAAATGCCATATTTTATAAACTGATCATATTTTAAATAAAATAACTATTTAGTAATCAAATAATATTGTGCAGTAAAAAGTGTAATGTTTTCCTCATGAAATTCATAAAACCTAAAGATGAAATACCTGAGTGAAGCACTTCAAATGGACTCATTTCTACACTTTATTAAAAGCATAAGCTAGTTCCACATGTATCAAGCATGCAAAGTTTTTTTTGGTACTTTTCTCCTTTTCTATGTTTTGTAGAATTTATGCTTGCAACATACATTTGAAAAGTGAAATCCAAAAAAATGATTTGCAGAGATTCTGTACTAGTTTTAACACAAAGATGTGTGTGAGTAATTTTTTGTCCCCAGCACTGTGGGATTTCAGAAACAAGAGTTTGACATTCATAAAAGTAATTCTCCAGTAGCTAAATCCAAGAAATCAGATTTACACGTGTATGAAAAAACATTGTGTGTTTAATCAAGTTTAATTCTGTATCTTGGTAACAAATCTCTAAATGACACGTGCTAAACAGCAGCTGTCACTCCTCTGTCTGCAGAGAGAGATGACGTGTGGAAGCCAGAGTTTCAGCACTTTTCACCAGGGCGTTGGTAACCCAGCCTTATTAACATATGGCACCATGTGAAAAATGTGTGAAATAACGTGAAAGAAAATGTAAAGGCAGTCTAATACCTCGCCTAATGCAGTTGCTGGGCCTTAATTGATGAATCTACTTTGTCATGTCCACGCAGGGAGACTGGTGGAGGAGCCACCATGACAGATATCTTTAATAAAGTTGCTCTTCATGTGTCAGGATATATGATCATAATTGCCTGCCCGGGAATCATTTTCAAATCAGTATCTCCTGTGTAAGACAGGAGCAAGTGAAGACCTCCGATGTGCAGCTGGACAAGGAGAAATGGCTGGATCACACATTTAAGCTGTAATCAATTTAATTCTAAATTAGACATGATAGAGTCCTAATTACACCGAACAGGAATAGAGATAATCAAATAGTTACTTATTAGCCGAGCTAAGCTTGGGATAAGTATACATTTATAGAAACCGTTGCACATTTTCAAATGTAATTAAATTATAGTCCCACTGGTGCTTTACCATCTGCACCAATGGATGACACACCTCATGGCTTGTGGGAATCTATATGGAGGGATAATGATAGTGGCGAGGAAAGGAATGATGAATATCTGCCCAAGGCCTAATGGGGGCTTTATTCAGATGAGGGCCACGGAGTTGGACGGCCACCTTGCGCCTTCACCCCCCACCCTCCCCCCTTCCTTGGAAAGTATAATTCCCTGAATATCCCCCCCCATCCCCACCCCCCTTCCACACACACACACACACACACACTACACACCCCACACACCCCGCTTCCACACATACCACCTACCTCCTCAACTTGACAGGCTGGAGGGATGACCCTGAGAATCACATTATGTATATTTCTTTAGCGGTCGCTGCACATTTGCATGTAGAAGACAGTTAAAATAAGGCCATAAATCAGCAGGCAAACATATAAATGGATTTGTGGTGAGATTGAAACCCCCGGCGAGTCTCCTGAGCAAATATTTCAAGCCTTCCTCGTCACCAGGCTCGGAGATATCGGCTGTCATTAAGTAGCCCAGGCCTCTCTGACCACTCGGCTTGTATATTCTCTTCATTACACGACTGGGGGGATGACTGCACGACTGGCTGCCCCCAATAAATCTACCTGCACATTCTGATACGCGCTTTGTCATAAGGAGAGAAACATTAAAACGAAGGTTTATCTAATTTCTTCAATAGGTTGTTTGTCTGTGCAAAGGAAGCTTTGATCACAGACATGGTTTCAAGTGGTAATCACTTGAAACCATGTCTGTGGCCGATGTGGAGTCTGTGAATACCTAGCCACTGGCTGATCACTACCTCATGTTGTGTAATACAGTAGGACATGTTAAGTAATGTATGTTTACTGTAAATTTATCATCATCAGGAAATAACAGCAGGGTCACACCAGCTGAGTTTACACTCATGGCTGAATCTAAACAAGTCTGGAGGACTTACCTGTAGTCAGTCTTGCACAGGGCCAACTGTCCACATCCAAAATTCATCAAATAGCCCAAAGTCACAAAATACATTTTGCCTCAGAGGGCTTTACAATCTGTACAGGGAGTGACACCCTCTGTCCTTAGACCCTCGGTTCAAGTAATGAAAAACTTGCCCACAAAAAAACCCTTTAACAGGGAAAAAATGTGGAAGAAACCTCAGGAAGAGCCACAGAGGAGGGATCCCTCTCCCAGGACGGACAGACGTGCAATATTTCTTCTTAAGTCTACAGGTACAATCTGTTTTTGCTGGTTTGTGATCATGATGCGTGTTTACTGCTGTCATACATGCTCTGATGATACCTGTGTCCATATTTGTCAACTTATTAATTGTAAATTCAATTTATCCACAAGATCAATACATGAGGTCAACTTGACTGGACTGCACAGAGCCCTGACCCTCAACCTCTGATCCAAAACCTTTTGGATGACGCTGACTGTGAGCCAGACTATCAGACAACATCAGTGCTGGACCTCACTGAAGCTCTGGTGGCTGAATGAGAGCAAATCCCTGCAGCCAGGTTCAACAGCTGCTGGAAAGACTGAAAGCAGAAGAGCTGAGGCTGCTCAAACACAACATTTATGCCTGTGCTTTTGGAATTATATGTTTAGTCCTCACACATAAGTATAATGTTGTCCATCAAACTTTGCCTATGTATTATGAATATGTGATTTTTTAAAGCTTTATATCATTTCAGCTTGTTTCAGCTTCATCCTAAACACGAGACAAAAACAAATACTGCTTAAAACTAGCAGTTATTTGACATGAGAGGCTCGTTCAACCGCAGTATCTTGAGTACTGGTATGAAACACGCTATGAGTTACTGTATCAGCAGCTGCAGTGAGAAACCTTCATAAGCCCATGTCGGTCGAACTCTTGTAGGAGCATTAATGGGGCTTGCTGTTCTCCCAATCACACAGATGCCTCTTTGTCATCACACAGCCGTCCAACATGTTACACCGGTCCAGCGCAGACTACTCAAGTCATTGCAGAGCATCAACCAGCGAGGCCCAGATGTTTTTCAGCAGCTGACTGAGGAAAAGCATGGCATGTCCAGTCAAAGAGGCAGCATCCTCCATGTTGGCCAACACCTGCCTTTACAGCTGCTCTGCCTCGGGTTCCATCTCACTGCATCCACACAGCTACAGCATAGAGGAAAACATCTTGATAGGAGTAGTTGGAAGCCAACCTCCACCAGTGAAGTTGTCAGGCTCACATATGGTTCTGGCAGGAGATGAGCAGAAGAGTTGTACATGGTGGAGCTGCTGGGTGCTGTTAGAGCCTGATGGCAGTTGTAGAGGTGGCTGCTATTGACAAATGGATAGAAATGGTACACTTGGCGAGGACTCGTCCAACTGTTGGTTGTTTCAAAATATGGTCAAATCTGCCATTGGAAGTGGGAGAGGGTGACTGCACAGTCATTTACTGGCTACACTTCACTGTTTGATTTCACAATTGAACAGTAAACAACATCTTGGCTTTTATTTGTGAGCTTTCCATGGCCATGTGTAGTCTAGTGGTAAATAGTTGATCTAAAACCCAGTGTATAAAATGTATGGTCACTGAGTCAAGGAGATACACTGGTCAAATGGAGGGTGTAAATGATCTTAACTGCATGGAAAACGAAATTCAGTGAAGAGAACGCCCAATGTGCCTCAATGGTGCCAATTAGCACACTGTAGTCCCAGATTTTGGGCTGTGTTTTACAGAGGATTCTGTCTGTTTGGGCAATGTGCAACTGCCTGGGTAGTGCCTGATAGATTTCATCAAGCTCATCAAGCGAGTAATCCACTTTTACACACAGTTTGGGAGTGTGTGGTGCACCGTAAAAAATATCCCTTTAACAGTGTGCTCTTTTATAATAACAGCTATTCCAAGAAGAACACAACCAGAAAAAATAATAATAAAATAAAATTATAAAACAATAATAAAACCAGAAAAGAATAGTTACATACAAACATTCTGTTTTAGGACAAAAGATTAACATAACTGCTGTGATGGTTTTGAATTTCTGTTTTACCGTTTAGTCTCGTTAATTTTTGTGCTTATTATCGGATTGCTTCAGAACATGAACCATGGTTGTTTTGTTTGTCTTAAATAATAATGCACACACTGTGTGTGGTCATGAAAAGATATACTGTATATAAAACACGTCCTCTCTCATGCTACACACACTACAAGAGGCTGCTTCTCTCAGCTCAAGGCTTCATATTTTTACTATTTGTGTGACAGCAAAGTAAGATTAGATTTGAATTAATATCAAAACGAAGGGGGTCAACACCTAATCGCCATGTAAACACAGAGATGGCGCTGGCAGCTCTTTTTTTTATTATTTATGGGAGTGGACGCGTCCTCGTCACATTACATTAGAGAGCAGGAAGCAGGCAGTGAGCGTCGAGGTCAGGAAGATCCTGCATCATGTGACACACAAACCACACGCACACCACAGCTGACTGCCTGCTGCTGCTGAACTTCAGCTTGTCTCAGAGCAACAACTTGCCAGTGTAAACTTTGGAAGGCTTTGAATGAGCAAGAGTGGCTGTCTGTGTTGAGATGTCACATGTGGCATAAAGCAGCAGCACAAATGCACAGAACGCAGAAGAAAGTGTAGATGAACACAAACAGATCTGCCTAAATTGTGAAGTACACGTGTGTTAGAGTTAGTGGTAGAGAAACATTTAAAGATGGGACGCCCTGCCAGGTATTCCAGACCTTCAGTCAGCAGTCTGTGCTGTCTGCCTGCCCTGAGCTTAAACCATCAAAGAAAATGTTCAGCTAAAAATGTTTTACTGTAAATAGTATGACAGACTACTAAACTCTATTTGAGCCTTTCAGTCTTCTGCAAATTATTTGTCAAACTTTTTAGAAGTTCATTATGCCATGTTGCTGTTGTTAAGGTAAAACAACTTCAGTTTATGGAAGAAAAGAGACATCTTTCACGTTGATGTCAATTCATTTTTATCTGATAGAAGTGGTTTTGAAAGAAAAATGGAAACATATGAAAACATTCAATAGAAAAACAACAACATTAAAGTGGAGTGAGTGTTTTGTATCTTACATACAGTATGTGTGTTTACAGTACATGTCTTTAGGCTATGTGGATTCATAGATTAAACACACATTAGCATAAATATGATTTATATTTTTTCCTTTCAAATGTGCAAAATACTTTTAATTACTTCAGTTAAAAATGTGGAAGTGAAGTAAATATTATATCAGGTGATGTTCTCACTTGTAAAATCTCAGTCTAATGCAGAGGTGTGAGGTACCACAGCTTATTCATGCTTTCAAAAATGGTCTTGTTTGTGGGTGTGTTATGGGGGAGGTGGTTCATATATCACTGTCAATTATCATTATCATACAGATTTGACACTTGACTGTACACAGCACAATACAGACACATTTGGTCTGGTATATTTAATTGTCCCACTTTCAGATTGTTTTCTTTCCTTGCTGGTGGAAGCAGGAAGAGTTAATTGTGCACATAAGCACTGTCCGAGGCATGCAAATTGAGACGGTTGCAAATGGAATTTCTACAATATCAAGCCTTGTTAGTGCGGGAGTAGCAAAGCACTAAGGACAATCAAGACACCTTGTCACTTGCTTTTTTTTTTATCTCCTACCTCCTTGTGAAGAGAAAGCACTTTGAATCTGCTAGTTTTTCTCCTGCATTTACATAACAAAGCCCCCAAGAATAAGGTAGAGATGTGATGAAGCAGCCTCCACTACTGCTTCTGAACACCCATCAACATGCCTCAGACACACATACTTACAAACACAGATGGAGGTGTGTGTGTGTGTGTGTGTGTGTGTGTGTGTGTGTGTGTGCATACACACGTATTCACATGTATTCTCTCTTTTTTATCTCAATAAAACTATCTGACAACCAAAACCCCAAAGATCTCCGATGCATGGCTTCACACTGTGGCTACGCAGTCAGCAAAATAAATTGAAAGCATTAAGAGAAAGTCAAAAAAAAAGTGAGAGACTGAGAGAAACAGAAAGAGAGAAGAAAAAAACAGAAACAAAATAACCTCTCTGCACCAACTACAATCCCCCACTGCCACCTACATATTACCCCCCTTTCTCCTCCCCTCCCCCACCCCACCCTCAGCCCAGCACACTCCCCACTTGGAAAGAAACAGGACGAAATGACATTATGCATATGAAAATGTCCAGAAAGATGTTTGATTTATGTATGCATTAGATGCAAATTCTATTACGGGACACAAGGCGGGCTGTGAGATTTCCCACTGAACACTTGGCTGCCCTGATCAAACCCCATCTCATTAATTCAGACAAGGGGGAGAAAGATAGAGGGAGTGAAAGAGGAAGAATTGGAAGAAATTTACAACCTAGACATAGATTTCTCAAAAAAACCAAAAGAGAGGGGTGTTGGTGGTGGAGGGGCCAAATTACATTGCCTCTGAGGCTGAAGCAGACTGTTGCAGAGGAGGATTTTCTGACCAAGAGCCTGGTCAGTCGACAGCAGAGACATGCAGATAGCCAACATAAAAGATGAAATATTTCATTTAAGAAGCACTTAAAATATGCTAAGGAGCTGTAAAGGCTAGACCAACATTGTACCTGTGTTGATTCTATACCAAGCCCATGTTTCCATTAATTGCGGTTTATTATAACGTGAGTGTGATGATCTTGTATAACTGTACTTACAAACATAAGTGAGTGTTTCAACAGTGCAAAGAACAGTCAGACTGACAAGCTGATAATAAGACTGTACATATGTAAACATTTGTTTACAGCTGCTGAGAAATAAAAATGATGAAAATATCAGAATAAATCATCCAGGTTAGCTGAATTTATGTGGAGACAAAATGAAAACGAATAGTAAAATCATAACCCGAACTGTCAGCTGTAAATGTTACAGTAAACGTTACAGTACTGACCAACTCTCAACTTCAAATGAGCTGCTGGACTCACTGCAGCTGTAATCAGTGTCACAGTGCACTGAGGGCTTTTTAAAACATCATGGCTGCACTCACTGTCCACTTTCACTCTAAGTAGAGAGATTGCTAACCTGGCTAAACTGGCATCTTATTTACAACCCATATGTCAGTGTTTATGGCTCCATTCAGTAAAAAACTTGATGAGTACAATGTTGCCATAGATTAAAGACCCAATATCCAGAGCTACAAAAAAAATCAACCCAAGTTGGCACAAACCAAGCCAAACCAAGCCCAACTTAGAATAAAGAATTCAAGAGAACAGGCCTACAGCTAACCCGGTCCTACCCAGAGTTCATGCACCTCTATGTATTTAATTATTTAACATTTATATGAAGAGAAATATAAACATAGCCATTTGTAATTCAGGGGGAGGCCTACATGTTGGAGTTGAATGAATTTTTGAGAGTGAATGAGAGTCAAGGTCCCCCTTCTATATTTGTTTATGCTAAGCTAGGATAAACGCCTTGTGTCTTAATGTGAAAAAAAGTAGTGGCATTAATTAATCAGCCAGGCTAGCTGTTTAATACTGTTCTAGTCATTTGCTAAGCTAGGCAACGATGTCCTAACTTGAGCTCTGTACTAAAAGCACCACAGTGTGTTTTTCAGAAGCATCACAAAACTAAAAATCTGCTCAGTTTCCAAAATGAAACACTAAGCCATAAACACACACACAGACACACACACACACAGACACACACACACACACACACACACACACACACACACACATAATAAAGCTCTGTACCAAACACATGATCATTATAACACATTACCACATCTACACTTACTGAACTCACATGAAACAAAATTAATATTTTAAGAGGAAAAAGCATTCTTCTAAGATCAAATGTCCGAAGCAATATTCATGCAATCTTTATTTATTGACTCAAAACCCTAAAAAAATTATTCTTGTATTAAAATCAGCATTTAAAGTGAACTTAAACTTAAACATTCTCTGTCAGTTCATCTGCCCATATGTCACATGTGATGTCTGCTCTGCATGCCTTTGAATGTTCACATGTGAAGCCAATGAGAGAAAAAAAAAAGAAAGAAATAAGAAGTGAGGTGGGATGGAGGGAGAGAGAGAGAGAGTGAGAGAGAGACAGACTGCAGGTGATCCAGGCCTCTCTTTCTCTCTCTCCTCTCTCTTCCTCCCATCACCTCCTCCCTCAGCCCCGCGTATGATTGAGGTCAGACAGGGAATTCTTCCCTGGCCTAACTAATGTGATTGCATCAGAGCAATACCCTTAAACGACATCACACCCCTGATCTGCATACTAATTGGCCCTGCTCTGTCCTTGACACTGACCTTGGAGAGGAAGGCCTTCATTCCCCCAAGGGTGGGTGAGGAGGGTGTTGGGGATGTGTGTGTGCGTTGGTGTGTGGGGTGGGTTGGGAGGTCGAAGAGGGAGGCGAAAAAATACGACGTCCATCCATTGCTCACATTTCCATGCAAAGACGCCCTCGCTCTGCATAACCTCCTCCCGCCTGGCCTCATGGTACACCGACCTCACCCCCAACACCACCACCACTCAAACACACACACACACACAGACAGACACTCTCGCCCTCTGCCGCCCCTATCTCTCCTCTCTATGCATCAATGCAAATTATAACAATGGCCGAGGCTTTATTCGGCGGGGGTAAGCCTGCGTGACCTTCTGTGACGGGGAGCAGCAGAGACAAAAGGCCATTTCTCTCTGAATAAGCACATGGACAGCAGCATCTCCACATCCCGGGTAGGGGAGGAGGTGGTGGTGGTGGGGGGTTGGTGGTGGGAGATAGGGGCCAAATGCAAAAGAGGCTACAATTGTAAGGATTTTTAAAGCAAAAGAGGGCAGAATGGAAATAAATGCAGAGCGATGCAGTGAGGGGAGAGCTGAGACAAGCGAAGACTCTGGCCCTTTAGAGACTGCTGACAGAGGATGTGTTGCGTTTGTTGATCGGGACTTAGCTCTGCGGAACTGACAAGAGCAGCTGGATGAGAAATTAGCATGTTTTATTTCTGTATTTTCATTAGAAACACACTGTTATGCTCTCCTGGTGGTGGCTATGTTTGCTGCCACATAACCAGGTTATCCTGTGCTAGCACCCCGTGAGGGATCACTTCTTGCAAAATTATAAAAGACAAATGTGACACAAAGCTGCAACCTAGGAAACTTAGGAAACAGGCATGGCTATTAGAGCTATTTTGGGACATCCTGGCCAATCAGACCAAGTTCAAAATGCTGAACATGAAGAAAATAGCCCGTTGAAATGCTAAATCTCAGTATGCTTCAAACAAAGTGCTTGTCAGATCCCCCCCACACCTTTCTAAAGTAAGAATTTGTGGCCTGAATTTTTGTAACTTGACAAAAGCATCCCGATCATTTCATCTCAGCTCTCTTTGACGACTGAATTTTAACTTCTGACTTTGGATTAAGTTTAGCACGACCAGGTGCTTTTGTGATATTCAGAATCCGTCAGTCAAAGGCTGCTTTTGGAGGGGAGGCAAAGCACCCTTAAGAAAGACTCTGATGCTGCGTTTGGAATCACATGCTAACATACTATTCATACTAATCGAGTATGTACTGTGTTCCAACTGCACAGTATGTGGTTTTTGTGTACTATCGGGAGTGTGTGCTGTGAGCTTATTGCACAAACCGCTCAAAATGCAACAATTTTCAGACCACCAATGCAGACGGATGTAGCACCCCACTGTGTTTTTTGGCTTCTTTGGGAGACATAACTCTGTTCTAACTTTGTTTCAGGGAGCTCTAAAGGAATGTGAGCAGCTGAGACATTTCTGCTTCCTCTTAACAAACATTGTGTTTTTCATTACTATGTTCTGTATGGTCCATATGTATTCAGTTCATGCAATAGACAGGTTTATTCCTAATAAGATGACCATTTATTGTTCACATCGAGTTGCATCACTAGAATCACTGGAAACGTCACCAGCAACGTTAATATCACATTTGGCACAGGCAACCAGTGGCAGAGCAAAAAGCATGTTTCCTTCCTGTGATAAGACTTGGTTGATATCAGCAGTATTTTATTTGATTGTCTGGTTGTGCATGTGGCCCCACTCCACAGCCGTGCTGCCTCTCACGTTTTGCTGAAGTGCTTTTGTAGTAGCCACACCTTTTGTGATGCGTCTCTGTTTGATTGGCTCCAAACTGTCTGTCTGCCGCTTTGGTGCTGAGCAGGTAGTGCACAGTGGGTGTATCAGGGAGCTGAAAGATGCTGAAACATTTTTTTTTTCTGTGTTTGTGTCACTAAAACTGAGTTTAAGAGTTCAGTCTGGTGGTTGCATTGTTGTTTACAATGCTAGATGTTATTTGAGCGTTGTGGGTGTGTTTGGCAGGTTTAGCAGATAACTGTGCTGTTTGTACCATGACTTAATGTCATCCTCAATCCTGGGGTCATTTTGCAGATAAATGAAGCATCCCCATGCTTTATTCAGTTTGATGTGTTGTGAGTGAAACAGCTACCTTCCTGTATGCCTATGTGTAGGCTAAACAGCCAATCACTCATCTAGAACTCTAAGAATGCTAATTACCTGACTACCCTCACACTAATGAGTTTAGTCTGTACTGAGTATCCACACATGGTGTGACAACAGGCTTCATATGCAGTCCAGGGGACTGCTATAAAACTGAAACAATGGACTCTTCCATTCCCAGTACTTACTGTCTTCTTTCTGTTTGGGCATCCCTGGATGTGCACAGGCCACATTTCCATACATATAGTGGAGAAACTTTGGTACAAACAAACAAATGGCCATAGTGCTGCAGTTATCAGTGTATAAGAGAACATTTCAGAGCCGAGGTGTCGGACAACTTCTCTGAAATGTACTGTTATCGCAAAACAGATGAATTTGCTCTGGCAGTGATTATTTCTCTGCAGAGCTCCGCTGCAATCTGGTAGTTTCCCATACAGTCTGTGGAACATGAAAAGCATCAGACAAGCCCCAAAGACAGCAAAAAAAAAAAAACTGTCCTCGGGTTAAAGCCTGCATCTGAATCTCACACTCTTACATGCGTGAGATTTTCCTCTTCTTGTATTGATGTTACTGCTACGCTGTGCCATGTGAGGAAATTTTGAAGAAGAGCAGTTGGCTTTGGCTATTTCTTTTACATGCTGAATATTTCTCCCAAATTCTGCACTCCGGACTACGTTTATTTTATTTTTATTTTTTTCAAATTAAGAAAAATCCAAGGAGAGCTGCCTTAATATTCTGTGTGGGATTTAGCATTTTGTCTCTCCAACTGTGATTATAGGGATTGTTTTGCCTGAGATCTCAGCTGGTTTAATCAAGCTTGGATAATTTCACAATGCCTTGTAATGGGGTCCCTGAAGACCAGAACTGCTCTTGTTTCACAGGTTTTAGCAGGGATGGAAAAAAATGGGAACCTTTTATCAAAAAAAAAAAAAAAAAAAAAAAAAACATCCTGTACTGAAGCGAGAGTGAGCAAGGAGCTATTTTAGCATCCTGTCTGCTGCCCTTGGGACCAGACATTACAGAGTCACCCTTAGCTACACACCCACATGCACACACACACACACACACACACAAAAAACCCTCCATCCATAGACACACTGCAGGCCCTGTGCATTACCCCTTAATGTCTGGCAATTTGCCAGGTTGTCATTGACAAGGTAAGTGTTGATTTCAGTGGCAACGATAGGCAAAGCAAAAAGGGAGGGAAACTTCAGAACAATGAAACACTCCTTTGGAGTTTTTTTTCTTCTTCTTCTTTCTTTTCTCCCTCACCTCCTCCTCCTCCTTCTCTGGAAAAGGAGAAAGGTGTCAAGTTTGTGACAAGTGAATTGTTTTTTCTCCCCACACCCCCCTCGCTGTGATGGTGTCGATGATGGAAAGTTTGTGGAGTTGCGTTCTCTGCAGATAGTTTGACCTACTTAGGTTAGCATTGCACACCTTACGGAGCACCTTCCAGACACCGCAGCCTTTTTCAGGATGAAACCAAACAGATTAGATCAGGTAAAATGTGAATGGAACAAGCTCATATTTAGTGCTCAACAAATAGAGATTTTATTAAAAATGGGCTCTTTGTTGTTTTATTGTCTTATTGAAGCTGATGTTCACAGTGAGTGAGGTCTTCAAACCTTAATGTGTTCACTTAACATTCCATCAAATGTAAATCTTCCATATGTGCTGGGCTTCATTTGATATACATTCCACAAAATTCAAGCTGATATATTTGATATATTGTTTTTGTACTGTGTATACCCGCATGGCGCCCTCATAATATTCATAAAGGTGAGTGTGGAGCATTAGACACTTCTTGCTCTATTTATTGGTGGTCACCATTTTGGCTATGTAGGAGAAGGGTCAGGGCACTGGCATTGTGAAGTGTGTTGCCTGAAGTATCCAGATTGAGACACAGCATAACTGTAGTCTTCATTCTTCATTTGAATTGTATTGAGTTGTTTACAGCTTAAAAGTCATCATATGAAATTATGTGGCCTACAGTTGTCTACTACAGCTGCTGGTGTGGAAAGAACCCTCACTCTGACACCTCATCTAATACTGCTCAGGAGGTATTCAGTGAATTGATGTGATTATTATTATTATTATTATTGTTATTATTATTATTATTATTATTATTATTATTATTAGTAGTAGTAGTAGTAGTAGTCAGCCAAAGGCACGTTCAAGAGTTCTGGTGACTACCATTAAAAGATAAAACATTATGAATCAGTTCAATAATAATAATAATAATAATAATAATAATAATAATAATATGAGAGCACCGTCATACTTTTGAGGTGAGGGAAGTTAATGTTAATGTTGGCATAAGACCACAAGGCCTTGAGTCAGTTGTAGTACTATGTACTACAACTATATATATACACGCACTAACTCACTGCAGTTATTATGTGGGGCTTTTCAAAATAAAAGCACAGCATAGTTTCTGACATTGTGGGCGAAATAAAAACATTCAATAAACTGTGTGTGCTCTTGACCCCCATGAGTATATGGGGGTCACCTACTGAGTTCACTGAGCCCTGTTCAGAAGTGGAACTGGAAATGGGAGTTAGCTCTGCAGATTGTAATTATATTATTTGCTCGATTTAAATCTTGTTTTATTTGCATGTGTATTTCATTAAATACTCAACCTGGCTCATTTTCCATGAACATTTAATTTCAAGGTGAAACAGGTCAACTTCACTTGTGTGCTCTCTGCTGGGCTGCATTTAGTAAATGTATAATAAGACATCCGTCTGGTTGTGTCACCGTGTGCGGAGGCAGTGTAAGCTGAGGCCTCTGATCAATCCTGAGTGTCTTCTTGAGGACCAGTAGCACTCTTCCTCTCTGTTTGTGTTTGTGACATTCCTCCCTATGCCAGCTCGAGGTTTGATGTCCCATTAAAGAAACCTCACAGACATCAGACCAGTCACTCAGAAACAGAAAGTGGGACTCAAGGGACACACGGGATGTTCATCATTAGACTTTGGTGCCATTCACCCGACTCCAAACCATCGCCTCACTGAATAAAAAAAAAAAAAAAAAAAAAAAAAAAAAAACTTAAGAAAGACAACTTAAGAAATCTTTGGGTGGAGGAACAGAGAACGGAGAAGGCTGGAAGGTATGAGTGGGGATGTGGGGGAAGGTGGAGGGGGGGTTGCACTTAGAGATATTTAAAGGCGAAGGAGATGGGCTTTGTTAAAGATGCGATTCCCCTGGGTTCCCCGTCTTGAGTTGCAAGGATCTGATAGCTCCGACGCTCCTGTTCGAGCAACACCTCCTTTGCTGGGGGGAGATAGGATGGCGTGTAATTATACTGCGAGGGCTTTCAGGGCCCTGACATACCTGTCACCTGGGAAGGAGAAGGATGAGAAGACATCTGCATACCTCTTAGTTCTTACCTCAGAATATAGAAACTTGTCCTTTCTCGTTTGCTTGCGACATTTGTGTTTTTTCCTTTTGTTTTTCTTTTTTTCCTTCCTTCCGTTTGCCTGAAGAGGCTTGTTTTGGAAGTTCAGGGCTCGTTCTCAGCACTCATTTGATGACTCTCAGGGAAAAAAAAAGAAAAAGTGGAAGTGAGAGAGCTTCTTTGATTTAGATTTGAGAAATGGTTACTAATGAGAGGAGATAATCATTGTAAGAGTTGAGGCTTTTGTCACCGATTCAAGTGTTGTTTGAACGGATTCATTTCATCATTTCTATAATAACAAATTGAACTTAATAAGTGACAGTGATAATCAGTGATCTAACACAATAATAAAAACAATAAAAAGACAGTTGGAATCTTACAAAGGCAGCGTGGATTCAGTAATAACAACCAAAATGAGCAGGACAATGCTCTTCTAAAGCGATTATCATCAGTGCTGATAATTATTTTTCCGGAGTTCATTTCCACTGGCTGAATACTTCCTTTATTATTAAATGCTGGATGCAATTTGTCATACAGTGCAGTGTACAGTATGTGCAGTGTACTCTTGATCTCCGTAGATTACAACATAACACACAGAGAAATGTTATGACCCAGCTTTGCTGCATTTGAACGTGTCTTCTGTGTTTTCGCACGGAGGCGGGCGATGACATTTTCACAACACAAGCTGCACTCATGCATTAACATTGCTTTACTTCAGTTTGGTGAGCTTGATGTTTTCCATGTGCAAGACAAATGGGAGTAAACAATGTTTCCCTGTCTCATCGGCGAGACGACGCCTGACTCCTTTCCTTTTGTTAGAGAGGCTGGGAGAGGGTGTGAGGGAGAGAGAGGGAGAGAGAGCGAGGTAGAACTGCATTGTTGTTGCACAGTTGTCAGCGGCAGCTTTGTACAGGTAGCTAACAGACGAGTGGACCCCACCGCGTTCTCTTTCATGTCTAACAGCAGGGTAGAAATGTTAAATTGTAGCGGCCCCTCTTTATATGTATATAAAAATGTCCTGAACAAGATGCTTATCTTAATAGATGAAGTAGGAGCAAAAGGAACTATAATTTTAATCAAATCTCGGCCTCATTGGTGTGACGGTGTTGAGTGCTATTGAAGCTTAAAATTCATGTTGTTGGGGGATTGGAGAAAGGGACTCAGCGGGTGGTGTCTTGCAGTGTAATTATCCCTCACTTACAGGTATTTCTGTTGCCACAGTCATTATCTTCCCTTGTAAAGAGGAAATCAATTTGTACAGATGTATATGAGGAGTGGAAGATTGCCCAGAGGAGAAGAAAAGAGCAGAAAAAAGAAAGAGGGACAGTGAAAATTGAGGATAGATGACTTGTTATTGGTCTGCATGTGGGGCTTGTTTGTTTGTTCGCCTGCAGTTAGCGTGGCGTTGCATTTGGAAGAGCAGCACAATGAAAAGCGTGTCTTTGAATTCGGCTCATTATTAAGTTTTATTACTGTGTTCCAAACAAGAGCCCACTATCACTTTTACTGACTCTATAAAAAAGTGTTTCTGTAGCTCTGACAGAAACCCCAAATTCAAACTGTCCACTGTTTTTTTTTTTTTTTTTACACATAAAAGTGAATTGAGGAGACTCGGTACTCTTCGTCTTAGTCGTAGTTCATAAGTCTAGCAGCTGAGGTCAACTACTATTTTATTGTCTATTTATCTATGTAAGTAGAAAATAGATCCAAATTTTTTTTTTTCTGAAAATAGAAAGCAATTAAAATTCACAAATCATGTTATTTAAGGGGTGAGTGGAGGAAAAAAACAAAACAGGACCTTATATTCAACTCCAACAATACTCCAATAATGAATGGAGAATCTGAAATCTACCTGATGTTTAGCGCATCAGAGGACTTTCAGGTGAACTGGACATTTACAGGGCCAGACAGCTGTGGTTGTACAAAGTCCATATCTGGAAATTATGCAGATTTTTCTGTCCAGGTGTTCAACTGAGCCTACAGCTCATAATCACATCACACTATCACAGGTTATTTTACAACTGTACAGCACTACTACTACTACACAATTGTGCTCAGGCTGAGTAGCCTGACTAACCACGTCTACTACACTGACCTCTATGTATGAAATTCCATATACAGTATATATGTAAAATGTGTAAATGTTTGTAATATATTATTACAGACACTTCCATATTATGTATAGCTTTCACATATATGCTATATGCTGATCTGGACCAAACAGCAGCCTCTGTGGCTGTGAAGTGAAACCAACACAGAAGTACAAAAAACCTGCAACTCCTCAAATGTCCACATGAGGCTAGTTATAAAATGAGTCAGTCTCCATAAGTCCCCATGTTCAAATGTCCAACTTCACAGCAGAAATAAACATGTTTACAGCCTGGTACAAAAAACAGTTTTGGTCTCTATAGCTAATTTCCCCATTCATGACAACTGTACTGAGGGTGAATCTATATACAACTCACCTGTTCAAATGATATTAAGGCTTAAAGGTATGCAGAATTAAGAGCAAGTCTGTTTTGATTGACAGGTACAGGTACAGGTACAGATGGCTTGTTTCATTCAGCACGCCTTAACACTTGGCCCAGACTCTAGGTCTTTGCCCATTAGAGGCAGCAAAGGCAGTCTCCATGACGTCACGACGGCTCTGGTCATCTCCATCTTGGCAGTCCTATGTCTATGTTCTTGTTCCTGATCATCTGGACACTCAGTCTGTTTCAGTGATTTAATGAAATTCATTAGCTCCTCTTGTCTTGGCCCAGGGCGGCATAATGAGAGCAGCCTTTTGATTGGAGGATGGACAATGTGGGTGACTGCGTGTCCGCAGTCCGGCTGCCGAGTCGCACAGTATGGCTACTAAAAAAATTACTGCAATTAAGGTCAGCCTCCGTCCATCCTGCTTTAGGATAGTCAAGAGGGATAACATCACCATCCACACACACAGCAGCTGCGATTAGCTGTCCGAGACATGACACCATTACTGTCCGAGTAAACGAGCTGTCCTGATCGGTCAGACCTTGTAGCTAATTAAGCGACAGCATTTTCCGACCATATTTTGCAGATGTTAAATGGGTATAGGGGGTTCACGTCATAGAAGATATGCTGCTGTCCCTCTGTGGTGTCCGGCCCAATTAGTCCCATTACAGCTGGGTCTGTCTGGAAGAGAGGTTGTTAGGGTGGGGGGCTGGCACTGCCTGAAGGTGGTCAAGCAAGGCAGTGTCTGAAAAAATGCATTTACATAGCATGTAATGATGATCATCTTGTTGTGTCCAGCTGCTTGATTGTGAATAATGGACACCCCCAACCCAGACTAATCACCCCACTTCTCTTCCTCTCAAATGACCAGTGGAGGCCTGACACCTCACACAGCAGTCTGGGGGCTAAAGAGACGGCCGAGGCATGGACGGAGAATCATGTGACGTCCATCCAGCTGCTCTGTGGTCTGATTCTATCACATCTGGGATAACGAGGCCAAGCACATGCCTGATGCTGTACTTAGCCCCAAAGGGCATCTGTAAGGATAGCCAGCACCTTCAGTCGAGTCCACTCCCATCATATGAGCCAGTAAGACGGCTGCTCCACTGTTGACCAATGATTACTGTAGCTGAAACAATCTGGTAAAGTGAGCCAATAAGAAGCCAGTGAAATAACAAAAGGAAAAGTTCAGTGGCCTCACTAGATGTCCACAACCATCCAGCAAGCTAAATACCAGAGCCAGTTACAGTGAAAAATACAACAACACAAAGAAAAACAGTCATCAGTGTGTAAAACGTATGCAGGATTTCAGGCCAAGCTATTACAGCTGATCCCTGTCATGATGATGTCGCATATGAATGACAGCTCAGAGGTCAGCAGGTGTTCAGTTTAAACATGGAGGAAGTGTTGAGCTTGAATTTACAACAAATGAAACCAAATTCAAACCACATCTATGCTATGAGTGGAATCTGAACCATGAACGAAGTGTTGAGGTGATAACATCACCATGTATTCAGTGATTAAATGTCCAAGTTCTGCATTCAGTTGTGAGTTGCCCCCAACCTCCCAGCTCCACTGGCAAACCTGACTTTGTAAAGTCTTTCTGTTTCTTTATGAAGCAGGGTTAGCCTGTAAGAGCTAAGTAAGGACTAGGTGTCTCGTGTGTTGGCAGATGGTACAGAAGACGGGGGGAAGGGGGAGAGGTCCACAAAGTTAAACTTTTTCCCTGTGTGTCACCTGACCTAATTACAGCACCTCGGTGGCTGCTAGTGCAACGCTTTACCTTTGGAGTCCGACGTGCTTTCAAATTTCTGAGTTATTCTCAACGCAGCGTTTTTTGAAATATTCCTCTTTGTTTTGCCTCGGTTGTAGCCCTCCAGGGACGCTGCTTGTTGTAGGAGTCAGGAGAGGGTTGTTCTTCCTTCCCTTTGGTTTGGTAAAGAGAATAAAAATAACTCCTGCCAGGCTTTCATTCACCACAGCTGTGAAGACATGGTTTAAACTGAGCAGTACAAGACTCTGAGTCCTGGGAAAGTCTGCTGTGTGTGGAGTAAACAAGATCAGCTTTGACCCAAACAGACATGAGAGTGATAGCATCAACAGTTTGACGGTAGAGCTGTTACTCTCTGAGATGCTCACATGGTTGGATGAGTATTGTGAGAACATTGTGATGAATCAAATTAAAGATTTAAGAGCAGATGTTTCTAGAAGCTTCAGGACAATGTACTCACTCTAATACAGTATGTTGGACGTGACTATTGCTTGTGTTTTTCATATGTTTATGAGGATATAACATGATAAACTGATATCGTGTGTCATTCAGCACTTAATTGCAGCAGTCACCTGTCAGCAGTCTGGACAGTCTGGAGCATTCTGTTACTCCCCACAGCCTCTGCTCAAGCTGAAGTTTGTTGAATAGACCTGTGAGAAGGTATAATCAGGTTTTGAATTCATTTCCTTATTAGGACAATTACACTGTGACGCTAGCTCAGCTTTGGGTTCCTCCCACACAATTAGAGCGAGGCTGGCCCATTGTGGGTATAACCTTGCTGTCCCATTAGAACTGCTCCTAGACCATCTGGATGGAGCACGTCCTTTATGTTGTATTCACACCAAATCAAGTGTTGTGGTGATTAGCAGCGGGTTGCGGCACAGTGTGCGGGTGTGTGACAAGCAGAAATAACGTTTAATGTTTCTCTGATTCACCGGCTTTCTCGTGACCACCACTCCCTCTCCTGACCCACTCTGGCTTGCCTGATCATTGCTCTCTCTCTGCCACCACACTGTGATGTTGTGTTACAATTTTGCGAAAAATGATTCTGTTCTGACTTTTCATATTTTTTTTTTTTTTTTGTACTACTTTGCTGGATGAAGAAAGCTTACCCTGCTTCTGGGATGCTTCTGAAACGGACCGCGGCAGAGCTAGCAGGGTTTCAAACACTGACCAGAACGCACTGCGTATCACTGCAGTGACTGCAGTGCACACACATCATGGCGCATCTGCGCCCGGTCAGGTGGAATCCAGTTTCAAACCCAGACTCAGCTTGTGGGTCACTTTGGGAAGTACAATGAGGACACAGTGTTGCTGTCTGTTCAAGCAATCAAACCATTTTCTAGTCTCCAGAGTGAATAGATTCCATGGATGATAACTATAACAATTAATGATCAGTGTTAGCATACAACTGTATTCGACCAATAGGCTGACAACTCAAAATAAATCAAATGAATCCATGGTGAAATGATGAGTTTAGAGTCAAACACAGTGCAGGAATTAACAATGTCTATTTGGTTCTGCTGAGACTACGAAGCTGAATGTTTAGAGACGCAACAGCTGTTCGGAGCCACAGTCACCCAAGAGCTGAGGGCCTTCAACGTCGCCACCAGAGGGTGAGTTACGTCACCTGCGAGCTCACTCTGCATAAATAACAGTGCATGGGCCCCAGCTCCGTTTCCCATCAGGCACCATTCTCCAGGTCCGAAGGGGCTTCCTTGTCCTTCGGCAGAAGCATCATCCTTCACACACGCAGACATAATGGCACCTTTTTGACACATGCACGCACACACGCAACAATCAGGAGTGTTACCTAGAGGCCTGGAGGAAGGTGGGGTTTGCCAGCAGAGGCCCCAAATCTGAGATAATCTGTGTCATTCATATTCTGCTGCCTGACACAAATGATCTGATAATGCTCATGTGAAGTGAATTAACATCTGTTGTTTGAATGGGCCTAATGTGTAGCCATTCATCAATTTCACAGGATTATGTTGTTGACCAGAGGTGTAGTGTGTGTGCGAGTGTGTGTGTGTGTGTGCGTGTGTGTGTGTGAGAGAGAGAGAGAGAGAGATCTTACGTGCATTACACACTCATATCAACACCACCACCAAGTTAGCAAGTAATAAAAAGACAGAATGTGAATTTCGGTCAAAGGTCTCACATTGACGAGCCCACCAGAGGACTCTGAGCGTCTACACTGTACACTGTAGATCTGAGGATCTGCTTTGAAAAAGGACTTGGACAGAATAACACAGAAGGTTCACTAAAATGCTGATGAGCTCTTCTATTCACCAACAATTGTATATGAGCAATTTTGAGGGAGTTTTTTTTTCAGACAGGAAAGCAATCCAGGGAAATGTACAATTTCCCCGAATGAGAAATCTTTATTTGTGTTTTTTTGTTGTTGTGTGTTTTTTTCTGTAAATCATTGTAGGTCTGTCTTTAGCAGCATTTCTCGCAGCTGAGATGGGAGGACTGAAGAAAAAGAGAAGCGGAAAAGGAGGAGGAAGCTTCCAGAAGGTGGTGTGAGTATAGCTGCTCATTCACACAAAAGCGCACGCAGACAAAAACACCAAAAATATTCAGGAGAAAATCTGCTCGATTCAATCAAGCTTAATTCTATTTTGATAATTGTGGGTGCTGGGCGTCTGGGCCCGGCTCGGCGGGGAAGCTGTGACTTGTGTACGAGACTGACAATGAAGTCGGGTAACAACAGCTGCTGGATGGCGGGCGAGCTCATGTACCTCGACGCTCAAGTCTTGTCAGTCACATTTCCCCTAATTAACGAACATCTGCTTTCCATTTTCGGTTACACTGCATCGCCAGCTTGTCTCGTATGAATCGCTGACTTCTGACCTCCCCTGAGGTAGGCACTCGCTGTCAGAAGTACCCGGCCAGCGCCATCGACGATTTCTGTTTTTTCTATTGAGGCCTCGAGCTCACCACAGGGAAGAAGAGGAGGAGGCGAGTGGGTGGGTTCTGAACCCTCAGAGACTTCTCCACCAATCATCCTCTGGGACGGCCAACGCAGGAAGTGCGTTGTTTGTGTTATGCTGCTATTGGTTCAAGCGTCCTCCCGTAGCGCCGGCCTGCCTCTATCCGTGAAGGACCCCGAGTCCTCCTCCCATCTCCAGAGCCCTAACCTATTCCCAAACTAACCTGCTGAACAGGTGTGTGTGTATGTGTTTGTGTGTGTATGTGTGTGTTTGCCTCTCTGGAAAACAAGGCTGGGCTTGTAGAATTTTTTTTTTTTTTTTTTTTGTCTTTCCTGCCTGAAAACACACCACATGAACATTACAAATAGCAGCAGCTGTTGATTTCACGCTATCAAAGATAACAGTAAGAGAGATACAGTCTACTGCTTAGCATGGCTCGGAAATGTTTGAGGCTCATATTGTACGTATTAATCTGAATGTCCACAAAGAGATTAACAATGGTGGAATGAACTTTAATCTGAGATCACTCCAGAGAACATTATAGATGATGAGGTGAAAAACAGGAAATGCACACTTTTACAGCATTTCACTATTTTTAATCCACATCAACCATGTCAGCTGTAGTCTGCTCCAAAAAATCATTTACAACATAGAGCACTACACTAATGCACAAACACATTACAAGAGTCAAATACAATACACAATCTAATCATACATTTCACACCTCAGCCAATAAAACAGCATATGAAACAAAACTATAAGAATCAGACAAAGATATATCATGTATGACCGAAAACATGTCATGTCTGTCGCAAAGGACATGACAACAGTCAGTTACCATGTCGAAGAGTAACTAAGTACATTTTTTATTTTTTATACTTTACTTGAATGTTTCCATTTTATTCTGCTTTATATTTGTTCTTATTATATTTCAGGGAAATGGACTAAACCACTTTAATCTGACAGCTCTACTTTATACATTAACAATAATGATTTCATAAATATGATAGCACACACACCAGTATCTAAAATACTAGCAACAGTTATAATGCTCATCACATGCTAGTGCCTCAATTATAATAATACTGTAATAAAAAATATTAAAAAGTGTCAGATTTTTTTTAAATAATTCTTCTTTCTTCTGCTGTTACTGAAGTACATTTTTAAGACTCGTATTTCTACATGTGCTATTGTTACTTTTCCATAAGTGGACACACAAATGTACAAATATATAAAAACTATGCAGCAGCAGCCATTCACATTATGATGTAACCAATCAGTATTTAGATCATCGACTTATGTAAAATTAGAATACCACAGTGTAAAAATATACAATGCTTAAATCTGACTTCAGTAAAATGAACTGAAAATCTTTTTTTATCCATTTTAATATTATGACATTATAACTGTTATATTTTATACTGTAGTTGGTTGAAGTGGTTAAATGTGTTGTATGCTGATGGCTAGTTGAATGGCTCTATAAGGCACCTTTCTAGTCTTCTGACCACTCAAAGCTTTTACAGGACATATCTCATTCACCCATTCACACACATTCATACACTGATGGCATTAGATGGCATGCAAGGTGCCAACTGCTCATCAGTTTGAGGAGCTAACCATTCATACACATTCACACACTGATGGCGCAGGCTTCAGGAGCATCTTTAAAGCAGAGCACACAGCTGAGATTTTGAGGTTACATGTGACCCAAAGTCATGACCTTATGACCTTTGTCCATCCATCCATCCATCCATCCATACAGTCAACTATTAACTATTAACTATTAACCTGTTCATGTCTGTGGACTGTAGTAGGGAGTCAGAGTATCTGGAGAGAACCATTGCAAACTCCACACAGACAGGCAGGAACCTTCTTACTGTGAGGCGAAAGTGCTAACCACTGCACCACCATCCCTTATGACCTGAATATTTCTTCATAATAATTCATTTAATAATTTTTTTTTTTTTTTTTTTTTCATTTAATATATTTTTTTACTCCTTTCATGGTGACATTCTGCAGTGCTATCTGACGTCTACTTTCAGGCCCAGTATCATTCAGAGAAATATTACCATTCCTCTGAATGGTTCTGTACTACAGTAGTGAATACTGGATCCCCCAAATAACCAGACATTTCTGCTGTTAATGCTTTGTCTTTATATTTGCTGATACCTTTCAAATAATGCGTAACACTTTGAGTCGTCACCATCCATGTGTGCAGGTGACAGGAAACATGCAGACCCTAAAGCAGGATGACTGCTACTCGGCACACACACCACACATTAGTGCGTAACAGACAGTCCACTGAAGTGTTGATCGCTCCGCATCCCACATGACAACAAGCAAATACACAATCTTTCATCTGCCTCGTAATCACACATTTCAGACTTTTACTCACTCTGCAATATTTAGCGCCGGTCCCTTACCTCCCGAATCGGTTTGGAAGGGAGTGAAACAAAAGGGTAAATGATTACATTTAAAAATAATTAACAGATGGGCACAGGCTGGGGAGAAGGAAAAAAATATGATTTTCTACAAATGATTGCATTCTCTCTCCCCTTTGGTGTGAAAAGTAGATTCAAGAACACTTTTAAATAATTTGTTCAATTTGTTCCACAGCCAAAGAAATGCGGCTTGCTGGAAATTCAGATTCATTAAAACTTAATTAATATGCATCATTATGTAAATGAGGTTGCAGTTAATGAGTTCTTAAAAGAAGCCTTCCTTAATTAGTTCACTTTTAATGGCATCATCATTTATCTTTTTTCTTTGAAGCAGAATGACGGCACGGAAGTAGCCGCTCCCAAAAGTACTCAAAATTTTGCATTTTTTAATTATTCTTATTTTCTTAATTTTTGTATGATTAAGAATACATTTAGGATAGTAAGAGAATGAGGGAAAACCTTGAGTCCCTCGCTATATATGAAGTGAGACGGCTCTCTGTGATGCTATGAAGCGGTGTTCACCCTGCCTTACCTGGCTGTTAAGTTGGAAATAACTGTAGGGTTCATCATAAACACGTTTTTTTATTCATTAGTCCACAATTTCTCATTTGACATTATACAACATCTGTGCTCGTGCAGCATTTCTGACACCAGCATATGGAAGAGCTCCATCTCTTCCTAGCGACAGTGTGAGCGTAACATCTCCTTCCCAGCAGTGAAGGTGAGGGCCACGGCGGCGAGGCCTCTGCTCTGTTTCATGTTGTCACGAGCTTACCTCCACTCCTAATTGATAACCACTGGCATTTGATCTGAAGGCGTTCAAACACCCAGTCTATCTTTGTGCCTCCAATAAGACGAACCATCTGTTGTTGCCCAGCCCGCCGTTCATTAAATCTAATTTCCTTCAGCAGAAATAAGGTTTTAATTGTACATCTCACGCGCTGCGTTACTGTGTGCTGAGAGTAATGGGTTTCCTAGCGAGATGGGAGGGCTGCAGACTGTAAGGAGGATATAGGAGAGATGGATGGATGGACGATTGATTTAGATTGTGGGAATCTGTTTCGCTCACGGATGTAGTTTTTCACAGGAATGTGGCAGAGGAGGTGACAATATACAGTAGGCATGATTAGCAGGCGACTGTCTTATTGGCAGATGACAAAGAAAAAGCACGACTTTGATACATGAGCAGGAGATTTACATCAGCATTGCAATGCTTTAGCTGACTCCTCATTCATCCCAACATCGACTTTCTGCAGCACATTTGCAACATGACATCAAACCTGAAGCGCAGCTGTAGTTAGCCCTGAGGACACAGTGTCTTTGGTGTTTTACTTTACATTGTCTAATCTAAAGTCACGCAGTGTGTTTTTAAAGGGTTGGTATAGTTTTTAGACTCGGTGTCCTTTAATGTTTAAGCCTTCATTCAGATCATCTCAGATATGTAGATATATGTTGAATATCTTTAAGGTTTTGTTCTGTTGTTGAAAAAATAAAAATGAAAAAAGTTATTTGAAGAATGAATCTTCTGGACTAACAGACTAACAGTGATTTGATAAATCATAGTGGCAGGCCTGTATTAGAAATAAACAAAAGAAGCTTTTCAAACAAATTCTCATTCTTCTCTTCTGATGACAGGCTGAGTTATATATGAAGAGTGAACTGATCAAACAGAAACTTTAGTAACGCTTAGTCTAATTCTCCTTTTATACGTCTCTTATGAAGCATCCATTGCTGCTAGATTAATAGTTAATGACTACCTGTTGAAATAATATATCTTGTCATGTGGTCATAAACTTTAAACATATTCAGAATAATATTTAAATCCAGCTGTGGAACAGCTGTAATAAAGAATTCCAGGGCAGAATTTTCTTAAAACATTTTAATGATTAATCACCGTGATGAAGTTATAATAATTGTTTTTAAGGATTTTTACTCCTCCATAAATCAACTATGACTACCTGTGAATGCTGCACCACATTGCCTCCTGTCACCATCTATATGCAGTACAGTATTTTAGAAACATGAGTAGACTCTATGTTATGTATGGTGAGGCAGTGGGTATGTGCAGATGACACTAAGGCCATCCGCTATGTGATTCCACCACCCACCAGATTCTTCAATCTGCCAGCACCTTGAAAGAGCTCCAACAAAGAGATATAAATAAGACTTACTCTTGCTACTCGTCTCGTTTCACTGGCCAACTTCATCACTCCACTCTTCTTCTTTTTTTTCTTTTTTACAACACATGCTTTTTTTATCCAATACCAGCTTAGTTGAGGGTGTCGTCTTCCATTGTGATAAAAGAGTTGTTTGCAAGACCCTTACCGATGGGTTTAGCAAACTATTTTAATTGCCATCTGTGCAAAAAATGTACCTGGCGTGTTAACCAATGAGAGAACATTTAGTCAACCCACAGGAAAAGGGAATAACATTTGTTCTGCTGAATTGGTGAAGGCTTAAAGTATCAGGTTTCTGAATTCCTAACATTTTCTCATATCAGACAAAATGGAAATGACCAAATCCTGTACAGCTTCAAATTGTGCATGTCATCAATCGTTCAGCACGTCTGGGACTAATAACAATAATCTAGCATTAATAAATGTCTGCTCTATCATTTCAATTGGCAAAATTAGCCAGATATGGGAAAGTGGCAGATGATAGACTAGTCTGGATAGACACTGAGATAAAGTTATGCACGTCATATAATCTAACCAAGATATTATCTCAGCAGTGAGGCACTGCATATGTGAAAGAAAGTTGTCTACAGCTTTTAGTATCACCAGAGGGAAGTGTGTCTCAAAGTCTCAAACTGTCCTCAAGTAATGTCCCCTGAGTCAGCATCGGTTGGTGCTGAAGACTACAAGTAGTGTTGAAGGTTACTTTAGGGAGGTATCAATATGTAACTGATTCAGCCAATCCTGTGACTTTGTGATTCTCCTGTATGGACCTTAAAGTTCCCATAAAATACAAAACAGACCTGCTGTTAACTGCTAATGTATAAACAGGCCGATTAGGAGGGACATGCCGCATACATTCATTAGCCTTACAACTGTCAATTATCAGCTACCTTCCAATGAAAATGGATGGAACCAGGACCAAACACAACCTCGAAAACAATGGTGGCCAGTCTGTCAGGGCATACAGTAGCCCACCAAGGTGGTTTAATTGACAGGTTTAGCTCATGACATCATGGCAGTTAGCTAGACGGTTGACCTCAGTGATGATCAGAGGCTGTGCTCGAACCTGGTCCACTCCACCTGCTGAGCCAGTTAGCAGCAGTTAATTAGCTGTTAGCTACTTTAGCAAGTGTTTAGGCTAAAGATATCAGAGGGAAAAGCAGCAAATATATTGTGTATCTGATCCAGTTTCACCAAAATCACTGGATAAAGTTATAGTTGTGCTTTTGTACAGTGATCAGTGAGGCCCGGACATGATGACTGTAGCAGCCCTCACAATCACTCATAGACTGGATTAGTACGCACCCCATAAGGACAGTCAGAGAACTGACTCAGTATCTAAAGGTAGTTAACATTGGTCTCCTAAAGCTAATGGTTATACCAAAGAAGAGAATTAAGGGAGTAGAAGTGAAAGCTCTGGATGAGGTGCATTTTATTTCTTCTGAACTTTTCATTTCTCAGACCAGCTTTCTCTTGACCAATACCAAAAAGAGAAAATAATGTGTACACTCATGTTGAGTGTTTGTGGCAGTGTGTGACTGGATTTGTTTTGAATTGTACAGATGTAATCTAATTATGCTTTGAAACCTTGTCTTCCTGGACTAACAGCAGAAAAGAGAGAAGTGACCTGTTTATGTGTTCCATGTAAATCAATGTGAAGTAGATGGAAGCGAGCCCTGCAGCATGCAGGCAATAATGGAGATGATCAACACAGCCAATGTGACATGTGTGCAGTACAGTGCCTCGCCTCTGTTCAGACTCACATTTGTATCCAGATTAGCATAGATGTCCGTTTAGCGCACGACACTTAATCGCTCTTTCCTCTAGAGCTTGTCGGACAGACATAAACCGAGGTGACATGCTGCCCTGGAGAGACACATATAGAGTTATACAGAGAGAGAGAAAGAGAGGAGAAAGAGGTGAAGTCTGTCCCAGGCAGGGTGGCTTCATCCCAGCCCTCACCCCCAAGCCCCCACCCCTCCAGCCCAGAGCGAAACAGACAGGACAGAACACGGAGAGGCAGCAATTAGGCTGTAGTGGGAGGTGTATGTGTGTGTGTGTGTGTGCTGAATGCTTTTTGACAGTTTAACAGATGTGATGTCCAAAGTTAGGCCGGGCCGTTTAGCAACGCCCTTCCACATTAGCAGCATGACACACAGGATGAGATGATGGACTTGAACATGTTGTTGTTGCTCTGCTCTTTGTCGCCAGGACTGAAATGTTGTTGTCTACAGAAGGTTGTTCATGATGGGAGGGCAAACACACAGAACACTATGTGAAAAAAGGCTCATTGACTTCTATGTGTATATATATATATATATATATTTTTTTTTTTTTTTTCCATGTTAAAATATTTGAGATGACTGTGGTTCAGGTAAAAAGCGCTCCACTCTCCAGTCACTTCTTTGGAGCATTTTATCTTAGATTTCTGGCCCTCAGCTTCAGTTTGCAGCAGTTACCTTGACAAGGACAGTTTTGTGTTAACAGATCAGACTGGTGGTTGAATGTACAAAATAAGACTTGTGTTATAATAAAACTGAACTATCTGTAATGTGAATGACTTCTTGTCAGACTCCCTATTAAGCCATTTGCTTCTTACCTTTAGAAAATATCAGATTCATGTATCTTCCATAGTGCAGGTACATGTACCCATTTAAATGTTGGTACGCATGAATATATTTACATATCTGTGCATTAAATAACATAACATACAGTGTGTATATTATAAGACAGACTCAGTTGACTCATTTGTCATTTAGAGTGAGATCATCATCTGTAATTCATTCATAAGAGATAGATATTGACTTTATATGTCAAATTCCATCATTGGACTGTAAAGAAACAAAAATCTGATCACCGGCTCATCAGCCTCTGTGCTGTACATGTACAGCACAACAGCAGCAGAACACTGCAATCAGTAAACTTCACTTTTTACACAGTCAGTTTAAGTGATGTCCATTTAAGTTCACAGCTCCATGCTACAGACTGTTGCATACTTCATTTCAACAGCAAAGACTGTCAACAAGATCATTTCAATGATTTATTAATAAAATGCAAAGAATGGTGTGCTGCAACACATCGGGACCCGATGGAGGGGAGGAAGAAGAAACTCTGCAGAGAGCTTTGAATCATTCTGTGTTGCTTTTACAGTTATTATGCAAGAAACCAATTCACCTTATTGTTTAGTACTGAGAGGAAATTATGTAAGAATTGCTCTGATGGACAACTAAATTGCAACTTGCTTACGTGTGACATTTCAGTTCACAAAAGATGCATCCCTGTTTGCATATGAATGCTTAAATGATACTTTCCACATCCGCCCAGCTGTGTGGGGTCAACATTTGTCATCTGCTCAGGGCCATGAGGTGGATGTGCAGCTTAAGGTGTGTGTGTGTGGTGCAGACTACCTGTGTTATACACATTAGCATACACAGAAAATACCTGCTGTAGTATCAGAACTTCACAAGCTTCTACAGCAGCTTTGGATTTTATCAGGGCCTGCACACCCCAGTCACATTATAATCTGTTGGATATTGTAAATCTGCTCAGTCAGTATGCAGACTAAAAAACACTGACATTTTGATGTTCCACAGTGCAGAGCACAAAGGAAACGAAGGAGCTGCTCACTGCTTGAAACACAGGATAGGTTCTGCATCTAAGTCAGATGGACATCGATTATTGGCTGTATTCACTCATTCCTTTAAGTGATCACACTGTGAAACACTTCACACATGCTTCTAAATGAAAATGCATTTTAAACGAGAGGATTTAAGTTCAATACAAAATGTGCTTTATATTAAACACAATGTAAGTGTGAACATGATTCTAACTTTTTATTGGTGTACATCTTTAAATCATGTTTTGGTATAAATCTTCACACATCCACAGTGTGTTTGAATTGTTCTCATTGTGACAGCTCCTCAGTATTCTTTGTGCATTGTGGCACAATAGTGTCCATCACAGCACACTCACACATCAAGCAAATTTAGTCCGACATCTTCGAGCGTAATTCTGCCACTTCTCCAGTATAAAACATTTCCAGTCACTCTGTACTATGTGATGGGACATAGACCTCCGCCGACTTGTTGTTGGAGTGTAACGAGTTGACAAGAGTGTCTGACATCAGGCAGAACCACACAGGTTAATGAGTGAAATCTTGTCTGAAGTCAGGCCCTCCTTTCCTGGTGTCTGAAAACAGCTGCATCATCTGTTCAAATCTTCACCTTTATTTTAATGTAGATTTTAGCCACTTGTGTTCTTTTTGGACTGACCCTCCTCCTCCTCAGTGTGTCCTCCGACTTTGTTGAATGTTCATTATACAGCAGTTCTTTTGTTTTGTTTTGTTTCTGAAATCATCCAATGTACTGTAACTTTTGTCAAACCACTTCACCCGACATCCAAACACAACGAAACTCCATCCTGTGACCGATTCCGGCATCCACACTTCTATTTTCACGTCTGCATATAAAAGCAGAGTGTGTTAAGCATTTGGCTGGGGCATGTTGCAGGCTGTATTTAGAGCAGCCGAGCGGACCGGGCCCCCCTTTGTTCTGAGCTTGATGAGGAGGAAACCCTGCTAGGCTGCGACGAGTTCTCATCATCACCCTGCATCTCCGCCAAGCTGCTCAGCCCCGCGCAGAGCCGGGGTGGAGGCGGGCTGCTGATTGACAGGATAAGAAGATGCCTCAGCGGAGAGGGAGAGATCTCTAAAATATGCCTCCGTCGCTGCTCGGCTTGGAAGGAAAAGGACCTCTGGGAGGAGTGAAGTGGCTCAGCTCCCTGCATCGGACGTCACTAAACAAAGGGTCAGAGACATGCAGAGATTTACTAACTTTTGTCCCAATACATGTGTAGACATTTCATACACGGGTTAGCATTCTGAATCTATGTCAGAACAATATTTAGACTGATTTTAGGGAAGGATGGATTTGGCAGCTATGGAAACAGGAGCACAGCGCTCACTGAACACCAGCAGTGAAGGAAGGATTCAGAAAATACAGACGTGTATTTTTATTTTACCTAAACCCTCCATTATTTCAAAAATCTTGGCTACGCCCTGAAATGTCTTTGTATCTCATCACTTTAATCTCAAAATAGCTGCATCACTGTCCGATGAAAAACATGTGTGTTACTTTGAGTAACTCAGACAAATGTAATGATTTCTGTATGAGCTGATAAAATGATCCAACATTTAAAGCAAAGGAAATAATTTAAAGATCCACTGGACTACAGGAAAAGTGCATCAGGGTTAGGGTTGACATTTTGGACATACAGTCGAGTCGGTAGCACTCACTCGCTGACTGTCTCTGAAGTCAACATCCGGTCCACCAAAAGTCAGTGGTTGGAGTTGATGTATGTTTAATGATCATTGTATTCTAGTGTAGAGGAACATTGTATGAATCCAACAATTCTACAGAACACTTTAACACGGGAATGAAATTGATTGGGCGGTCTGAGCAGACCAGAAAGGCTTGAGTTGAATGGAGATAATTATCATTATGTCTCTTTGTATGATTCACAACACTGTTTGTAAGTTACAAAGCTCTTCTGTGTAGAACAAAGAGAGAACAGCAGTGTGACGGTCAGCGTCACAAAGTTCCGTGCACAGAGAAGAAATCACGCCTGCATGTATGTTGCTTCAGTTTGACGATAAAAGTTCTGAAAAATAAAACATGCATACAAATGCATCCAGAGCCAATGTCAAGCTGATGTTGTTTTTTTTCCCTCTCTATAACGTTCTGCATCAACAAAGCAATTTGTTTCCCCGGAGTGTGCTAATTTCTAGATTTCACAGTGCCAGGTGTTACGGCTGCCAGTCATTACATGAAAATCAGCAAAACCTTAACCACGGTGCTTATCCCCGCCACAAAACACGCCCGGCTGAATTCTCTCTGATTTTTGGGCGAGGATGGGGGGGAGTCAGGAAAGGAGGTTAAGTTCCTAAGTGCATGTTCTCTTATTTGTGTTTTACTTTGAAAAAAAAAAAAAAAAGATGTGTGACAGACAGCTTTCCTGATTCCACACTCTCTGCTGAATTACATTTTTTTTTGTTTGCCTCAGACAAAGATCAGTATTGTTTGATACTTTTTTTTGCATTAATAATTAACTATGCATGCCTATAGCACCCTGGTGATTTGGGAAGATACCATCAATTAAGGAGGCGCTGTGCAGCATTAAATACAGCACGAACGGAGAGAAACAAGCAGAAGAAGAAGGCGTGAGAGGCGAGAGCTGTGGTGAAAGCGGTGAATGAGACTTCACAGGTTGTTTTCAGATGCAGTTTGCACGGCGGCTGACCCTCCTGCAGCAGCCAGCGTGTGAGGAAAGCACCGACACTTTGCAACAAACTGCGTTTACGTTCCAACAAACAGCAAATCAATTCCCTGTAAAGGATACACATCCCACGTGCTGGAGTCAGGAGAAAATAAAGACAAACAGATGAATTCAATGAAATTATTTACTGAATCTTATAATCCTTACTCAGTGTCCTCTGCTCTAATCAGTGTTGATTTAATGCCGTAATATGCAAATTCTTTCAAAAAATATGTTTGAAAACAGCCCCATTACATGCGATGTAAATATTGTATTTTCCTCAGAAGTGTTGCTGTAAATTATTAATATTTAATGGAGTGTTTTCAAGTATATGAAGAAATATTGTGCTTTTATTTAAGCACGCTGGTATTAAGTGATTTATTTCAGGGTGCCTGGAAAATAATTGTGCGCTCAAGATGTGTTGAGATATATTTAGAGTTGTTAATATGTGGCATTAATTATGCACATGTATGTTAAACTAATTAAATCAATCAGCTGCAGACATAACTGAAGAAGAGAGGCATAAAACTGTGTGTGTGTGTGTGTGTGTGCGTGTGTGTGTGTGTATGCCAGGGGGTGAGCTTCCTGTATTTCAAGATGTCATAATTTTTTTAACACATTCTGATACAAATTATCGACCTCCCTGCCAATCTTAAAGTTATAATTTATCTTATTAAATGATGCTTTTATTTCATAGAGAAACCTGTGAAAATATCGTTGTTTTTCATGACTGTGATGATGATGATTCTATTGTTTTTCCTTGTTTTGTTTTTCAACTTTATTTCTTCCTCTTATTATTCACATATGATAAGTGAAAGCGTCATTCGAAAACAAAGTCATTTATTTTAAGGGAAATCCACACTTGATAAATTATTTAAGGCTGCTGGGATTATCAGTGTGATGTGGAGCGAGTGTGTGTGTCTGTCTGTGCGTGTGTGCTGCAGGCAGGAGTTGCATTCAACTCTTCTTCTTCTGATGTTAAATAAGGAGACGCTTGCTGTGAACGCTCGCCGCACGAATAATTGGTGACTTCCTCGACTCATACGGCATGTTATTCAAATCTGGCCTTTGTTGGCCTTGTTTACAGCAATGTTAATTGGGGGAGCGACCCCCCCCCCCCCCCAACACACACACACACACACACACATCAGTGTGCACCAGTTGAGTGGCCGCTTGGTGTGTTTATGATTTCGTCACATGCGTGCAGCCTCACACAGCTGGAGTCGTCTGTGGACTGTGGAGGAAGTTTTCTTTAAAGTGATTAAAATGAATGGAGGACTCAGATGTATGACGATAATTACACTGTGAAGAAAAGTGTTAAAAGCATTCTTCCATAGGTAGCTACAGCTATGATGAATGTACAGCCGAAGAAGCCAGCATCTGCTGCCACCTCTGTTTTGATTGTTCATATTCAGTGCAATCATTTAAAGGCATAATTAATACAGACTAATGAAAATCGATACTTATCTTAAACGGCAATTTGAGCAATTACACGTAATGAAAAAGAAGTTCTGGGACTGGATTATTGTTGGAGCTGAAAACTTTTTTGGATTCAGTTATTAATTGAGTTAAAGTTTTTTTTTTTTTTTTTCAGTCAGTTTTTAAAATCCTTGATCAAAACCTGAAGCATGCTGCAGAAACACTGCAGTCTGAGAGAAACGCACTCAAAGAAAGTGAGAGTGAAAGAAGGAAACGTGTTCTACTTTCTCTGTGTGCGCAGCTGAGGTGAGGAAGAGGAAGAGGAGGAGGAGGAGGAAGGGATGAAGGTGGAGGGTAGAGGGGGAGGGAGGGCGGCCTGCCATCCTTCCTGTCAACGTCTTCCTGTTCATTTCAACCGTCTCCCCTACGGTGGCCACGCCCCCAACACCACCACGCCATGGGCGTCGGTGGGTGGGCGAGGCAGGGAGCCACACAGGAAACAGGAAATCATGAGAGAGAGAGAGGAAGCCATGGGGGTGAGAGGCGGCGGCGGCGGCAGCGGCCATGACGTGCCACAGCTGCCACAGTCGCTCTGAGAGAATGACAGAGGGAGAAAATGGGAAGCTTGGGTAGCTTCGCCCGGCAGGCTTAGTGTCCCAATTACCTCCCCGTAAACAAAGGAGGAAGTTTTGCACCATTGTGGGCATATCCCTGCACCCCCACCCCCAACACACTCATCCGCTTCACCACCATCACCGTCACTGCAGCCCAGCGAGAGCTTCCTCTCTCCCTCTTTTGCCATCAGATAAGAGGCGTTCAAACGCGCCGCAGCCCCCGCTATGATAGCACAAGGTGTCACTTATGAAAGGCGGCGTCCCCACTGAATACGCTCACGTCGATGAAAGGTCGGCAGAGCTCGGGTTCACACGCGCCGCCCTGTTTCTTGTCTCCCTGCCTCCTCTTGTCTTCTTATTTGTTTGAAGCTGACGACTGCCTGCTCCTTCAAGGCCTGTACCGAGTGTCATGTGAGCAGGAGGAGAGCTGCACGCCTTCACACCGCGCATACGTCTTCCTGAAAGTTGAAAAAGTATTTTGAGCGTGGTACAGTATGCGGCCTGTCTCTGCCTGCACACGTCTTGGGTCAAATCCTCTTTTGTTTTAGTTCTATGTCAAACTTAAGTCACAAAATTCATCCACACAACTTTTCTGATTGAAATGAAGATAGATCATAATATCTGAACTTTCAAAAGATTTCAAGTATATCTTAATAACATTAAATGGCAATAATAAAATCATCAAAAATCAAAGTAAGATTAAATTGTTTAAGGGTGCGTATGCTTTGATCAAACTTGACTGACAGTGACAACATAACAACATAGTCTCAACATAAGCAAACGACACCACACACTGTCAAATTATTATTCAGATGTTGCTAAATCCTGATTGGTGCACAGAAGCACATGATGTCACCTTTTTCCAAATGAGCCCCGCCCACTCGCCATGAGTGAGAAGAGCACAGAGAAAAACACAAACAATGTGTGTGTGTGTGTGTGTGTGTGCTTTACGTTAACATGCTACTTCAATCCAAACAGAACACATCCTGTCATTTAACAGTGTTTAGCACGTAAGCTTGATGTTTGGTGCATTTTAAAGCGGTCCAACGTGCCACAGATGACGACCTGATTAGCTTGCATGCCTGCAAAGTTGCATGAATGGTCCGGCTTGAGAGTTTGCTGAACAAAATAAACAAAAGAAAGAAAGAAAAAGTAAGACACACTCATAGACGAGCTTTGTTAGCTAAAAAACTACGTGAGCCATCGGCCAGTGATGATGGTTAGTCTCTGTCTTGGTATTGTGACTGATGGCTGATGCATCGTGCTGTTGTAAACCCAAAAACCAAATAACATAAGATGATATGCAGAGCAGATATCTCATTTCAGTCTGACTGTGTGTTGAATATGAGTTTGATTCAGATTTGCACGTTTGTTTTGCACCTTCGCACCTTCCCAACAGTCAAAATGGAGGTGTAGCTGCTTTTCTCAAGCTGAAGTGTCATATGAATGTTTCTATTCATGTCGACTTGTCTGAGCATCTCAGATAAATTAACAAACCAACTTGAAGTGTCAGTCTGAAGAATCATTTCTCTGTTCTCCATTAAAATAGCCGGACTACAGATCCTCCCTTTCCATTTTGCTGCCTGTCTCCTTCCATCCACGTTCCACAACTCATCTGTCACTCCTGCTATTTTTCACATGCCTCGGAGCAACAACACAACCTCCCTCCCCCTGCCTTTGAAGGAGTAAACCAAACCGGTGAGCTTAACGCATTTCTAATGAGCCAACGCCAGTTGGAGTCTGGAGATTAGTCATCATACGTCCGTGGCGAGGATCACGTTCGTCGAGATGCCCCATGTATCATCTCTTCGCCGCCATCAACGTCTCGGTAGAAGCACCAAAAATGAAAAAGCTGCTCTATTCTGAATAATTAACTTAGTTTTGCTGATGTCATAAAAATCTAAAAATCAGTGTTTGTCTGGCTGCTGGGTTCATAAAGAAGCGGTTCAAAGGATTTAAGAAGGAATCTCTTCGTGTTTGAGGAGGCAGTTCTTCAATTACTGTTTGACAGATGGCATTGTCTTTAGATATGCTGTCATATTCATATAAATAAGCCTCGGTGGCGTCATCCATTCAGCAGTGACAGATAAGAGAAGAACACAAAGTGCCTGGCAGGTGCTCAGAAGGCCTTTCTAAGTCAGTGCTGCATACGGAGAAGACGTTCTCTCTATTATTTCTGCTCTCTGCGCTGTCTCATTAGCAGGTAGCTTTTGATCTGCAGAGCTGCCATGTCCAAGAAGGGTCGACTTCTTTCCCGTAAATGGACGAGGCATCACTCGTCTCTCCGAACCGACTGATGACATAATCTGATTAGAGAGAGATGAAAGTGGCTCCAGTGAGGAAGTGAAAGTATGTCTTTATTGCTTTACTAATTTACAGCCCTGCAGCAAAACTCCTAAACTGCTCTCTTCCAACATGTAATCACTCACCAGGCCGCACACGCGATTCTAAAAATATTCAGGTCATGTGTCCGATGCCTGCTGAGGGGTTACGGGAAAGATATTGATGATATTTTATAAATCTGTATTTTTAAGTGCCAACACATCGACAACAAGTCTGAAATGAAGTAAAGTGGAGTGTCTTTGTGCTGCTGATTGTTACTACACCAACCAAAATGTTGTGTTCAAACACAAAGAAAGATGTGCTGGAAAATGTATATTTTATTCTGTATAATAAATTATTATTATTATTATTATTATTTATTTTATTTATTTTTTATTGAAAAAAGAAAGAAAACAAACTAATTCATGGAAGTTTTAAAAATGAAATCTTTTCCATTTATAATGTTGCTGAAATAAGAAATAAATGACTTCTCATGAGTGATCAATGAAATGTAATGATAAATGAGTCATCAGTAAAACATTTTGGTAATAATCACTGACACTCAAAGATTGTGAAACATGACGACATTACAGAGCAGCCCAATGAGTCTGACTTCTGTCTCACAGCTGATTATGTCACATACGTTAAACATATTTGTGTTAGACACACGTCCTGATGACATGACGCCCTTCATGGCCTGGCAGAGGTAAAGTTTGGCAATAAGAGACACAGAGTCAGAACAGTTCATTTAAATCGGCTGTCCATATATGATCTATTGTGTATAATATTGATGATAATGCCTCTGAACTCTGACTGGGCATTGACTGTGTGCACCATAGTTTGAACACAGTCACAGTGTGAAAGTGTCATCTTGTCACTTATCATTTTAATAAATTAAAAAAAAAAAAAAAGATAATGGAAGATACAATATAACTACATGTTCTTTTATATTATGAATTTGAATCTGCTTAAGGTTCACGATGGAAACACTAAACTAAAACAACGATATAAAAAATATGAATAAAAATAATATCCAGAGTGACTTCACTTTACAAATGTGCAGAAACAAAAGGAAAAATGAAGAAAAATATAATCTATATTAAACAATGAGGTCCCTCAGATTGAACTCACGACACCTTATGGGTCTCTAATCACAACCTGGGAACCACTGAAAAGATGAGAAAGAATATGATCTGAAACATTTCACACCAACAGCTGTCTGTGTTGTTCCACCTTTAAATAAAAGTAAAAACTACTCATCCCAAATTCCTCCACACAGCAAACAGAGCAGCTCCTTTCATGAAACTGCATTTCATTTGTGGGTGAATATTCACGGCCATGTTCCTTTTCCTCCACACAGGCCGTCTAAAGCTGCCTCCAAATGAGCCCAATGACCTATAAAATGAGGTATGGCCGGCCACCGCTCTCCACCTATAGCAGATCACTCTCCTCACTGTCCAAACTGACACGCTGCTCTTAATTTGATTGGCATATTCTATTTATTACCATGCAACCAAGTGTTTCTCTGCTATTTGCTTCCAGATTAACCAATAAGAATAAAGAGGAGAAGCTCCCCTGCGGTAGTGGTGATGTCACCAATGCAGATTGAATACCCAAAATGCTTCATGTTAAAGTGGAAGAGACCTCGAGGATGTGGGAAAGCAGACAATTTAAGGGCTGAAATTTCAATTTTTGGACCCTCTCTGTTTACCTTGATAGTTAATTTGGCTGGTGTGAGGAGGAGACGTGGTCAGGATGGAGGAGGACCTGGATGTGTCAATAAAGAAAGTCTACCTTCAAACTGAAATCTGACTTCAGAAAAATTCTGTTTTCTTTAATGACGTTCAGGTGTCAGTTTTTGGAGTTAAATGTAGCAATAGGTCATTTTTCCTCACATGATTTTATAGTGAAAAAACAAAAATCATAAGGAGACATTTGAAATGTTCAGTTTTCTGAAATTCAAATCACATCTTCCTTTGCTTCAAAAAGTCAGCAGTTGTGAGTGACAGATGAGCGTCAGCTACCTCCAAACTGATTTGTAGCATTTTGAAACCAAAGCCTTCCTGCAGTCGTCTCTGCTGTGAAGGACGGGAGCCGGCTCAAAGCCTTTTTTTTTTTTTTTTTTTTTTTTTTTTTGCCAGCAGCTCTGACATGGCTTCTCTCGGTGGCAGCGTATCACCATCTGAATCTTTCCATCCACATCAGGGGAGCAGAGCTGTGACTACTGGGATTAGGCTAATCACACATTCACCCAGGAGGCTGCACACACAGGAGATCCTGCATGAGGCATGACCTTATTTCTAATGTATTTTCATAGCATCTCATTTACTAGCACCCGGAGCTAATGCTAATGCACAGATTTCACCGTGCTCTGCTTTGTGTATTGATACAAGGCTACTCGCATTACTGAGATCTGTCACTGAGGTAGGAAACATAGTCTGATGAAGAGCGATGACTTATTTTTATTCCTTCTTCATTTTCTTAATAAATCCACTCAAATCACAGAGAGAAGGAAAAGAGTGACATGACGAGCTGCACAAACTGAAGAGAAACTTGGTGTATTTATTCAAGTGAATATTGTTGTATTAGTTATTGTGTATATCATTGTGTATGTAATGAAAAATTAGTCGTTTCATGACTTCCACATAGTAAATATTTCCAAATATGATTACTATTTGTGCTGTAAATAAATGCTTCAAGAGTTCTTAGTGTAAAAAGGAAATGTAGATCTAATCTAACAAGTTAAAAGATGATACATGATATGATAAATGACCTCAGTATTTTTATTAGCTGAAATTTTTAAATAGTTTCTTTGGGTGCTAACACTTTACAGATTATCAATAAGTCATTGAATTATATAAAGGTGTTAATTAACAAATATATAATATAAATAATATATATAAAGAAATTTCAAGTTTAAAAAATATGTATATATGAAAAATGTATATATGAAAAATCAAATTTAGAATTTTTTCCTGGTATTTGGTCGAGTCTGTGAGCCTCTGCTTCTTCTCCTACAAACACACAAAGTTGCACAGTATAAATGATGCATGTGTAATCAAATCAATCAGTTTAATCAGTTTACAGAATTTAGACAGTTTATTCAGATGGAATCACTTTGTGGTCAGTGAATGATAAACATGATTCATTGGAAGTTTAGTGTGAAAATCATCATTAATTTCTTTCACTGGCGCAACACTGATGGACTCGTCACGTGTTCGGTATGGAGTGTACAGGTGAGTGTGAGGAACGTGAACCTGGTCAGAACATGAAGACACAAAATGTTTGTGAGCCTCTGCCTGTTTGTCATCAGTGTGTACCCACAGTATAGAAGCAAAAGATAAAGAGGGGGAGAGAAACGAAACAGCTCCATCACATCCACCTCCCCCCTCACCCTCCCCTCCACCTCACCCCTCCACGCATCTCCCCTGTTTTCTTCCTCCTTCCTTCCTCCTGCATTCTAATCAACACTCGCTGTTTCTAATTTATGAAATGTAATTCTGCCCTCCACTGGTACGAAGAAGGTTCACACACACACACACACACACACACACACAATCAGGAGCACATTTTTCTTTTTATACTAGACAAACCATTGAGAAAAATAAAGTGTGTGTGTGTGTGTGTGTGTGTGTGTGTGTGCGTGTGTGTGTGATTGGAGTGTGTGTCAGACAAAGTGTGTGTTTAGAGAAAACAAGTTTGAGAAGCAGGTGATTTGTAATATGGCTCTACCTAAAATTACAATTATCCAGCTGACTTTTTTTTTGCCCCGTTAAGCATAATTAGCTGGCTTTAATTTAGTTGTGATACAGCAGCATAATAAGCATTTATGTTACACTCAAATTAAACAGAGTCGATGAATATTTTGCATGTTATGGAAATAAAGCTAATACTGCGCTTTACTGCTGCACAATCTCAGTAATGATGGAGGCTGCAGATATACAATCACAGTGTGTGATTCTGAAAAATACATATTACTGTAACCAAGCACCACCCACTGTTTGTCTATGCTGTTTGTATCAGAGTATAAATGTAACAATGCGTGCAGGTGAGTATTCACAGCGTGTGTGTGTGTGTGTGTGTGTGTGTGTGTGTGTGTGTGTGTGTGTGATCCCCGTGAGATAAAAACAGGGTCTCCGTCTCCCCAGGCGGCCTCATGGTCTAAAACTCAACCATCCCACTATTTTGTTCGAGTGTTTATGTGTGTGTGTGTGTGAGTTTGTATACATGGGAGTGACACTGCCCCCCCCCAAGCCATCACCACCCGCCATCACCCTAGGGTGCCGATAGAGCCTTTGTCACCCCGGGTGATGCCAGGAGCAATGGGGGTGTAGGGTGGGGAGAGGCAGAGGAGCGAGCGTTCCTCTGAGAGATGGGACAGAACAAAACAGCATCTCCCACTCAAACACACACTTTAGACTGCAATCAAGCATCTGCCCCCCGCCCGCCCCCGCCCACCTCCACCCACCCTTCAGTACGCTTCAGCTAGAGGAGCCGTGAAGTTGAGCGTCAGTAAGTAGGTTGACTGCTGTATGTACACACGCTGCACTGATGTGGGACAGTAAAGGTGCGCTCACAGCTGTGTGTGTGTGTGTGTGTGTACTCATACAGAACTTTGTGAGGTCTCCAGCGGTGACACTCGCCTCCATTTTCATTTACAGGTTAGAACAGTGCTTCATGATTTGGGCACCACAATTATTCCCACAGGGCTTTAAAGGTGATCAACAAACAGTGCAACATTTGTTACTGTAGCTCACAAGGGAAACACTGATCACACAAAGAGATCATTTTGTACTAAAAAGACTTAATAATATAAATTATTATTATTATTATTATTATTATTATTATTATTATTATCATTATTATTATTATTATTATTATTAGGAGGGGTTACAGCAAGTAAAGCCTGTTTCCCCCATGGCTGAAGACTCTATTCTTCTAGAAATTCTAATAAAAAAAAGCACCAACAGATTAAAACTTCATCACCCTCTCAGCTACTACACGAGGTCATTCATTGGCCGTTTCAGGCATGGCGTTGTCAAGGAGCTCCACACATAAAGAGTTCACACCATACCGTAAATCTGAAATCATCCTTAGCAAATGTATAATTTCATTCACACAAAATAATACGCCACAGCACCACCAAGATTATCTGTCGTACAGGACTACCCACCGAAAAACTCATTTGGAGTTGGTGCAAAGAGGCGGCAGGTAATAACATGTGAAGGAGGCACCTTTCACTAACCCCGCTGCATCCCAAACAAAGACACCTGCATCTCCCACCGAAAAAGTGCACCTCAGGGTGTTTGTCATTTTGAATGGAATGCTCCCGCTGGGAGAGACGGGCATCTGTAGAACACAGCGAAGATGGTGAGTGTGTGTGCGTGCGTGTGTGTGTGTGTGTGTGTGTGTGTGTGGGGTGGGAAACAGCTGGTCAGCCCACTCAGTCTGTCTGTTTGTCTCTGTGTTTCCGCTGACAAATGGGCTGACCATTTGTCTCTGTGTTTGTGGACATTGCAAGTTGGAAAAAGTATCAGATCGAGAGGTATTACAAGTTTGGAGTAAAGATATCAGTTATTGTTTCAGCGTGAAAGCTATTTATTTGTATTGGTCTGTGTGACATTGAGTGTTAGGTCAATTCAGAGCCAAAAGATTGGACAGATATGTCACAGATGATACAACAAGTCAAACATGAGACCACGTAATATGAACTTATTTAATGTAGTCACATCATATGCATGTTCACTCACTCTCTCTGTCTCCTTTTTGTCTCTGTTTCTCTCTTATCGCCTTAGCAAGAATTTGAAACATGCTGAGGTCATGTGAGTACAAACACGCAGACAGAGTGCAGACCCACCCGCCTAACAAAGCCATGAAATAAGTAACCCTAATTTATACATACCTATACGTACCTGAATATATTTAGTATATGGTTCAATACATGTATTCAGCTACAATTCTCCACACACCCTGAATATAATTCTGGATAAAAACAGTATCTCCCTGGATGTTATTACGTTTAAAATTGCATTGTCTAATGTTTGTGCTCATTTTATCCTTAAATGTTTAAACCACATGAAATGACTCTAATTAAATTTGTCTGATGTGGATTTTCAGTTAAGAAATCTATGAGTAAAGTCTGCTCCCTTCACTGATAAATCTGTAAATGTCCAAATAATATTTGTGTGAAAAGTTTAACAACCACCAGAAAAATGACTCTGTTCACACATGAAAGCTGGAGCAGTGATAAACTCCAAAGATGTCCAGCAACACTACAGGGAGAGCTTTATGCAAATGTCCTCTGACACAATATGAATATATGAATATACAGGTGAGAGCGCTTGTTTTAATATCTGCAGAAACACAAACAGAGAGTTGTTTACTGCCCTGCTCCACAAGTGGTGTGAGGGTCACTTCCAGCTCAGATACAGGACCAGCATCTGCAATGCAGATCAGCCCTACCGATGTCACCATCAACAGTTTGAATGATGTGGAGACAGGTCGACAAAGGGAATAAAGACATATTCATTTATCAAGTTTGACTGATGGTGAGCAAATCAACCAGCATCTGATTCAAATGCTGCTGAATCCTGATTGGTGTAAAAGTTAGTGACATCATTTTTTTTTTTTTTTTAATTGAGCCCCGCCCACTTCAAACCAGTCCAGTCACACATAACAGGAAGAAGAAGAAGAAATTCATGAGAAATAAGCAAAACTTTGTGTTCATGTTGGAGCCCATCCCTCACCGTAACATCATGTGTTTGTGTTTGTGTGACGTTGTAAACCCTTCCTCAGAGGTCCTGCTCTTGATACACGCTCTGGAATTTGAAAGTTTTGAAGAGACAAAAGAAAAGCACAAATGAGTATCAGTGCTACCCGGGAAAAGTCTCAGAGTGTCAGAATTGCATCAGCCAACTCTTATTTTCCACTGCATCCCCATCACGTTTCAAATTTCCAAGCCTCTTCACTTTCTCTGTCAGCTGAAAAGTTGAAAACCTCTCTAATGTGGCGTCTTGAAAGGTGAGGTGAGGACAGGGTCAAAACAGACAAATACCTGCCACAGCAGCAGGAAAAGTGGAACCACATGGCACATTTCACATCCACGCAAATCCGCGGCCGACATTCTGCACAGGCAGCACTCCTCCTCCTCCTCCTCGCTGTGTACCCTCAGCCTCTTCTCGCCTCTTATCTTTTGTTTGCTCTGAAGTTCGACATATAGACCGAGGCCCTATCAAAAATCACAACCAGATGAGAACTTTAGGGGGGAGGGCAGGTAGAGGGAGAGATGAAGAAAAGCTAAAAGCGTTTCAAGCTATTGCTGAAACAATCCAATTACAATGCCTATCAAACTTAGCTTCACAGTTTATAGCTTCTAATTGCCTGACAAAAATTGACACTTCAGTCGCAACAGTGTAATATAATAGGGGGCCAAATTAAATTTGATCGAGGGGCAGAAAACGATGCTATCACTCAGCAGCGCGGAAAAAAGGAGATCAACTAGCATGATATAATGGATCAAAAATGAAAATTATTCATTAATCGCGTTGGGTTTTCTAATAATGGAAATGACACAGTTCAGACGTCTTCCTAAAAACACTATTAATTAAAGGGATGATAGATCTAACAAGGCATGGAGACCAGAGAAATCACTCCACCTCTTTTCCTCCCTCCCTCCATTCCTGTCAACTTTTTTCGTCCACGTTTCTCCACTGCTTTCTTTCTTTCTTTCTTTCTTTCTTTCTTTCTTTCTTTCTTTCTTTCTCCATCAGTATGAGATAGCTGTGCCCCCCAGCCCCTCTCTCTCTCGATCAGAGTCCTGTATAATCCAAAAGGTCTCAACTCAATCTCTTGTTTCACGTTCAGGCTGTTCTGCCAGATCCAAGTGGTTTGTGACTGTACAGGGGTCAAGTTTGGATATTTTCAAATGAATCCTGTCAGGCTTTGAAGAGCGACCAATAAAAATGAGAATAACTATGAAATAATTGATAAAACAATCAGCTCTCTGATCATACCACATCATGTCATCTTTATCAGCACATGTCAGGAAGTGTAGCTCCAGGTTCTGAGGTTGACAGTCCAGGCGGGTGTAGGTGATGTGTGTTCTTCAGGAACAGCTGACCAGTCACTAACAAACAGAAGAGCAATTAACCGATATTTACATGCTCTGATGTTTCATGGCACACACGAGCAAACAGAATCACACTACTTGAATTCCCTCTGTGTTAGATGGGAGCTGTGTCAGCTTCCCTGAGAGCAGTACAAACATGTTTCCTATCTGATTTCACATGTGACACTTCAGATCACAGATCAGTGCATGTCTTTTACCCTCAAGCTCAGTGTGTGTATGAGTGTGAGTGTGTGTGTGTGTGTGTGTGTGTGTCAAACAAGAGGTGGAAGTCAAAGAGGCTGACCTGGCTTTTTCTTTTTGTTTCTGAGGTCCGCTTTGAATCTTAGTCTTGTTTCATTTTTTGGGTTTAGCTGGGTCAGGCTGCATTCAGATCTCAGTTTCAGGTCTCTTTTCTTCTGATCCAATCAGATGCCTAGCTGAAGGAGAGTGACGGCAGTATGAGCGTCACCTGGCGAGCCAGGCTCCCTCTGCTCTCAACGGCCTCTGTGATTGGCTGAGAGCTGTCTTACTTTCATCCTGTGGCCCTCACACGACCTCATCATCCATCTACACACACACACACACTCATGCATACACACAATCACACTGAATGTCCAGGAGTAAGGCAGCAGACTTTATTTAATCTGTTTTCCTCAGCGTTAATTGGGTCAAAGCTTCCTTCTTGATGTGCAAATGAATGTGGCATCGAGATACGCCCGCCCATCACTCCACAGGCACATTTACAGGACACCTCAGGGTGCCAGGCCGCCGTCTGTGACCTGTATATGGCAGATGAAGGAGGGGTGAGGGGGTGTAAGGTTGTCAGTACCGACCTGGATCAGAGAGACTGGAGCTGAGGGAAAAAATTCTCTGAGTTAATTATTGCAGTGGAAGCCCGGAGGCCGTACATGTCACCCCCACCCCTAATGAAGTTTACTTTCACCATCCTGCAATACTGGAATTTATGTGATATTTAATAATGTATGTGGCAGATCAGAGATGTGTACAAGAAAAGGTCATGAAGAACAAGCACATGTACACACTGTGAACTACCTGGATGATGCATCATCCTGTTGTGACTGATGCAGAAATCTGCTTCTATGTGTCTTCATCACTGCGAGGAACAGTGTTCAGAACGTTAAAACACAGATGCTAATTAGATGACGTTCAGATGCATACCAAATGATTGCACAGCGTGGGACATTTGTTCTTCTCTTTACTGACTTTCTCTTCAACAGCAAAATCAAATGAGTGAAAATGAATAAACTGACATCAGAGTTTGGATCGGCATCAACACTGAGCATTAGTATTGAATTTCAGCCCTTAGGTCTGTTTCACTCATTCAAAGGTCAAAGGTCGTTGACTCAGTAAAGTGGTAAAGTTGAAAATAACTACTCAATTGCCCCGTACGGAGCAGCTGTGGGCGTAGTAATTGAGGAGTTACTGGTTGGATTCCCTGCTCGCCCAGTGCATTTGGCCTGTGTGTACAGGTGGACTTAGCATCATCCTGAGTCCTTTGGACCATCAATGAATGTGTAATTGTTGTAAAAGTGCTTTAAGCGGTCCGTACACCAGAAAAGTTTGAACACAGCTGATGGTCATGATGATAATTCACTTTAGACCAATGTAACTTCAGCACATCACAGTGAAATCAAGTACTTACTAGTACAACAGTATTTACATAATACCTTTAAAATGAATTCAGCTAATGCTTTAGATAGAGTACAGGATGATGTCTGAACATACTTCTTCTTCATTCTAGTGTATGGTCTACATACTGCAAAGGCCTTTAGTGAAATTACCATGTGAATGGACACAGCAATCAAGGCCGATAAACTGAATCCAGTTTTTCAATAAGAACCTCACAGCTTGAGTCTGAGAATGATTTTGTTGCTCGCCATCATTGGACATAATTGCATTGACCATAATCCTCCAGAAAAACAATTTATCATCAAACATAAAGCAAAGAGGGGCCCACAGACACCAGGCCGGGCCATCACTGAGAGCTAGTGGTGGCCCTCCTAGTCATGTAATTGGGTATCGATGGCCAACGATCCCCTCCATTTCACCTCTTTCCACTTGGGTGCGCCGCTGGAACGCCCAGACAGCCCAATCACATCACCTGCTGGGAGGGCGGGGTCCCAGCACCCCAGGGAGGACTAACATGAACTGCTTCTTCCCATCCTCAGTTAATTGGATAAACTTCCTGGGGAAAGTGAAGGAGAGAAAAAAAGAGAGAGAGAGAGAGAGAGAGAGAGAGAGAGAGAGAGAGAGAGAGTTGCTCAAAAGAGTTTGAGTAGGGGCAACAATTTAAGGCATGACTCTGATTTCTTGCAACATTGGTCTTCTTCTCATTCTGTTCATTCTTCTGTTTAAAAACCAGGTTAAGTTCCTGAATTTTTAGAAACCCAGGTCCCTGCAGTGGAAACCACAGGAAACCACTTAAGGTCAAATTAAAAGTTTACATACTGGAAATGGATAATCTGTCTTTGCACAGGAAAATAAATACATAAATAAAAACACCATAACTAGGAGAGGGTTCAAAGTTCAGGCATAAATCAGCATAAGTTTGATCTAACCTGGAGGCGTAGACTAATTGTTGTCAAAATTGGAATTATCCTTAGAAGCAGAAGCTTATGAGCTTATGAGAGCCGGCAGCAGTAAACACCTTTGGCCAGGTTTCTTTTTCAAACATCTCAGCTGATGACCAAGTCATCACCCCTCTCTCTCTCTCTATCTCTCTCTGCTTCCTTTGCTCCTCTGCTTTCCATGTTCTTTACCCCCTTTACAACCCACAGCCCCATAATGATCAATGACCTGGAGCTGCTGACTTCACCTCCTGCCCCTTCACCCCTCCTCCTATTCTTCTACTTCCTCCAGTGTTTGGCAGGCACTGAGTCCAGGAGGAGCGGAGAGAGGCATGAGGAGGTTGCGGTGGCTGGTTGGATGGAGGACAGGTGGAGTCCAGCCCGAGGTCGGCTACGAGGCCAGGCGTCACATAAATCAATCTGACGTGTTCACCCAGGCCTGCCTGCCTAAGCCTGGGCAATAAAGCTAGCGCCAGGCCTTCTAGCGCTGCACCCGCCAGCACCCACCCACTGCCTTGCCCCCACCATCTCTAACCACCACCACCATTCTCCCTCCCCCTGGTGCAAAGGCTCGGTTCAAGGGGTGAGTTTGGAATGGGTCAGTGAATGGGCTTCCAGGCTTCCAGGGCCCTCGGTCGATAAGTCCACAGGTGCCTTCTGGTATTTTGGGTACTATGCCAGGGAGAGAGGCGTCGTGGAATCGGGCAGTGAGTCTGGCAGCTCAAGAACAAGAGCTTATACCTCTCAGGAGGACATAATGGCTGTAAATGGAGATTTAGCAGAAGATGCTTCTTTAACCGCTGAATCTCCAAGTATTAAGTAGTGCTTTGAGCATTCTCTGGACAATTGTTAACATCAGCTTATGAGGCTGATATTGATTTCTTTTGTCACTATTCACATTTCAGCTACCTGCAATGTCAGAGTTAGAAAACTCTGACAGCAGAAGTGATTGCACAGTCAGGTTGGTGAGAGGCTATGACTGAAATCTACCAGCAGATACAACAGATACCAACAGATTTCTCAGCCTAATCCACAGATTATACTCATGTAGTCCAACAAAATTATACAATATGCTCCATTATGTATAGCCTAAGCTATGACTATATTTGTAGAATAATGGAATTTCAAATGATTCATGAATTTATTTGGCTGTAGCAATTTTACCACACCATGGTCACTAATAAGGTGTAGGTTCATTGTCTTAACTGCAGGGATGGGCAGTTGTAGATAACAGTAACCTGAGAAAACTCAACACGAGACAAGAGCTACTACAGGGTCATTCTTTTTCTGTACCTCAGGCTCCTGCTGCCAGCTAACAGGTACTTGAGACAAAATCTCAACCTTCTCATTCAAGGCCCAACCAAACAACCCGACCCCCATAGTATCACAGTAAGTTATCTGGGATTACTGAATCCATTATTTGTTACTGGGTATTTTCAATATTGTACCAAGATATTGGTCACCATTGTTTGCTACAGAGCTAATGTTTTTTTTTTGTTTGTTTGTTTGTTTTACACAACATTAAGAATACCTGTGTTACATGTTTGAGGTACATATCATACCCATTATTTTTTAAAGCTTGCAGGAAAACTTAAAGTAGTTGAAGTTGCTTTCCACTTGGAAGCCATGTTCTCTCCTCCAAAATAATGACACATTAAAGTCTGCATTCTCAAGGGCCTTTTATCTGTTTCTCAAGTCTATCTTCCTGAAGTTCTCGTTAATGCCTTTTTCCTACTTTTGCTCTCAAATTCATTATTTTTCCTGCTAATCTCCGGAGTGGATAAAAACCCCTTAAATCCTTCAAAACCATTTCTCACCAAGTGTCTGAAAAAATATTATTGTCGCTGTTAAATTAATACCCACTGCCAATAAACTATTGATATCTTCACTCCTTCAAAGTTGGTCTGACACCTGGGATTGCAGGGAGGGAAATTGAAAAAGATTTGAGAAAAGGAAAAGAAACAGTTGAGGGCAAATTAAATTGCCATCTTGAACTCGTCTGTTAAGGATTAGTAGTTAATTGTAATTTGCGTGCCATGTCCCCGGCCATCACCGCAGTGTCGCCGTAAGTTGTCTGCCAGCCGATGATAGAATACTCACTGCTCCTGTTTTCATAATTGGCAGAAGAAGAAGAATCACAGAGACTCAGATTAGCATCCACAGAAGAAGCCGGGGGCGGCAGGAGTGGTTATGTTTTCCTCAACAGGTTTGACACATCATAACACAACCTGCTTCAAAGATTCTTTATTTGTCGCCAACTGTTTGCCACGTCCTCCATCGTGCCCTTAAGAGGGCAGTGTGACAGGAAAGTGGATCAATTAACAGTCAGCGTGTAGGAGTCATGTTCACGTTCAGTACAGTGAGCTCGGTGTGTGTGAGTGTGTGCATCATCATCGCCCTGAAAACACACAACATGTGCATGTATATTCTCAGCATTAAAAGCTTAGCATATAAGATCTGGATTGGCACATTTTCCATTCAAACACACTTTTTCAAATATGGGTGAGCATCCATATGCTGACTAAAAAATAGTAAACTGTGTGAACATGAACGTGATTGTGAACATGTCACTCTTTGACAATGGATCTGAAAAAGCTGGAAAAGATTTTTAGCGGTTTTCCAAAAAATAACTGGAGAAGAGACAATTTCTGAACAAACTGAGGTGTGAATGCTGGATGACACTTAACTGAGTTGCTGGCTTCAATTCATAAAAAGGCAGAAGAAGAGAATGAAGAGGTGGAAAGTGGGAAGAGGATGAAGGATACAAAACATGCAAGCTGGGAGCTAACCTGAAAGCTGGCTTAACTTTGCTCATTAGAGCTGGATGTTTGTTTTAACATCAGCTTCATGGAATCAAGAGAACGTTAGCTTAACAAAATCCAGTTAGCTATTAGGACAGTTTAAATGAATAAAGTGCCCCATTGCTGCGTTCTCTTTAAATCATGCTAACTACAGTTGTTAAATCAGATAGCTCCAGGTATTCAGCAACATCCACCCCGCGTTTGTTCTTAATGATCAACTGTAAACTTTCTCATCACTCACATTTCATTTGATTAGACAGGGGTGAAAGACATAAATAAACTGGAGCATGTTTATTCTCTGAGTTGAAGTTCCAGTGTGCATTAGCAGAGCTTACCTTTAGAACAGAGCTGGAACAAGATGCAACCCACTGAAGAAACACGTGTCCTGTCTGATCAGGGCCAAAGTCCTGTGTGTGCGTGTCCATGTTGCTGTGTGTGCGTTTCCATGTTGGTGTGTGTGTGAGTGTGTGTGTCAAGGTGCACTAATTAGCTCATATCAATTAGCGGTGTGTTCCCTGCTGCAATTAAAGGTCACCATGGTGATAGTAACTGCTCTGTGACTCCTGGCTCAGAAAGGTTTTAGCTGAGGCGCACCTCTCATATGTCTGCTTCTAGCTCAAATATAATAACTCCTGTCACCTAAACGGTGATGTTGTGAGAAATAGGACACCCTGCTGATGGTGCCGTATAAGATTTTTGTGTGTAGCGTCATAAAATGTGAGAATGGGAGCAGGATTAAATCTGGGAAATGCATGGGCTATCATCTGAGGACAGTTTAGCCTCCGTGGGCAGTGGCCAATATTTTCTGGAAAACAGATAACCGGGTCAAGTTCAGCAGTCTAATTAGCAACCTGATACACATGAAGACACATTTTGGCTAATCTGGTATGTGACAGCACACATTCCCTAAATCGGAAGTAAAAATGAAGTTGATGAGAAGTTTACAGCTCCTCTTCACTCACTGATGTTACCCACTCTGGCTTTGAACACTGAGATGAATGAGAAGGTCTGAAAATGGCACGAAACTTGAAACCAGGATTGTGTTAAAAGTTTAAATGATGATGATTTGGAAATGTGACAAAGTGCAAAGTGCTTGTGAATGGAGCTTCTAGCAGGAAAGATGAAAAAAGGGTGAAAATGTGTCAGTTTTAAATGATTTACAGTATTTCCATTTATTCGTTTTAATGTGGAAAATTACCCAGAAATGTGGAATATTTTGGAAAGGTTGAAATATATGACAAAGAAAGTTAATATTACACTGTGCTGAATGAAGTTTCAAGTTTCTAGGTTGAAAAAAGTATGTTTTACTTTTGTAAGCAGTGAGCGTGGCAGTAGGGAAAAGTTCACAGAATGACCAAATGACAAGGGTTCATACTCTGGAGAGCATGAATCAGCTCCAAAATATTTCCCCTGAATATCTTCTTTTAATCTATATTTTTGGTTTCCAGGCGGAAAATTTGTCTCAATTGTCACAATACAGGAAAGTTTAGAAGGTCACTAAAAGCAGTGGGTTTCATCATCTTGAACTATGAATAGTCATAGCTAATTTACAGTCATGAAAGTTCAATGTTAAGATATTTTATGCTGGATCAAAGTGGAGACATCAGGAATCATCCTCCTGGCCATAAGGAGCTAGAATGTGTCGAGGAAATGTCTTACTTTGAACCAAAGTGTTTGATAGATGATGGACAGATAGACAAACCAACACGCACAGAAGTGTTAATCAAAAAAAAAAAAAAAAATGAAACATTTTGTCAGTGACTCTGTGTGTGTGTGTGTGTGTGTGTGTGTGTGTGTGTGTGTGTAGTAGGGAGATTAGTTGTTGGGCATTCAATTCCACGCCGCTGACCTTACTGTGGCCTCTGCGCTGCCATTAGCACCACAGAGAGGAGCTTTTAGAGGAAATCTAATCTGCTCTGCATTGGATCTGTCCACTTCAGAGCACTGCAAGATACACATCTGATATCCCCCTACACACACACACTCACTCTCTCTCTCTATCTATCTCTATCTATCTCTCTGGCTAAACACACCATTATGCATTATGTGCACCAGATACTTGCTAACTCTGTTTTGTCCTGAACTGGTGTAGTGCACAGTAAGACTGAAGTGTAGAGCTGTGAAACTAAAACAATGAGCTGAAAGAAGCTAAAACGCACGTAAAGCTGAGGGAACCAGAAGTGTTGGTGATAACTCTCTGTGTGTCTGTGAATAGCACTGATTAGTGCAGCTTTAAGGTGTAGAACCACCACAGTCTTTGTTAGGTGCCATAAAATACAGATTTGGTCATGATGACGAAGCTGGAAAAAGCAAGCTGTCAAAAAAAAAAAAAAAAAACCTAACTTAATGATAACATTTTAAAAAATGAATAAATACAACCCAAAATCTACCTCTGTAACATTTGTGATCACCTCTGCTTATTAGAACAATGATCAAAAGTAGTGTGTATGTACATGCCAACATGATAGCAGCTCCAAAGGCAAAATCTGAAGAGAATAAAGGAATAAAACACGATAGTTATCATATTTCAGGAAACGGTCTGAGAGAATGTTGATTAAATTCAATGAGTCAGAGACTTATTTTCCCACATCTCCATCTTCAGGCCAACTCAGTTTTGCCACTTAAAAACTTTCAGTCTTTCTGTTTGTCACACCAAAATGCAAAATTACAGAACACAACTCTTTCTGACATTATCAAGTGGAGAGAGAAAAGCGGCTTTTATTCTTTCCTCATCCACAAATAACACATAATATATACTACACGTAAGATGAACATTCCAACAATCAGTATTTGCACAACATAAAATCACATCACAGCCTATTAATTGATAATTCTGCATTCTGTCTTATCTGCCATGCTATCAGTGACCCCATTTAAAATTAAATGAAACTTAAATGGAGTCTGTGTAACCAGTGGCTAAATGCTCTGATAACATCAATAGTATACATTCTCTTCAATATATTTCTTTGTCATAACAAACTCACAGAAATGAAGGTGGCTACGATGCCCCCTCCCTTACCTTCCCTCATTAATTTTAATGGTGTGTCTCATGGATAGGGAAACAGGACTCATCCCGTATCGTCTCTTCATAAATCTCCTGAGATAACGAAGCTGAAGTGAAATGATATTGCAAAGACCTTTGCCAAACACCAATTTCATTATCTTACCATCTTGAATAAAACAAACAACACGGATCTCCAGTCAAACAGCAGCTCGGAGCTCGGCTGGTGGGAGATGTGAAGCTGCAGTGAGAGAGCAAGTTCCAGATGACTTTGGCCAGCAGTTTGGTCCAAAACTAGAAGAGAGATGGGCCACAGGGAGGGGAGATGATGAGGATATTAGACCAGACCTCAGAGCACAATCAATACCCAGTGGGGGAAGTGGGAGACAGTGGATGTGGAGTTGAAACAGAGGGTATCATAATTCATGAATGATAAAAGTCACCGCCCTCATCACATGATATTTCTTTGCAGAGCAAACTGAGTATTTACCCATGTCTTTGTCATTGAACTGATCCTGCTGTTTGCCTTTTAGCTAGCATCTGTGCCCAGTGCTAACACTGACTGACCATGTGAGTGACTTCATTTGACACCTTTTTCACAGCAGCCATTTTGACACGATACACACAGGTGTTACCAGTGATCCTAATTAAGGTTCCGTTCCACTCAGGTCGAACAGAGTCAGAGCATGTTGGCTCACTGGAGAGGCTCTGCCGCAGTAAATGTGCCTGCACCTGCAGCAGACAGCCTGTTTCAGCTGTGTTTGTGTCCCTTGTCTGAACTCCAACCTGCCAGCAACCATACCTACCAGCATGTTGGCCACCAGCCTGCACCTTGACCCGCTAGCCTAGTGTTACATCCCTGCTGGCTAGCAAAAAACTGCCAGCCTGCCACCTGCCTCTCCTGATTCTATATCTCCTGAACAAGCATTCTCTCGTCAAGTTGAGGAGCTTCAGCAGTCACCCTTTTCACATTGTCATTTTTAGGAAGCACTGTGAAATCCCTAAAGGAAAGCATGGTCTCCATGGCTTCCAGTGATGTTGGTTGTATGAGTTACCCAGCACAAGAACTCCATCCTGCCTGACCTACAGGATCTTCAGTCACCAGCCACCTGCTCTGCTCGCCATCAGCCTACACCTTTCCCCTGACTCACAGCCATAGACCATGACTGAAGCCAGCCTGAAGTCCTGCAGCCAGCTGCTGGTGGAATCACTGAACTGCACCAGCAGATGCTCACAGCTTCCTTCTCTTCCTCCTTGTCCTCCTCTACCTTTTCACCCACTGCATCTTTTCACTTCTCTCTACCTCCTCCCCTTGCCCTCGTGCTCCTTCCCCTCCCCATCCTCCGTCTCATTTCCAAACCATTACACTGTTCTGCTCAGCTGAAGCACATCCATATATTCTTAAAGGGCTGGTTAGACTTAATCATTAGGTTAACAAGCTCCTTGCCCTCCAAATGATCATCCGCAGAATTAGAGGGATTTGTTCTGGAAGGTGAGCCAGTAACTGGAATGGCAGACACGACAGACAATGAGAGAGGAGAGAAGGTTTTGCTATTTGCCTTCAAACCCCAAATCAACAGAGAAGCAACTCTGTGACGTTTAATCACTCTGAGGTCACCAACAGAGATAAACAACCAGCATTTAAACCTGCAGGCAAACTTTAGCTGTTCCTATAAGATTCTGTTACATTCTTATAAATGTGTTTTGAGGGAAAGTGTTTCTTAGTAACAAACAGTCAGACATCTCATCTCATCGTATTTAATGGTGACGTTAAAGTTTACATCACTGTATTACAAAGAAATCACTGTGAAAGAAAATCAGACTTCAAACTGTAGAGCAAATATTCAATATCCAACAGCAGACAATGTAGCCCAGTAGTTAATAATTCTAATAATAATCACTGATGTATGTGTTCTCTATAATTTATGTACAGAGAGCAACATCACAACACATGGCCCAAAAGTATCCATTAGAAATTCCCCATTCCATGTTAACTGGTTCATGCACTCTACAGAGTTATCACCATTAAAGACAGCAGTCGGCCATCTGGAACCATCATTATTGTCGCATTAGAAATTCTCTCCACTAGTGGCAGCACTGAGCACAATGGTGCCGAAAGGTGTGTGAGCAAGTAGGAAATGTATGTCCCTTGCTGGGTTGTGCATGGTCTCTTTTCAGTCTTATGGATCGACTCCGTCAGTCCACCATCAAAACTACCATTCACCATGACTGCAGACACCCATGATCCCACGCTAGTCTCAGCCTGAACCATTACTGTAAGCCTAATATTCATCTTCCTTGTAAATCCCAAATGTAGAAGAAAGCAGAAAATATCCCTCTGAAGGTGTCTGACACAGACCTGCTCACACACTTGCATGTGCACACACACACACACTGACATCCAAGAGGCTGGTGGACAATACAAGCAGCTAATAGAGAACATGGAGCCATTAGTGTTGAAAGTAGAAAACGTGCCAGAGTTTCCATTCCACTCTCTAGTGCGGGCTCTCAGGAAGTGTCCCCGCTATCACACAGTTAATTGTCTTTATTGTCTGCAGTGCTCCAACCAATATATTATGCTAATGTCAGCGGCTACGCCTGCTATGTACTATTTATTCGCTCCCTGATAGCACTCAACGCACATACATGTTTTCTTTTAGACCATCTGGCTCGGCATGTATGACCCGCTCGGAAATGCATGTATGTGCTAATTAATTAGCATAGCTCAGGAAGCAATTATACTGTGATGTGGTCCCTCCCAACACCCCCACACCACACACACACACACACACACACACACACACACACTTTCTCCCTCTCTCTTACAAGTCTTTCCATGGTTCTTGAACACACTTCATTAGCTTTGATGTGTGGAAGAGTGAGCCGTGGTCTGAGTTGCTGCCACTCGGCATCTGTCCTCTGTTGATCAGGCTGAAGCTGGACGGGCCAAAAGGGTTGCGTTCAGAGGCCATCTGGTGTCAAATACTTATGGCAGAGCAGCCTGGGTTGGATGCAAATACAGACATGGACACACATGCAGGGTAAATCCTTGTACTCTATGAGTATACAGTCACGTCATTCACGGCTTGCTCACATCTTCCTGGCACTGACAGTTTGAAGGCTTGTTTTTGGATTTTAGTTCCATTTGCAGGCATACGTGAGCATGCGAATGTACAGCAGATGAGGCTAGTGATATTATAATATGATACAATATATTTGAGAAGTTATTAGTGCATCATTGTTTAGTCCTTACAATGTATGAAAACCATGACATGACAAGTAACTCAAACTTGATTTGTCTGACAAACAAGCCAAATGAACAATGATCATGTCCAATGATTTGAGACCACAAAAAAACAGTTTGTCACATTTGAGTTTTATCAGTAAATAAAAATGATCCTTGCTTGATAAATGACTCAAAAGATTGTGTTTATCAAAGTTGTTAATTGTTTTGACTAATCACTACTGGGGCTCAACAAGAAATTCAGTGCATTTCAACTTTTTTCTTGGACTCAATGTGCTAGATGTCTAAATTCTGGAAACTGAATCAAACAGCCAACTCAAAAAAGAGATGATGTTACCTCAGCTGCCTGGAGTCACGACAGTACAATAAACTGTGGTGTGCAGAATGCCACACAACAGACAGGACTGGTGTGATTCAGAACAGCTAGCTGACTCAGTCTACCTTGTGGAGAAAAATAAACTACCTGATCGGTTCCCACATTCTGTTTGTTAAGAAGATATTATACTGAGGTTCGACTTTGTCTGAGAGCAGACATTAAGTTTTAGCACGCTGTCAAAGAATGCTGGATGCTCTTTGTGAAGAATAAGTCCTCTTTATTTTTCTTATTGTTTGTATCCTACCAATGTTGTGTGTATCAAATCAATGAACCATACATTCATTCATTGTAGTTTTCTGTAATACTGACTAGCTGCCTTACATACGTGCTAGCGCACCAAATGTGGATTAATCCGCTGCTGAAAATAGTCCCCATTAAATGGACTACTTCCTCCTGTTTGAGTGATGTTTGTTAAAAACTACAGTATTTATGCTTTCATATTATAAAGAGTAGAGTCTAGACCTGCTCTGTATGAAAAGTGACTCATAATAATCAGGTATATTTTCTGTTGTGATTTGGTGCTATATAGATAAAATTGAACTGAATTAACATATTGTTTGTCTGTTTATCATGAGCCTTATCATTTCAACAGTTTAACATTTGTATTATTGACTGAGATGAAACTACACACACAGTGTGCTCCTTTCCAAAATCCCAAAAGGCCAGATACTGTCTACGATCTTTATAATTAATCAACCATAGTACAATAGTAGTAATAATGTATTATTCTGTGATCTTGAACACATCATGTCAGCCCTCTGGTGTATTTTCTTCTTGGATTCAGAGGACATGCAGCAGTTCAAAAGCTAGTCATTTATTTCTTATGAATCCTGCAGCAGCCACTCTACATCACACTGTGCTGATGTCAAAGTGTTCTGTGTGTTATTATGATGGCTGTGTACATGCACTCACTTACACATGTCGTATAGGTGCTCCTGTGCATTGGCTGTTTGTATACAGTGTCTCCACAGTGTCAGCAATGATTTCATTTGAATATATGAACTTATCCAAATGAGGGTATTTATATTTCATGTCAGGGCAGGCGTCCGCATGTCAATTCCAACATGTGTAATTTATCATTAACCAGCAGCAGAGCATACAGTAGCAGCGTCTACTAACATGAACCTATGACTGTGAACATGAATCCCATTAAGATGTGATAAAGAGGAAATGTGTGAAGGAATGTGGAGGAGCTGCAGCTGCACAAATCAATCCTGAGGAATAAGAAGGAGCTTATACTTTTTTTTTTTTTTTTAAATATATTTTAAATGTGTAGAATTACATTCATGTAGCCATCATTTTGGGCAGGTGTGTGTGTGTGGAGTGGGGTCACATGTATTACATGTCTGTATGTTTTTATTTCCTCCTCACCTGAAGACACAATGGTCCATTTTAACGTTGTACCTAACTCTTGGTTGGTCCATGCATATTCATGGAGAGCCCAGACCGGGACGGTGGTGGAGGTGGCGGTGACACTCAGGGTTGGGGAGATGGGGGTGTTGGAGGTGGAGGGGTTGAGGGAGGGGGGAGTGGGATGAGGCGTGCTTGTCGGAGTGTGTCACGTTTCCAGACCAGCGAATTTTTTTGATTAAAGTCCCTTATCCGTTTTATCATGCATATCCCCGCTCTGATTAAAGTGATCGGAGTCTGACACTCACAATGTCAGAGCAGGGAACCCGGGAGCACCTCGCTCCCCTCCCTCCCTCACTCCCTCCCTCCCTCTCTGTCTCTATGTCTCTTTATGCACCCCCCTCCTCCTAATGCATGCTTGGAATGTGTAAATCTTAGACTGGAGATACTGGAGATGCTGATGTCCCACTGACATCTATAGGAGGCACCAACACTGACAACACTGTTTACATAGACATGCACTGTATTCAGACTGTAAACAATATTCATACTGAAAACAAACACCGCTGTATGCATGATCTCCTTATCTCGGCATGATGGAATGCAGATTACCAGGAATTCATATTAACACCTATGATGATATGTTGATATGTACATTTTTAATGTGCTTTGGCCTTTTGTCTTAGTTGCCTCTGTGCTTCTGGCCGGCAGCACAATTTGAATTTAGCTGATTAAAAAATGATTTCAAAATGACTTGTGCTTGACTATCTATACAACATATTAACAGTAAAAGGCAGTTCACTCGTGAATGACCAAACTGTCTACATTCCATTCAGTCTGTCCTAAATCTGCTAATCCTAAATGTTGTACTTAATCTGGGAACACAATCCTGTGAATGGAAAGGGTGACCAAACACCAACAATGAGGCCAAAGAGCTTGATTCTTTAAAATATTGTTCTAAAATGTTCTATAATTTTTATTGGGTTTTTAAAATGTACGTGAATGAACATTGATTGTTTTTGTTCAATGAATTTTTACAGATTTTTCACTCAACACAGTTGCGACTGGTAGTGACAGTACTTCAAAAGACATTATGGACTTTTATTTTGATATTTTTAAATATTATAAAATAATATTTAATATTATAAAATAAAGGTATATATATATATATATATATATATATATATATATTTTCTACTGTGTGCACACACCTATATATATAGGTGTGTGCACACAGTAGAAAACAGTAAAAATCAGTTAAACTATAATATAGTTTATACAGACTATAACTCTCCTCCACGTGTTCCACATGGATGCACATTGCTCTTCTTACTTCATACAGTACATACTACCATTCAAAACCACTCATTCAGTATTAATTAAGTGATTTCCAATGCGGTTATTGTCACCAAGCACTTACTGCACACTGCATAATATCTACGTGTTGAAATCCGACACGTTCAATGTGTAGAATGTGTTGAAGTGGATGTCATGCACTGTCTGCTGTCATGGATATAGCCAAAAGATGTTTTTCACCTCGTGGATTATTCTGTTCTATTTTACTGGTATCAGCACAGTGCTTACTAATTTCATATTATTGTGAATATCCATTCAGTGGAGGATAATACAGCTGTAACTTTGTTTGCTCCTGTTATTCTATAAAGAGCTGTTTGTTTGATAAATATCTGTGTACACAATACCTCACAATAACACATGTCTGCTTTCATTTCTTCATATGCATCACATGCCGCTCTGTGATGGTGGGCTGAATTACAGCAGGAGTCTTTTAGAATGTCACCCCATGACGAAAGGATGCATGTGAGGTGCAGTGGGAGTGGGCGTTTCACTTACACACACACTCACACACACACATACACACACACACACACACACACACACACACACGCTTGATGAAACAGCTGGTCCAGACACAACCGAGACCATTCAGTCGGAAATAGTAATTAATGGCATTAGAATATCGCACAGTTTGGTGCCATTGAGGGACTGGATGACTTTAAAATGTGTAAATCCACAAACTTATCTGACCTAGCGACGGGAGGCTTTCCACCCCCTCAGCTAAATAGATTAATTATCTGCAGGGCCTGGTGCTGTCATTGGGAGCCACATGGATATCAGATCAGCCAAGATACCGCTGGAAAGCATTCCTTCTGCTAATGATTACAGCACTGCTGCTGCTTACGAATATGTTTACCCAGAGATTCACAGCGCAAGATGGGGCTCATATGCATGGAGCTGATATAGAAGAAAGGTTCTGAAAAGCACCGAGCTGAAGACCTGCATCATGCTGCACCTTACTTTATTTTATGTGCTGGGTACTTTCATTGTAAAGATGCTGATTCCCACGATACACATTCAACTGCTTTCAGTTTAACTGTACATGATACTGCCCATGTGGATGCTGTGTTCAGAAAGCCCTCAGGTGTATAGCAGTATCTTTAAATGCTGCAGAAGCACAGAGTATGTTCTGATGCATTACATCCCAGGGACGGACAAATCATCTGAGATTTTGACAGCCAATATGGAAAAAAGAAGAGGAAAAATAACAAGGCAAAAGAAAAAATAGGGTCCAAAGTCTCAGAAAATGGAGGGAGCAAAGGATCTCAGGGGTAAGTATTAGTTGTCACCCCATGATCAAATAGTACAGGCCGGGAAGCGACCAGAGAGAGCCTGCGCTCGGGCAAAAAGAAATATAAAGTCCAGATTTAATTCTGATACGGAGAAATAGAATTTCAAAGCTGGATGTCTTATCGTTGGCATGTCCCTTTGCCGGACTGATTTCCCTAGCAAAAGCCTGTCAGCGCTATTATGTTGAACATGGAACCAATTTACTGCGCCGGCTAAACAGGGTTACCACTGCTCTTGTACCCCCTAAATGTCTGAAGTTATCACACAGTGGGAAAAATAGCATTTTGAATGTTTGGGGAGGGGGGGAGCAGGGGACGTGGCGAGGCCGGCTCGGACGGGAGTGGACTGTAATTGAAAAGTATCAATCAAAAACAAGGCAAGGGCCAGGGAGGAGAAGCTATTATGTTAACCCAGTCCGCCGGAGCACTGGAAGAGTCCAAATGCATTTCTTTTGTATCGGTAATGCTCCCCTGCTCTCCAAGCCTCTAAGCCCTGCGACCGAGGCCCTCGTATCTCCGGACGGACGGCAGCAGGGAGGGGAAGGAGGGGATTATCAAGTGGAGCATGTGGCCATTACAGGCCTGTTTCGTGATGCTATCTGCCCTCTGAGATAAGCAACCCCCGGCTGGTCAGACGTTTCCAATTTCTATACATGAGAAATGAAGACCTTGCGCTTCTGCTTGCCTTCACCTCTTTTTTTTTATGTTCTTATATTTTTGCCCGGCATCTAACACTGCCCTCTCTGTATATTACAAGTGTCCTTTCATGCGTCTGAGCAGGCTGGCTGACCCGCTGCTGCCAGTAAACAGCTGAACTTCACAGTATAGTGGGAGATTGAGATAAACTGAAGAGGAAGAACAAGAGGAGGAAGAAGAGAGGTCAGGGATAAGCAATAGATGTAAATGAAGTACCTGTAAGACATGAGGAAGCAGCTTCAACAAAAGTTGCATGAAACATATCTTAAGTGTTTCCACACTTCTTTTTTTTCATATATCCACTTTAGCTGTCTGTTCCTGTTATACAATATTCCCACTTCACGTGTTTCTTTTTTTTCTTCTTCTTTGAAAATTCTGAAATGCAAACTAGTTGGCAGGCATAGTTGGTTGAATGTGTATTTCTATTGAGAGGACCAGAACAAATGCATTTCATTTTATTGAACCACCCTTGTTGTGTTTTGGCCATGACTCAATCTGTTCTGATTAGGCTGGAGACAGGGACAACACACATATTCAAATGGGCTAGACCTCAAAGGGTCACTGAACAATTTCCTCTGTTCATGGAAAAAGGATATTGCTCAGCCATCGGTATTCCCTCGTGGCGTCTCCTTTTTTTTTTTTTCTCAAAGGGTCTTCGAATAAATTCCTGGATGCATTAACATATAAGAAAGTACAAATGACACAGAGTATAGCCAGTGGTTCTTCACCAAATAGCCCTTAGTTAAGGACACCCTTAAGTCGAGGTCAAGCTCAGAGTCAGGGAAATTATGCATTCTCGCCTGGTCTGAAGCAAACTCTGGGTTCTCCATATATTAAAATGAATTGTTTTACAAGTTTTATCCCCCAGAAATGGGACACCATTGAGATCCAGTGAGCCAATTTCTGTGGTGCTGTCATGACGTGTGAAAAGTGTGGTGCATACATTTCAATATCTGCTTCTTGGCATTTACACTGGAGAAAGGAACAGAGATAATACTGTATTGCCACTGTTGTCTCTGATGTTTTGTTAAGACATTATAGTGCCTGTGGGTATTGGATAAAACAGTTCTATATATGCTCGTCCGGGGTTGAAGAAAATTGTGTCATCCTCCAGTAACCTTGGCAGATATAAATAAACCCATATCTTAAACCCTTATTATCGTTTTCTCTTTTTTTATATGAGTAATGGATTAGATACATTTAGGCCTCTGAAGATGTAATCCTAGTTTTGAGCCTGAGTTTATGTTAGAGACAGGGTCTGTATTGACTGTTGGGACCTCCTACAACCATAAGAAGTTTGTACATTTGTAAAAACATTACCAAATCATTCTCAACGTAACGCCCATTGTTTTTTGGGAACTTTTGACTGTCCAGAAGTTGAAGTTGTCAATGTCACCAATAATGACAACTCAAAGCAAATTCCAAGGCTGTGTAATATGATCAAAAGCTTAGAAAGAAACAAGAAGATGGAGGATCACCTTTTTTTTTTTTTTTTTTTTTAATTAGCAGCTATTTTAAAGGTCAAGAATAAACTATCAAGCTGAATTAAGATATGTTTGCAGAACCAGTGTTGTCGTTTGGTGGCTAGTCATTTTTGTGGACAGGTAGCAGAGGAGGTATGCTTTACCAGGTAGGAGGTTTGAATGAAAGCGTGTAGATGGGTTAGTAGGTTGGATAGGAGCTTAGGAGGTGTAACTCAAGAAGTAGGCCTATGCATTTGTAGAGATGGGCATGACAATCCAGGTGGATAGGCTGATATCTAAGGAGTCTGGAAGAGATGGAGGGAGGTAAAGTAGGTATGTAGATAGGCAGGGGTGGAGGAGGGTGTCAGACGGGCAGGCGGAGGGTTTTTAATTCAGATTTCATGTGGGCTCACTCAGCAGTCACTGGAGTCTAAAGTGACTCTGGGGAGCCTCACAGTTCTATATGCAAATAGAGCAACGCACCTGGCCAGTGGAGCAGGCCTGCTGAGAGGTTACTTATGCAAATCTGATTGAGTGAGAGCATATTGCCAGAGCACGAGCAGGCAAGCAGGCATGTGTGCATGAGCATACACACACACGCATGCCGGCAGTTATATTTCACAGGGGCTCTGGGATGCCATGTTCCCCCAGAATAGAGGTGGCAGACAGAAAGGGAAAGGATAAAGAAGAGGACAAGTGAGAGGGAGAGGGAAAAAAGACAGAGAGAGTGGAAGTGAATATGGAGGGAGTGAAGGAGAATGACAAGACAGATAGATAAAGACTTGAAGCGGGAAGGAGGAGGACGTTGGAGGGAGACAGAGAGAGAGAGAGAAAATGTCAGAGGGGGTAGAGAGGGAGAAAGAGTAAGACAGGGAACAGTGAAGGAAGCATAATTCTTCTGGACATAATAGCATCTCTCACCCCCTCTGTCGTCATCTTCCCCCTTCCCCCCCATCATGTCCTGCTAGCTTTAACAGCATGCCGAGGGCACAGGGGGGCGAAAACGACACGTGGGCACAAGGTAATTTCCTATGCGCACTTTGTAAATGGGCTGAAATCCCAATATGGCCGCCCCCCCTTACCCTCCCTCAGAGGCTGGCATTAACCTGCTGATTAAGTGGTAGAGCTTGGCTGGAGCTCAATCTTAGCCTGATGCATGGGCCCATGATGTAGACAAATGACTAGAAATCACATTGGCATGAACAGGGCTCTCAGTCAGGCTGCCCCCCAGCTCAGGCCTCAGGCACAACACATTAATAAAGAGAGATTTAGTCTGATGATGATTATTGATAACGCTGTGCATAATGTAAAATGCCAGCATGGATGAGAGAGGAACTTTGTGATGCTGTACAAAAGTGTTTTAATGGTTATAGGAGTTCCTCTGGAGCAGTGCTCTTTCATAGTAAGGTGTTACAAAGTATGCTGAAGAGTAAAATGATGTGTCTGCAGATGTTTGAGAGGGTTTCTGATCAGCACAGGTGAGGCAGTCATTACTTTGTTTTCTTTCTACAACAATGTTGGTCAACTACAACACTTGGAGTTCAAGTTAAGTTCAGTTATCATAATCATACAGGTGTAATCATAGTGAGATGTATTTCTGTAAGCTGATTAAAAATAATGTATAATAATAACAGAACCAGCCAATCAGCTCTGCAGGCCACGTCACAGTGGAATTTAGGAGCTACTTTTATGAAGGCACATCAGCACGGCATTCGTCAAAAATCGTGCTGATGAATGTTTCTATATGAGTATTCTAACAGATACTGGGTTGAGCATACAGAACTAAATAGCATTCATCGTGAGGGAGGAGTTTTAATTGTATTTTCATCTGATCTACTAATGTGCGCTCAAACAGGTCGTCTTCCATCCGCTTCAACTCTCCATCCATGTCCATCCACCACTTGCAAACCTGTCAGAGAGTATTTACACTATGTTTCCCTTCTGATCGATGGGCCAGTGCATAAATGCAGAGGACATACCATTTACTTTTACTGCCCTGCCACAGGTGTTTACTGCTCTTCTTACTCAAAAGCTTTATCACCCAAGAAATATTATGTGTTGCACACAGTAATATAGCTGCCTTTTCTGTTTGCTAGAAGGATCTAGAACATCTTCACTGATGGACATGAAGATAAAAAGGTTTATGTGGGTATCAGGGGTAGATATACAATCTGTGTCAGTGTTACATTTTTATTATTCTGTTTGCTAAGCTGTGAACCGCAGACAGTACTAAAGTGACTGCAGTGAGTGGAATCAGATGATATGTTTGTCTGTATGAAAACAAAACTCTGACTCATTTGTAATTTTAGTGGCATTAGAAAGGATACAGAGATAAAGGCCTGAATCCAGATTAGGTGAATACACCTGGACATAAATCTTATGTCTACATAGTGAGTGGTATTACAGTGATGAAATGATGATTTTGTGCTTTATGACAATAACTGGATTAAAAGGTATACACCAAACTAGATTTACAGACCATTATGGTTGTGACAAGGATGTTTGCTTCCTCCCTACTACTTGTCCTCAAAAGTTCTAACAAAATCAAAATGCTGTCAAAGCCTCGACTACACAGCACATCAGCAGAATTCCAGCATATTTCACAATTTCAGTGGCAGCTAAATGAATCGGAAAAGAGCAGTGTGGAGTGAAGTGTCTGGCCGGCTGAAGCGCCTCCCTCATTGTCACACGGTGCTTCGCTTTCGGTTTTGCTTGAGTTCATTTTTTCCACCATGTGCGCCATCACGCCTGGCATCAGTCACTCCATCTGACATCCATTGTGTTTAATTAGTTGTTCCAAATGTTGGAGATACCTGTCCTCGGTGTGTGTGCTAACATGTCAATTTGCTCTTTAGCATGTCTCACGGTGTGATGAATTGGCTCTGACAAATTAATTTGATAAATCATAATTACTGTATATCCAACGTGTGGGGGTGGGGTGACTTTGGTGGGAGAAGATGGATTCTATTTGTGTAAACATGTAATGACTTCTACAAATAAAGCAGCAGTAATGTTTGAACCCTCTTCAAATAGGTTGCATGAGGATTCCCTAATCTGGCGTATAGAGAGCTGTGTGTCATCAGCAGATCTGATGATTTTTCTTTTAGTGAAAAAATGAATCACTAATGGGTGCATCATCACTTCATCTCAGATCTTCCTCTGAAAATGGATTTGTTTTCGCTTCCTAACTGAGGGGTGAAAAACCAGCCAATGAAGCCAGTGGAGGGAAAAATAAAGCTGTGTCTAGCTAATAATAACATAGCCCCTTTCTCGTTAGTCAATGCCTCTTGCTCCAGTAATGGCCCAATTAAGGGAAACCAAGCTTGGTCCTCTTTAGGTATGTCACAAATTGATTATCTCTCCATGAGCAAACTGTGCTCCCAGATCACAGATAACAGAGATGGTGTTTGTGGTACGTCTGCCCTGGCTCAAACTGGGCTAATAAGCAACTGTTTTCACACTTGTTTAGGCTTTAGAGTGCAAAAGAGTGGCTGGGAGGGGGTGGAAGCAGGGGCAGAGGGCTGTCTGCACATTTAAACTTCTCCTCTCCTCTTCATAGAGCTCTTTGCACCATTCGGTACCTTCAGCTCATTCTTCTTCTAACATGTCTCAAGGTTTTATTCAATCTTTTTTTACATCTTGTTGTGTCTGTCTCTTCTTCTTTCCTCCTGTTCCCTGGTTGGCCATGCCTATCCCATTCTTTTTGTGTGTTTAACTAAATTAGATTAGGAGATTTGTCTCTCACATCTCAACATCATCATCTCGAAGTCATCAACTATTTCTTATACACAGTTGCATGGAGCTTCATTGACTTGCAACACCCAAGGAAGGAACATTTCTCTGGTGCACTGTCTGGTGGCATTTTGTGAGTGGGCAGCAGCGGGGCCAGACCTCGACTGCACCTGCATGACGAGATGCCCTCTTACTTGTCTTCCATTCCCATTAAGGGTTCATCCTCCCCTCCCCCCCAGCCCCCTCAGCGCCTTCGCCAGCTGAACAACAACAGGGTCCCTGCCTTGGTGACTGACAGCCTCCCTAATTGTATCCACTCACTCATGACAATTTGATTAAAATATTACGCCAAAGTCTCACCCCCTGTTTGTTCCTCCTCTCCAAATCTAATTTTGATTTAAAAAAGAGAAATTACCTCTATGAACATGACTGAGGATGCCATTAACTTCTACTTAATCTTTATTACTGCTGCGATTTGAACATATGTATGGCTTTCTTTTCACTCCCTTTGTTTTTTTTCTCCCATGCTGCTCTCTTTTCCAACTCTCCTCACTTTCATCCCATTGGGAGTTCAGAAATGTTGCTTCTGTGTTGTCCAGAGGTTTGAGAGGTTAGGGTCAGGCCTGGTACTACAGACATGCTCTAAACAACAACAACTTGTTTAGCAGTCAGGTGGCCTGGGAATCAATGAATGTTGCATGTCATCTCTCAGTGGACTGGTCACTGTGCAGACTACAACACACTGCAACTGTAGGACACATTTACACACAGAGAAAACAAAAGCAAACATCCTCAACAACAAAGAAGACAAGTGAGAAGATACGAAACTAAAGTCAGGTACCGGGTGTCCAGGGGCATTTTCCCACATGAGAACATTTTTTGTGATTTTAATAAACAAGATGGCAAACAAACATGTACACACACACACACACACACACACACACACAGGAAGGGCTGAGAAAGAAATGTAAAGAGTAAAGAGGCAGGAAGAGAGAGAAAAAACACAAAGAACACCAGGTGCAAATTTAAGTTATGTACAGCTTGGATCTTATTTATTTTACGTCCAAACAAAGTGCT